>JADWQK010001815.1:600000-1142683 GCA_017933935.1 Sesamia nonagrioides | reverse complement strand
TAGGTTTCAGATGCAGAGAGCGCTCTAAGGTTTACGGAACGTGAGTTGGGTTCCCATTGATGCCGCAATCTCTCCTCGCTTTACATGCATGACCACACATTTATCCACACAAAATTCCATCCTGATAACGCTACTGAAAGTTTCAGTAATTTTCATTAGCTCCTTCAGTTGAAATTTGTGGGGAGCAATGAATTTAAGTCACTCATGTAAAGGAAGTGCGATATAACCTGACCACCTCTCCTCAGCCGATAGTCTAGACGTGTATTCTCCAGCAGTGTACTTAGAGGATTCAAGGCTAAGCAAAATCAAAGTTGACTCAAAGTATCGCCCTGGAATAGACCTGGCTCGGATCGTTATTCCTATGAATATCTCGATATCCAGGATAGCGAAGGACCGTCCTCCATTAGCCATACACGTCATCAAGATGGTGCAGAGTTGCATCAACTTTATAGAACTCCATCACCCGCATGAGCGTTGTATGTGGCACCAAGTCATAATAGGCCTTATTATATAATAATAATAATTATTATTCATTTATTTCTCCTCACAATGTTTTGTTTATAGCTAAAACCGTACAATTACTCAGTCTAGTATTTGTTACATATGTGAAGAGCTGGTGTCCGTAAAAGGCAAAATAAAAATAAAAAAAAACTATTCAACTTGTCGATAGATCCTTTTGGGAACGACGAACTTGTAGGGTAATGGCCATGTTATTAAGGAGTAGCTCCTTAGTACCGCGGGAGCCGCTCCTACATCCATTTTGAGAGGCAGACATGATGAGTTGCTGTCAATATGTTTGTTAATTTTAACTTTAAAATTGGATGTAAGAACTTTAAAGATGGTCGGTAAACAAGTGATCGGCCAATAAGTTTTGGGTTCCGCAGTGCTACCTGATTTACGGAGCAGGTGGGTTACTCTAGTTGTTAGGAACTGAGGTAGCGAACCAGACTCAAGCGAGCGTGCAACATTGAAAACCATTTGATCCAAAAAGCGACAGGCACCAAACAGATACTGCGCCAGAATGAACACATGGCATCGTCATCCAGTAGGTAAGTGTCAGCCACCTTGGTCTGGTCGATAAACCCACCATTCATTGTTTTAGAAAGTGCGATTCTGGGTGTACAGTCAGAAGCAAAAATATGTATACATTGCCAAGGCACCAAAAATATGTAAACATCTTCGACTTTAAGACGAAGTGCTAAACTTGAAGAGCATAAAATTGTAGCCACCGGTTCACATCATAAATATGTATACGCTCATTGCTTCATTAAATTATGCCCACCACGAAAGGAACAATACTATGTATGTACGCTTCCATCAATAGCATGTATTCACGCGTTGGTTCATAAATTAATGAAGCAATGAGCGTATACATATTTATGATATGAACCGGTGGCTACAATTTTATGCTCTTCAAGTTGAGCACTTCGTCTTAAAGTCGAAGATGTTTACATATTTTTGGTGCCTTGGCAATGTATACATATTTTTGCTTCTGACTGTACCGTACATTTTCTGCTTCAGGAAGTCGATGTGCTCCCTGACAGGTTAGGTTGGTTAGGTAGGTTGGTATTTGTACCTGAAAATACCCGCCTTACAAAGCGTATCACTCTAGGACGAGTATCACATTCCCTGAAGCAAATTAGTTTACCGATAAGTGTTCTGGCCCCACCAATACGGTATTCAATCCTGCACTGCCAAGCTAGTAAGACTGGTTACGTTCGTCTAGCTCTGGAGTCATTGGAAAATTTGACATGAGTTCGATAGTCGTTGTACAGTACAGTTATACAAACTAATGAATGACACGAATCGTCACAAATGCTTACGTCACAGCTACTTTTAAGTGTCAAACATTACATATAATGGAAAGTTTGACGTATGCGTGAATAAATGAACAACTTTGCCCAAAACATAAAACCGGTAAATTACCGGTTTTATATTTTTTTACCGGTAATTTTATAGTTACGAAAAAAGACGAAAGGAGAAAAGGTGGTAAAAATGAAAACCGGTAAACCGGTATTGCGTGCCCTACTTATAAATAACTTTAACCCGAAGGAATCTAGAAGCGCGATATAACCGAATCATACTAATATTATAAATGGGAAAGTGAGTTTGTTTGTTCTGCTTTCACACTGTAACTACTGAACCGATTGCTTTGAAATTTTGTAGACGTAAAGTTAGAAATCCGGATTAAATGATAGGGTACTTCTTATCCCGAAAAAATTTGGTGTTCCTGAAGGAAATCTGAAAAGCACGATATAATCGAACACCACGCGGGAAAGTGAGTTTGTTTGTTCTGCTTTCACACTGTAACTACTGAACCGATTGCTTTGAAATTTTGTAGACGTAAAGTTAGAAATCCTGATTAAATGATAGGGTACTTCTTATCCCGGAAAAATTTGGTGTTCCCGAAGGAAATCTGAAAAGCACGATATAATCGAACACCACGCGGGCGAAGCCGCGGGCGGAAAGCTAGTATCAAAATAAAGCATCATATAAAATCACGTAAAGAGTCCCAGCGTGGCAATAAATGCAAACATTCAATAATTATACACAAAATCACTAAAAATACTTCGTTGCACTCGAAGTACTTAGTGTTATAGCTTGCGCTTCCCGCCCATCTATGAAGCTATACTTAGTTTCATAATTATTTTATATTGATCGTAGTTGCGTAATTATTTATGTTAATTTAAATTTATTATGATTACTTTAAATTACTTGGGAGGATTTTAAAACCTTAGTTTATTCTAAAATCACACTTGAAAGTACACTTCCGGACTTTCGGCCATTATTTTATTAATTTTAGAATTATTGATGCAACTTCCGATTACCGCCAACTTTTATTATAAATTCCTCTCGAGCATTAGTCTTCCCGCCCATCGGATATTTATTTATTGAATCAAGCATTGTTCAAATAAATAAATATAAACAACTTTCGATATTTTAGGTTAATCCAAATATCTGTACACAATTATTGACAATTACTAGCGTTACTATTAACTTTTTCTTAATTTTATTCAATACCTGATAATTTCCGTTTCCGTTTCCGTTGTCTATTAGTTTTGTGACTATTCGTTAGTGTTTTGACTCAATGGTGTATAAAAGCTACTGATGTCTGTGCTGTTGATCATTAATTAAACAGACTTGTACTGGATCATACTACGTCGTTATTATTTTCTACGCTTTTGAAGCATGTCTTTACATTAGTATCCAAGGGTGCACGGAGCAAAAAGTGACACAGCCTCCTCTCACGAGCGCTGGCGCGAGACTGCCGGCCGACCCGCGCCCGCGTCCCGCATAGAGCCCCTCTGAACCTCGCAAGGCGGAAACTCGTACGGACACTCATTTTTATTACTTTTCTTATTAAATATTTCATCAATTTTAAAATAGAACTATGATTCTATAGCTCTTACAGATACACGTTACTGCGAGTAAGAATATTTAAAAAAGTCTAAGCGCTTTAAGAGAAATATCGATTTAAAAGTTACAAAACGCCGTGTAGAAATATTTTTCTTTTGACGTAAATATAGGCCGTATAGAAAATAATAAACACTAAATATGTTGTGCTTGAATCTATGATTATAATATATTTTTTTCAAAATTTTTGATCAAGGCATTCTGGAGGAATAAACTTTGAAAGATGAGCGTTTTTGGCCGCTCGAGGGTATCTATCCCCTTAAGATTCGTTACTCGTTAGTAGGTTTTACCCCTCGGATTTTTCTTATACCGGGCGCCTTAAAATCGATTCATAAGGAGTAAACTCCAAAAAGTTTTTATCCTATTTTGAAGTTGACATTGCTGGCCATGTCACCATTATGACACCGTGTACGTTATTTGAATTCACGTCCATTAAAAATGTACGGACATGTATAGGTAGGTGCTACAAAAAAAAAAAAGTTGGGTCGATTTTGGAGTCCGGGAGTGTATTTTTCTTACTGTAACACCAGTGATACAATGGCACTGAGCTGAATCGAGCTGCTATACATCTTGTAAGTACTTACTTAAGACGTAAATAATATAATAAGGGCCATTTTTCAATCATCTATATGCTTCTATTTGAGAAATAAATATGACAGTTTGAAATCTTGTATATAGAAAATGTTCCAAACCGCCTTATCCTCGGTCTATCCACACCCATCAGGGCCGTGAAAGGACTGTAGTCCATCAGGGCTCAAAAAATATCTATAAATATTATGAACTCGTTCACAAACGCCCGTATCCAGGACGGTGATGGACCTTCAGTGTCAGTTCTTTATGCCGCGACCAGGACGCAACCGTGTTATACATATATCTATGGTTCATAGATATAGAAAAGTACTAATCTATGGTGTGGATAGACCTTTATTCTTTGACCCCTTTTTGATCTTTTTTTTTACTTTAAACAAAACGTTAGACTAATAAATACTTAGAGCACCCTCTAATTATTTAATAGTCTAACTTTTTTTAATTGGTACGGACGATATCGAGTCAAGCTACCCGAATCTGTGAAATATTCCCAATCAACCTTGAGCCTTATTGCTTTAGAGATATAGTTGAATCTAATAAAGAAATCTGACAGATTGTAGTAGCTCTTGATGTGCTGTCGTCTGTACCTACATTACATAGGTACGCAACGCTCTCCCAACCAATTTTCATAAGTACCCTGCTTTCCCACTTCTCCCCTAAAATAATAAACCTTTTGACCAGATTCTTAAATGAGAACGATTTAAAATTTTAATTGGTGCGTAGTTTGTGTGTAAATAGTCTGTATATAGTATAAGCTAGTGTAATTATTGGCTAATATGTCCCTGTAAATTAGATTACTTGTTTTACTAACCCATGTGTTTGTCCATGCAGCTATAATAACACCTACCACGAATGGAAAAGTTCGACGGCCTGCCTCTGTTTGCTGCCGTCACCACGTGACACTGGCAGAATAGTCAAAACCGGCTCAGTTGCCAAAAAGGAAGAAAAAAACGTTAAAGACATTGCGCCTATTACATCAACTTACCTCAGACGCTGACTAATTTGACAGTAACTAATATTGATCTTCTGTCCTTTTTATACAGTAATATGTAGAAAGAAAAGGATGCAGGTAGTTTGTGAACAAGGAAATATATTCCTCAATTGCTTTCAACATCGTGCACATTATTCCATTAGTCAAGCCCTTTCGTTTCATACCCTTATGGGAGTTATGAAAAATGAATGATCCGCCATTTTGTAGCGGCAGCCATGTTGTACCGATTTTTAACGAATAGGTACTCCCGACTGCAGTTTGTCGTGGAGATCCTTGGGGGAGGCCTATGTCCAGCAGTGGACGTCTTTCAGGTGAAATGATGATGATGATGACTGCCGACTAATTCACATTTCAAACAATAAAAAAACAAAATTTGGTCATCCGTTCGGTAGTTACGATTTTAACTAATGGTGCGATGTTTGGTTCAATACCAACATTTTATTTTCCTTTCTTCTTACCTTGACATTCACCTAACCCATAAGCTTCAATTTCCGTAAGTCATTACTCGTTGAGCCACATGAATTGCCGGATTTCGTCTTCTGAGGAGGGGCAGCAATGGGGAGGAGCCTTTTGTAAAATATGACGCAGTTCCTGGAGGAAATAGAACTTTTGTGAGTATACTGGGCCACTAGGATTTTCTAGTACAGACGACAACACATCAAGCTACTACAATCTGTCAGATTTCTTTATTAGATTTCCAACTTTATCTCTTAAGTTTTAAGGCTCAAGATTGATTGGGAATATTTGTCAGTTTAGGGTAGGAAGCTTGACCTGCTGTCATCCTTACATTATTTTTTGGACGAAATCGTGGGAGATATGACATAATTAAAGAAACCCTGCCGCCGATTCGCGTGTTCACAAACAAAATTTAAGTTTAATGCATCTTACTCTATCTCCTTCATTAAGAAAAGGTCAGACGGTAAAATATCAGTTCAGCCCTGTCAAATGAAAATAAGTATTCTGTATATATTTTCAATATGGCGGCCAGAAATACGTCAATTTACGTCAGGCGCTGACTAATTTGACAAGACTAGACTATAATCTGTTTTTTAATCTCCTAGACTAAACTGACATTACGAGTGTTGGCAGTTTATTGCAATTCTTAAATAGTGACGTGGCACAACCGAAACTTAGCGTTCATAAAATCAAGTATCGTTTTTTTACAATAAGTTATCCTGAAATAATGTGTAGGTACTTATTAAAAACGTAATAATACAAAATTAATAATGTAAATTTGACATTTGCATGTGTCAATTTAGTCTACGAGATTAAAAAACAGAGTATAATATGTATTTATTTTCTGTCCTTTTCTTAATGAAATAGCAAGGATAAAATTCACTAAACTTAAATTTCGTTTAGTTTGTGAATAAGTGAATCGGGGTCATCGATTTAATAAAGACTTTGACAAGGTTAGTGTACAGACGACAGCAGGTCAAGCTACCTCAAACTGTCAAATTTTCCCAATCAACCTTTAGCCTTTGCCTTAATTTAGTATCTTGATGTTCTGTCGTCTGTACGTTTTCCAACGAGTGTGCAACCCTCAGATAATATAAACAGATAACTATACGATTAAATGTACAACGTCTAACATAAAGGGTATATACATAACAAAGGCATGGCATCTTTACATGATATCAAACGATATTGGAAGGGTTTTTTAATCCTATCTCTTTATGTTAGGAAGTTATGAGGAAAAACACCGCCTGTGATAGGCTACTATCATACTAGTCGCACAGAGATATTGAAGACATTTATAGGGTTTTGGCAAGTAGTGTGACGGGTAATGAGTAGTTATTAACGTATGTAGTGCTGCCACGTCTGTTATGATTTGATTTTAAGAAACACACGAAACCGAAAATTTGGTACCTACCAATTTTTTGAGTATTTTATTTTGAGTTGAAACCCTTCCGATATCTTTTGATATCATCTAAAGATGCCATGCCCTTGGTATGTATATACCCTTTATGTTGCACGTTGTATAGGTATGTAAGTGTTGTAAATTTTACGAACGAGTCGATCAGGTAAAGCTATATTTTCCACGGCTGGCCGTTGGTCCATAGCTAAAATGGGTAGACGTTTTGAAACCAATACCTACTCTTTTTTTAATACTTAAAACTAGTACTTGACTGCAAGCACGCGTGATGGTAAACAGTGATGCAATCATTGATGGTAAAGCGTGCTAGTTTATTAAGCCTATTCACTTAAAAAAGTGAGTGAATAGGATGGAAGACGGCAGTTGAGCGAGGTAATGCAATGTTAAACCCAACACGACCTAAGATGCTGCGCCAGAGGGAGATTGATCTGGAGACCCACCACAACCAAACTCCCGACACAACAACATTTGGCGCATTGTACCGGCACACATCGAAACACAACTGCTCAGAGCCGTCCTCCGTACGGCTTCTCCAGACATCATGCCGGAACCAAATCGATCGAGATGTCTGGTGGGTAGTAAGTAATTTCTGCCGGCAGCCGTGAGCCGAGATTATGGCCTACCACTGAGAAAAACTCCTGTTTACATCAAAATATCTTTTTTCTTACTCCTCCGCTATTCTTTTCTGATTAATTTCGTTGCGGGACCCAAGACAGTTGAATCGTTTCTCCGGGACTCGTCGAGCTTCATTGCTCGGCGTTTTTCTGGCGGTCTCCACTGTTGATTCTGGCTTTCAGGAGTTGCAGTGGGTGGGAAATGGGTGGCGGGATTTGTCCCATAAAAAAAAATCAAAATATTCAGGACTGAAAACCGTGACCATCATCTCGACGAGCTAAGATGTTGATCACAATTGTCATACGCGGATCCTTCGTAGAGTCCTTACAGGTCGTAATAAGACTGGATATCTGACAACCAGACCAGTCCTATCAACGGCTACTGTATTACACAGTAAATGCTATTGTGGAGTTAAGATAGGCAGTCGCTCCATGTAAATACTGGTATTTAACCCCACCCGGCCAGATTGGAAGCAGACCCAATATAGTTAAAAAAAGTGTAGGCAGATGAAAAAGGTGAAAGTGAAATGATTATGACTTTTTTATGTTTTAAAGCATATGGATGTGTATCGTCCATGGGTTATATGTTAACTGTACGAACCCCGACTATTTCGAACCAGTTTTCTTTGTGTAGGCGGCCGGCTACTGAGCGGCGCAACCACTGCGGAAGACACAAGGAGGAACATGGACGAGAGCTTGCATTGCCTTGCACAAATTTGATTTATAATGTTGGAATGAACTATAGGAATGTCTATTATTCAATTATTTATTATAAACTACAAAACGTGTGTCAAATGGGATTTCCCATTCGCCAAAATGATGAATATCCAAATAATATAATTATAAAAAAAGTCTTATCTTATTCCCTATCGAGTATAGCACTATTGAAAAAATGTTTTAAGTTGCATGGTAAACTGAAGTTTATTGTCTATGAAATAAAATTTCTTTTGCGTAAACTATTATTTATTTTAATTGGTTTCAAATAGCCAAATCTAGAGAAGACTGGTCATCCTTGGAGGAGGCCTTCACCTGCAGAGGGGTTCTAGCAGAAGCATAATAAAATAATTACTTTTTCATTTAATATTTTGTTTTTTTTTAAGTTACTTTTTTATCTTTACTTGTTGGTTTATTATGTTACCTTCTGTTTAGAAATAAAAGGCTTTTTTATTTTTATTTTATTTTTATTTTATTTATTTATATTTTGACGAATATACGTAGACGTAAAATTTGTTTTTTTATTCAATTGTAATATTCTTTTTTCTGTCTAACCAAAAATAAACTCTTCAGCTTTATAATTAAAATAATAAGAAGATTAGTATTTATTCTAATATTTTTCAACAAAAAAATAAATAAACAATAACAACACACGTCGATATCGAGCGCGTTTGACTCATCGATTGGCCCGCTTCAAGGTTGTAAGAACTTTCAACCAATGAGAGCGCCGAACGCGCTCGATATCGACGATCGAGTCTCTAGAGTAATAAAAACTCATATTAGGCATACTGGAAATACTGAAAAACCGAGGTGCGTTCAGTTTCATCGCTAAAGCGTTAAGGTTCAAGGTTGATTGGGAATATTTTATTACAATTTCGTGTAGCTTGACCAGCTGTTCTCTGTATATACCGTGCGTAGGGTAAGGTGGTACACAGTGGTTATAGCAGGAACAGTGGCGCACCAGCTATTTACGTCAAACTAACGGAGATATACACACGTTTCTACCAGTCATTGGTAGCTCTCGAAACCCAAACGTGTTCGATGTAGTTGCAAGAAATCCGCGACACGAATTGTTCAACTGACGAACTATTTTCCGTTTTTGGCGAAGAAAAAAACGTTTTGAAGGTAAGGGATACATTGTGCTAACTATTTTTTCTTAGATATGTTTCTTTTTTCTATAAAGTATTCGTATAATAGGCATATTCAAGAATGTTTTTGCACGAAAATGTCTCTGAATTTGTAGATTATAGTAGTGTAAGTATGATGTTCAATTTAAAATGACGACCGCGTTATCAGTGGTTCATTTCACTAAGGTTCACAGTGAATCATGAGCCACTGTGTACTTTGTATGTCATTTAAGGTTGTGTCACTTGTTTTTATCGTTTAATCTTTTAGGTACAGAATGCCTCGGCCCGAAAAGCCTCGGTCTATTGGAGACCACACCCAAGAAGATATGTTGGAAATTTGAGAAGTTAATATTTAAAGGCGAAACATGTCGAAAACTTTGCGTCTAGTGCCAAATTATGAAGTCAACAAGATCTTCAATAAAGAGCCAGCAAAAGAACTGAAAGAACATCTATCGTTCCTTGATATTTTATGGTTTGGCTGAAAAGGGTTCACGAAGTGTCGCACAACAAATGGCGAAAACAAACCACATAAAGATTCCTTAAAACTGGATAGAAAATGAAATGGCTGGGAAGAAATTGTACTAAGGAAACTCAAAATTTGCAGATGGGATACGAATTTATAATCTCGATGAGACTTCTACTATGACAGTCCAAAAACCTCAGTGTGTGAATGCCCTCAGAGGCCGCCGAAAATTAATATGTAAAGTCAGTTTTAATTAGATTGTATTTTTGGTCCTTTTTCTTAAATTTAGGATGATTTAAATACCAAAGAAGGCTGTTATCTTATTAGGATGCTGTTGTTGTGTTTAATTTTATTGATGTTATGTTTAGCAGATGAAAATATATTTTGTTTCTTTTTTTGAAGATCGAATAAAACTGATTTGTGAAGTATATGGTTTGTTTCATTTTTGAGGTCTGCACCTAATTATTCACTGTGTACTACATGATCCATAGTGTACTTTAGGATGAGCCACTGTAGAAACCTCACGGTACACAATGAATCAATTTCCTTTTTTTAAAAAAACTTCTGTATGTAAATTATTATGACACTATTTAAAAAACATATCATACATTCTTAAACTACGATAAACTCGCTACAATTTGGTATCAAATACAATATCCTAACATAAGTCTAACCCGAATTAGAAGGATCAGAAAAAAAAGTTAACCACTGTGTACCACCTTACCCTACTCGTAATTATTGCTAATTAAGATTATTTAAAAAACCATTGTGGTTTAATATCAAAAAGCATTTTAAATAAGAATTTCAAATATTATAAATAAGAAAAAACTAAGGATTTAATGCGAAAACACATTTTAAAATTGAAATGTGTTGCATAGACTGTTTTGATTTACTTATTTTTGGTTGATGAAGTTTGTGCAAAGCAAGGGTATTCAATATACATAGGTACAGCATAATTTATGAAAGGCATAGCACATATTATATTTATACAATGGTTGGCATATAAAATAAACATGATAGGTACACCATTGTAGATTTAAATATAAGTAATAATAATACATATCGTTTTACAGAACAATTTTGTAGAAAAAATAAATAAAATACAAAGGAACCCGGTTAATAAATCTTTGCGGTGCGTTTCATTTAAACCCAGTTATTTGATTTTGGAATTCCATAAAAACATTTTTGTACTTACGAAATATATTGTTAAGTAAAAAGGAACGGAACTTCTTTTTTGTTATCTGTGGTACTCTTTGGCCAACTTTATTTTGAGTTGCTGCGAGAAAGGACAAATTATAATTGAAAAAAGTTTTCACCGCCTAGCAAAGATTCTTTGCTTCATACATCATTAAATTTTATATTTTGGTCAGTTTTCAAAACTTCCTTTATCGAGCACATACTAGCTTTTTAGCTATGACTCTGAGTAGACTGTACCGAAAAGTATACTCACTGAAATACTTGATATAAAGCTCAAAATAGCTACCTAATTGATCAATGTAGACAACCTAAAACCTTTGGGAGCAGAAATGGTGAGGTCCATTTAATCGAAACAATATTTTTTTAAATGACGTTGTCGTAATCTGTCTATGTCACATTTTGATTCGGTCTGACATGTAGTCCTTTCATCATAGACATATACTTGGTTTTTGACGGGAAAGCTGAGTGTCACGCTCATTTTTCATTGGAGGTTGAAATTATTTGTAGTGTCGGTTACTAAATAAAAGCGCGTGATTTATGTCGTTAAAAGTGCATTCAGTAAATAATTCATAAAGAACATTGAAATATCGCAGCGTAGTGGCCACATGATGACTTTGCCTCAAACCTCCCTCATAGACGGTTCACGCGGCCCTCTTTTTCAACTGTCATTGGCGATACCTGCGACTATTGTGAAATAAAATTATCAAAGAATTTCTATAATTCGTTACTTACACGTATTATTGGCAAAATTGTGGTACCTATTCCACAGAGGCCATTGATCACGGATTGAAGTTGACATATACTAATGGATATGCGGTACGCGTATAATCTGCAGTAATTTTTTGGTATAAAAAGAGTGAGAGAGGTGGCCTATGCTTTCGGTCTAGCACTATCTCTTTCCTCATAGACGATTGATGATTTTGAGAGAAATAAAGATAGACGAAACTTCGTTTCCACTCTTTCTTTCGGAGTGCCACAATTCTCATTTCTCAGGCATGTTCAACCTAACAGCAACTTTATCGTGAAGAAATAAAGATCGCAATTTTCGATTTTGAAATAGGTATATGTTTATGCCAGGAACCGGAATCCTAAGGGTTGTTCCCCTATTAGAATGAGAATAAAGATCACTAAGGTGCGTATTCCAGAACGAAACTCATGCATCGATCTCTGCTTAAGCATTAAGGTCAACCGGGACAATTGCGTCCTTGGGGCAATTGCGTCTAATCGAAATAATTTTAAATCTATTTGAAAACCTACCTCTCCTGCCATCTTGTTTTGGTTACTTTGAATAAAATACTATAACGTATAAACGTATACAGTATGTTAACTAACAGAGGGCGTTCCCGTTAACCCGAAATAGTATAGCATACATACATGCTAAAAAAAATATTTCCATTCGAAAACAATTTTTTTTAAAATTTTTCCAATAAGAAAATATTCAATAAAAATTTTAAATTGACATGTAAAAGAAACATACTGTACACGCGAACTTGAAAGACGGCAAGGTCGCAATTTGTTTATGATACTACGCTACTATTTTGATTTAAAACAGGAGGTTTCAAATTTATTTCCAATTACAATTTTTTTTATTCGGATTTTTTATGCTTATTTTTCTATGCTGATATTTTTATTTTAATCTATTAATGATATACATATATTAACGAGTTTAAGGGATTAACCCTCTGTTATTTAACATACTGTATATGGCAGGAGAGTAGGTTTTCAAACAGATTTAAAATTATTTCGATTAGAGGCAATTGCCCCCAAAGACGCAATTGCCCCGGTTGACCTTACTTAAAACTAGTTTCAACCAATCAAATGGCTTAAAAAGAGACATAAGTAGAACTTGAGTTTTGATGGACGTTCTGTAATACGGACCTATGATTTGGATAGTGATGCATAATCACAGGTAAAGTAATTGCGAAAGGACTGTTACAAGGTGACTAAGTATTACTCCGATATATTGATGTGAGTATTGACTTTACGACGCAATACAGTAGGCTAATTACGTAACAGACTATCAATAGCAATGGTTTTAAATTTTGACAGTTCAACAATATTCATTGAGTTATTTACGTTGTTAAGCAGATACATTTTAGAACACATGGAGCAATGGATTAGCAATAAGTATGTTTTGAAATGATTCCAACTGATAGATGGTAGGTATAGATAGAGTGTTGCGTAATCAAGGTGCAGGGGGGCAGTAATGAATGGGTAACCTCTTAAGAAATCATTATCAATAACTTTTACAATGAGATCAAAGCAGAAATTGCAAAAAAATGGGATGTTTCCCAAATCTTAATGAGTTATGCTAACATAATTAATATAGGAAACAACTGATATTTTTATATGTATAGTGTTGAGTCAGTAAAGCAGGATGTATCGTGAATTTAGTAGACATGAAGCCCTCTATTGGGTTGTATCCTAAAAAATAATTTAATGTCCATCAGATAGATTTATAAAAAACTAGCTTTCCGCCCGCGGCTTTGCCCGCGTGGAGTTCGGTTATATCGCGTTTTTTAGATTTCCCTCGGGAACATCATACTTTTCCGGGATAAAAGGTAGCCTATGTTCTTTCTCAGGGTCTAAAGATTGTCTGTGCCAGATTTCATCAAAATCGGTTGAGAGGTTTGAGCGGGAAAGCGTAACAGACAGACAGACAGACAGAGTTACTTTCGCATTTATAATATTAGTATGGATATTAGTATGGATATTGAAAACGTATTTTTTATTTTTTCTTTCATTCAAATACTTAGGAAGATATAGTTGATTTAAAATGTCACGGCGTGACGTAATTAGCCCCCACTCCGTAACTTTAATACATCAATAGTTTCATCTCAATAGTTTTTGGTAATTTCGACAAAATAAAAAATACGGGTCTTAATTTTTTTTTTTTTTTGATACCTTGGATACATCCCTATTAAGGAGATAAACCTATTTCATCCCTAACTGTACAAAAGTAGTCTATTCAAGAGTAGTCGTGGTGGCCTATTGGTTAAAATACCAGCCTTTCAAGTATGAGTGTGCGGGTTCGATTAGATTAACTTTTCTAAATTATATGTACTTACTAAGCATATCTTAGACACCAATGACTGATTACAGGGTGAAGGAAAACATCTTGAGGAAACCTGGACTTTTAAGTCTGAAATCGCCAACCCGCACTGAGCAAGTGTGGTGATTACGCTCAACCCTTCTCTGTATGAGAGAAGACTTGTGACTAGCAGTGGGACGATAAGAAATATTGATGATGTACAAAAGTAGTACAACATACCTTCATAGCATTCTTGTTCCTCTGTGCAGCGACCAGATGGTTCACCACCGGGGCGGGGTAATCCTTGCCTATTATACAGGACGCACGCTCTTGTACGTCGATAGGTGCCTTCCATGGTTCATAACTGGAAAGATATAGCAGGAAAGTTAGATAAGTATTGTTGCACACATCATCATCACCATTTCAGCCGAAAGACGTCCACTGCTGGACATAGGCCTCCACCAAGGTTCTCCACGACGAACGGTCCTGCGCCTCCCGCATCCAGCGGTTTCCCGCGACCTTCAACAGGTCGTCGGTCCACCTTGTCGGGGGCCTACCCACGCTGCGTCTTCCGGTGCGTGGTCGCCACTCGAGAACCCGTCGGCCCCATCGGGCATCGGTCCTACGGGCAATGTGCCCAGCCCACTGCGACTTTAGTGTTGCAATTCTTCGGGCTATGTCGGTTACTCTCGTTCTTCTGCGGATCTCCTCATTCCTGATTCGATCGCGCAGTGAAACCCCAAGCATAGCTCTCTCCATTGCCCTTTGAGTGACTTTGAGCCTTTTTATAAGGCCCATTGTTAGCGACCACATCTCAATTCCATAAGTTATCACTGGCAACACATACTGGTCGAAGACTTTTGTCTCGAGACACTGCGGTATACGAGAAGATTTGACGATCGACTTCTTTCCCGAAGTTGGTTCTCCTGTCACAGTGAAGAGTTTTAAACCTAATATTGGCTATTGTTACTGGTTTACATGGAATAACTTTATATACAGAGTGGTGCTGACAATACGACAATAAATTAAATATCGTGTAGGTACCTACCTCAAAACAACCTCAGTCTACCCATAAAAAAATTATATAAATATATCCATTAGTTTAGTCATAGGAAATTATTTTTCATTTTTCACATTTTCTACATGATGTACATGTTGATAAGGAAGCGCTTAGAGGTTGATGACCGCCGCATCCAGCGGTACTAAACTTTAATAATAATGGCGCGAAAAAGCAAGTCGATACAGGAACGCGCTGTCGTCCGCTGATCGGAGGTCATTGAACCAATATTTTAAAGGATGTTCTATTCCGTTTGCAATTTTATGAGATTTAGCTTGTTTGAAATTTTATTTTTTTTATTTTTGAAGCTAGATTTTTTTCTATGGTCCAGCATTACTCCTATGAACCAGCATGGTCTGTGTTTTCATTTATTGTTGTATTATCAGCACCACTCTGTATATGATTGTTCTGTACATAAGGCTAAGAGTGTCATCTAACTCCTACTTACACCACAATACCGATTTGGATGAAATTCAGTGCGTATATTTGTATGGGTTCCTGGATAGTTTGTATACACAAAAACTAATTACACAATTGGACCCGGTAGACGGCGCTGCTTTTCCGGGCAGGATGACATGACGGGTTCGCGAGTGAGAGCGTATAATTGACAGTGGGAACTTAGCCAACCAAGGAGCCATGTTGTCATTTTGGATAAGGTCAGGATTGAGACTTTCACAAACCAAAGTTTTGGCAATTTCTGAAAAAAAGCTCCTACAATTAGTTTTGCTCAGTTGCTCGAACGCACTTTCCGGAGACCAGGAGTACATGAAACATAATGTACTGACATGTATTCCACAGGCATACGCGTCAGCTCAGGCACGTAGCGCCTCACGTACTCGCCGCTCGGGTCCAGTCGCTGGCCCAGCCGTACGGGGCAGGCGCACTCGCCTGAGTCCAGGAGTGCTTCGAACGCTGAGGACGATACCCACATCCAGTTGCCGGCGCAGACTGACCTGAGGAAATAATATCATCTAGATATAATGAAAAAAACTAAAATCTTAGTTTTGTCATAACCTAATGTATTTTATTGTATGTAGGTACATAAAGAATAAAATAAATAAACTAGGTCCTTTTTAGGATTGCTTTAAAAATGGGAGGGGACTCTAATGTCGAGGAATTTAAAAAATAGGTAATGATGGCATTTGTTAGCCATTAAGAGGGGACTCTTAGTGCCGAGGAATTTGAAGAAACTACTGCCGTCGCGCCGCTTCCAACCTCTCCCCGTAAGGTGCGAAAGGGACAGTTGCAGCTCAGGCTGAATTTACTTACAAAAACGTTAACCAAAAGATGTTTCGTATTACACTGTTTTCTTTTTCAAAACGCGACTGATGACTGTTCTCAATTATTTTTATATCAACATTTAGAGGAAAAGTATATCTATGCTTCTATTATTTTCCTTTTTGTCTAATAGTCTTCTGAACATCGCGGTAAAAATGAGTTAATTTTGGGGATTTTGAAATATTATATTTCTTTTATTAATTAATATTTGGAAATAATCAAATGATAGGGGCACGTACATTTCAATCACATATAATCACAGTGTAAAATTATAGAAAAAAATAATTGCTCCAAAAGTGCTATCTACGAAGAAAACAGCGGAACACGTTTGTATAGAAAAGCGCCACTAGAGTCCTCTCTTAAGGACTCGCAGCATGGTTTTTGATGAGTATAAAAATCAAAACTAACCAGTCAGCATCTAGCAGGTACTTGAGGAAATGGTTCAGTCCGTGTTCCCACGACAGCCAGAGTGTTCCGCGAGTAAGGAAGGACGCCACAGTGTTGCGGGCCACGTGGTGCAGCCAGCCTTCTGTTCGAAGTTGGCGCATGGCCGCGTCTACGAATGGGAAACCGGTGCGGCCTTCGACCCATCTGGAATTTCGGTGATTCACAAAAGTCAGAAAATAGATGAAAAATTGGAGTAGTGGTGGATATGTAAAGAAAACCCTGTCCGATCCGTGCAGGTATTGTAAGGTATCGTGAACTGATTCTAATAATGCCTACAAAGACAGGCTAAACTTAAAAAATAATCATCATCATTATCATCAGTCTCTACTCGTCCATTGCTGGACATAGGCCTCTTCCATAGCACAACAACAAGCTCGATCCTGAGCAGTTCTCCGCCAACCACTACCAGCCGCCATTTTGATGTCGTCGCTCCATCTTGCCCAAGGGCGTCCTACGCTACGCTGCCAAGACGAAAAATACCCCTACAAAAATAAATATTATTTCGAAAAAGCGAGTTAACTTAATACATGTGCGGTAGGCATACATGCGCGGGTGCAGGGGGGCAGGGCACGCCACACGTGGTCGAATCACTCATAATAATATTGTCTGAAATGGTGTTGTCACTTTAAAAAAAAAACCAAATTTTGGGGAAGTTGGAAATAATTCGCGGAAAAAAAGATTATTTCAAAATTCATTAGTATTGTTATTATGATGATTATATAAAATTCGTGATTTTGAAACCCAATAGGCATTTTCTTAAACCCTTACATATTATGAGAGACAGTGGCGCCAAATGTCACATTTACAAACTAAACAAAATTCAAGTTCAGTGCTTTGTTTTTCAATATATTTCATTAAAAAAATTACAAAATAAAAATATTATAGTTTAGTGTTGAAAAGTTAGTCGAGTTCTTTTTTTAAATTATTTAAAGTCGCCATATTTTTAATCACGTCTACATGGACATACCCCTTTTTGCAAAGTTTGGCCTTTATACCTATAGCTTTTAAATCGTTTAATAGGTAAGTTTCGAATGTGCATGGGAAGCTTGTAAAAGTGTCTATATTGACCCATGAACGAGTTGCCTACTCTGTGGAGACGAGTGTGATGTACAGCAACATTGTTTGTTCCTGGTATTTATATAGCGCACAAAGATTACTCACTGTAATTAAATTGCAAATTTGACTTGCCCCTCCCTAGGCCAGAAGCTGGATACGCCCATGCACGTCTAAAAGGCCCATGGAGTACCTAAACGGCCCATAGAGTATCTAAACGGCCCATGGAGTATCTAAACTACCCATGGAGTATCCAAATGCCCCATGGAGTAGGTATCTAAACGGTCCATGAAGTATCTAAACGGCCCATGGAGTATCTAAACGGCCCATGGAGTATCTAAACGGCCCATGGAGTACCTAAACTACCCATGGAGTATCCAAATGCCCCATGGAGTAGGTATCTAAACGGCCCATGGAGTATCTAAACGTCCCATGGAGTATCTAAACTACCCATGGAGTATCCAAATGCCACATGGAGTAGGTATCTAAACGGCCCATGGAGTATCTAAACGTCCCATGGAGTATCTAAACTACCCATGGAGTATCCAAATGCCCCATGGAGTAGGTATCTAAACGGCCCATGGAGTATCTAAACGTCCCATGGAATATCTAAACTACCCATGGAGTATCCAAATGCCCCATGGAGTAGGTATCTAAACGGCCCATGGAGTATCTAAACGTCCCATGGAGTATCTAAACGACCCATGGAGTATCCAAATGCCCCATGGAGTAGGTATCTAAACGGCCCATGGAGTATCTAAACGTCCCATGGAATATCTAACCACCATGAGTATCTCAAATGCCCCATGGAGTAGGTATCTAAACGGCCCATGGAGTATCTTAAACGTCCCATGGAGCATCTAAACGACCCAAAGGAGTATCCAAATGCCCCATGGAGGTATCTAAACGGCCCATGAGTATCTAAACGTCCTGGCTTGAGTATCTAAACGACCCATGGAGTATCCAAATGCCCCATGGAGTAGGTATCTAAACGGCCCATGGAGTATCTAAACGTCCCATGGAGTATCTAAACTACCCATGGAGTATCCAAATGCCACATGGAGTAGGTATCTAAACGGCCCATGGAGTATCTAAACGTCCCATGGAGTATCTAAACTACCCATGGAGTATCCAAATGCCCCATGGAGTAGGTATCTAAACGGCCCATGGAGTATCTAAACGTCCCATGGAATATCTAAACTACTGGAGTATCCAAATGCCCCATGGAGTAGGTATCTAAACGGCCCATGGAGTATCTAAACGTCCCATGGAGTATCTAAACTACCCATGGAGTATCCAAATGCCCCATGGAGTAGGTATCTAAACGGCCCATGGAGTATCTAAACGTCCCATGGAGTATCTAAACTACCCATGGAGTATCCAAATGCCCCATGGAGTAAGTATCTAAACGGCCCATGGAGTATCTAAACGTCCCATGGAGTATCTAAACTACCCATGGAGTATCCAAATGCCCCATGGAGTAGGTATCTAAACGGCCCATGGAGTATCTAAACGGCCATGAAGTATCTTAATTTGACAGGATTAAACTAATATTTATCTTCTGTCTTCGTCTTAATTAAATAGTAACAAAAAGATGCCCTGAATTTAAATTTAGATTAATTTGTGAACAACTGAATCGGCGCCATTATAAGTGTCCAACATATACCTCTGCAACTCATCTCCCTCGGGGTTCTTCCAGGGGATATCCAAACAGATAGGGTTGCCACTCATCTGTCCGTAGTTAGGGTTGTTCACGCTCATCGTGTAGAAATACTCACGCCAAATTAACTGGCCTGGAAATATAGGTTTTGAGTTAGAAGGCTATTAGAATAGTTTGACGCCTGAATGATATTTTTTAATCGCCCGGAGAGTCCACGTAAACTCTCTAGGCGAGTCGGTGGCACTGAATATATTAACAAGCATTGTGGGTGAACATTACGTTAAATTGTGTCACAGACATTGTATACACCGGGTTTTTTTTAGGGTTCCGTACCTCAAAAGGAAAAAACGGAACCCTTATAGGATCACTTTGTTGTCCGTCTGTCTGTCTGTCTGTCTGTCTGTCTGTCTGTCACCACCCTTTATCTCAAGAACGCGTGGACGTATCAAGCTGAAATTTACATGAAATACTCGGGTCTATTGTCCCTTTAAGCTGTGAAAATATCAAACTTCTAAGCCAAGCCAATCAAAAGATACAGCCGATTATGTCGATATTTTCAACAAATTTTCGACACTCGCAAAGGAATCAAAACCTACAGGATACTTCCTGTAAACTCAGAATCTTGAAAATTGGCATGAAGCATTGTCATATAATGCAAATATAGGAAAAATTGCGAAAATCCCTTTTTTTTTAGTTATTTAATATAATAAACATATTTTAATAAAATGGAACTTACTACCTTATTTCTCACGAACGAATAAAGTTATCAAATTGAAATTTATACCAAATACCTAGGTCTATTGTCCCTTTAAGCTGTGAAAATAACAAACTTCTAAGCTAAGCCAATCAAAAGATACAGCCGATATGTCGATATTTTCAACAAATTTTCGACACTCGCAAAGGAATCAAAACCTACAGGATACTTCCTAAACTCAGAATCTTGAAATTTGGCATGAAGGATTGTCATATAATGCAAATATAGGAAAAATTGCGAAAATCACATTTTTTTAGTTATATAATTTATTAAACATATTTTAATAAAATGGAACTTACTACCTTATTTCTCACGAACGAATAAAGTTATCAAACTGAAATTTATACCAAATACCTAGGTCTATTGTCCCTTTAAGCTGTGAAAATATCAAACTTATAAGCCAAGCCAATCAAAAGATACAGCCGATATGTCGATATTTTCAACAAATTTTCGACACTCGCAAAGGAATCAAAACCTACAGGATACTTCCCGTAAACTCAGAATCTTGAAATTTGGCATGAAGGATTGTCATATAATGCAATTATAGGAAAAATTGCGAAAATCACAATTTTTTAGTTATATAATATAATAAACATATTTTAATAAAATGAAAGTTACTACCTTATTTCTCACGAACTAATAAAGGTATCAAATTGAAATTTATACCAAATACCTAGGTCTATTGTCCCTTTATGCAATGAAAAAATCAAACTTCTAAGTTAAAGCGATCAAAAGATACAGCAGTTTATACCGACACCTTAGACGAATTTCCGTCACACGCTAGGGAATCAAAACCTACAAGCAAAGACATTAAAATTATATTTACAATGGACAGGACATCACGAACAAAATCGTAAGCCAATACTTTTATCGACTTGGTTAAAAGTCGCTCAGTCTAGTCTCCGTGTCAGGACGTAATTTGTGTCCACCAAGAACAAACATTTTCTAAGGAAATATGCCATGTTGCGCTTTGTGTTACTGTACATCTCGTTATAGTAAAACAACTGGACCTAACTGCGGAATGTGTTTCTATGAATTATTTATATTTCGTCTGCAATTCAAATTTAAAAAAAAATCTTAGTTCTAGAAAATTTTCCATTATTGTAAAAGCGCCCTCTATTGTTGAGTAGTTTTACTATTTTCTTGTAGAGATGTAGTAATGTTGTTTATCGATTTAGTTATCGATAATACTTATTAAGATGAATACATTTTGTTGTATTTTATTGACATTTAAAATATAGCTAAATAAACTTAAAATATTACTATATTTCAAGTTTATTTATTATTAACTCTATTTAAACATAATCATATCATATTAATAAACAAAACTGAATGAACAATTACTATTCATTTATCTAGGTAAGAATCGGTACCTTGTATTAGAAATGAAATAGTAAGTTATTAATTTCAGTACTTTTCTACTTAACCGTAAAAATTGGAATAAAATTTACGGTTAAGTGGATAAGTACATAGATTACATAACTTATTTATAATGAAATATATTCATAAAATATGTAGGTACGTATATGTAGTACAATGATTGCGAGCTACTTTGTGATTTTGAGGATTCCGTACCTAAAAGGTAAAACGAACCCTATTCATGAGACTTCTCTGTTCGTCTGTCCGTCTGTCACCAGGCTGTATCTCATAAACCGTAATAGCGAGACAGTTGTAATTTCCAGAGATTGTGTTAGTATTTCTGTTGCCGCTATAACAACAAGTACTAAGAATAAAAATAATAAAATATTTAAGGGGGCTCCCATACAACAAACGTGAATTTTTGCCGTTTTTTGCTCCATATTAATAACGGAAACAGATAGACGCTTAAAATGTTCACAGAATATTTGGTTATATATTCAAATTACAAATAAATAATTAAAATAAAATAAATCCTGAAGGCGGGCTCCCATACAATAACCGTGATTTTTTGCCGTTTTTAAAGATAATGGCGTACGAATCTTGTAAAGGTCTTGCTCCAGCAGACTACCATTTTTGTCGTGATTTGGACAATTATCTACGTGACAAGAAGTTTTCTTCCCAGGAGGCAGTTCTGCTTTCACACAGTTTGTGCAGTCTAGATCCTCAGAGTTCTATCACAAAGGCATAAACGACCTTCCTATATATTGATTATAAATGAATTATTTAAAAATTAAAAAATAAGCAATTATTTAGATTTTCAGTACTAATCGGCAATTTTAAACTTTAACGCCTATTATATTAAAAGAATTATATAAATAAGAAACTTGTAAACTTGAAATTACCCATAATTATTCTGCTTCCTAATTTTTTGTTTCAAGCTATCATAATGCGAAAAAACATCGTCGTAGTAACTTCTTTGAATATTATCGATAACTTTATATCGAAATGATACAAACCCTACCACAGTTTTTTGCATTGCCATTTAAAAATATTTGCAAACAAACGTGTAAAAAGAATAATTTTGCTAAAAACGAAATGCAAACGAAAATTGCAAAACAAAATGCGCTTTAGGGCCTAAAAGGTCTATTACACTCAAAAATCGCAATAAACTGAGCGTTAAAATAATTCGTAAGCATAAAACATCTAAAATGCCAATAGACGGTGTCACGGTAAATGAATATTAGCGAATAAAATTCTAATACAGTTTTTGTTTGTACAAGACAAGTTTCACTTAATTTATTTACTTTTCAATATTTATTTACCCGATTTGGACTATACTAGGGTATTAAATCGGATCTGGCAACATAGACCACACTGGCCACCTACCGGGCAATAGCTGAATATATTTTATATAAACTTATTTCATTTTTACTATTTGATGTCTCCAATTGTCGATCTAATTTTGCTATATTGTACTAGATGGCGGAACTGAGCCATGGGATCACAGTTTTTCTATGCCATTTTGACACATGCCCTCTATATATATCCTAAATCTCTTTGCCTACAAGGTACTTCCCGTGAACTCAGAATCTTGAAATTCGGCACGAAGCAACGTTATATTATAGTACAGACAGATAAAGGAAAAATTGTGAAAATGATAAATTTGAAGTTACATAAAATATTAAAATATTATTTTTGCTTACATGACATAAAATATTTTTCTAATAATTATAAACTTACTACCTACCCTTTTTCACATGAACGCGTAGAGATATTAAAGTTGAAATTCATATCAAACACTTCTTAAATCTAATTGCCTCTAAACTGTGAAAAATTCTAAATCAATGCTAGTATTATAGGTAAATGCGAAAATAACTCTGTCTGTCTGTTACGCTTTCCTGCCTAAACTTCTCAACCGATTTTGATGAAGTTTGGCACAGACAATCTTTAGACCCTGAGAAAGAACATAGGCTACCTTTTATCCCGGAAAAATTTGATGTTCCCGATGGGAATTTAAACAGCGCGATATAACCGAACTCCACGCGGGCGAAGCCGCTGGCGGAAAGCTAGTACGTCATAAATTGTAAACCGCTACGTTTGTACAGCGGAACCCTCGGTGTGCGAGTCCGACTCGCATTTGGCCGGTTTTTTTGTAAATAATGTAACTTTTGGAATATGTTCTAGTATCGAAATTCGTTCTGGCAGCGTCTTTGCGTTATTATACATTAGACCTGATTTTCAAAAGATAGATAATTCGTTGTGTAATATTGAGGTATCCAGTTTACGTTTGCAAGAACTGTCAAAAGTTCAAAATTATTCCTCCTATTAAGTCGCTTGATTGTTCCAACGTCGCGGTGGCAACCGGGATAAACGCTAAGATGATGATGATGATGATGATGATTGTTCCTACGTCGGATACGTCGGAAAAATCAAACGTGACACTAATATTTAAAAAGTGGGCAGATTTGCTACTGAAACTAATAATCTATACTAATATATAAAGCTGAAGAGTTTGTTTGTTTGAACGCGCTAATCTCAGGAACTACTGGTCTGATTAAAAAAAAATATTTTTGCGTTGGATAGCCCATTAATCAGGAAGGCTTTATTTAGGCTGTATAACATCACGCTGCGACCAATAGGAGCGGAGTATATAAAAAAAACATACCGAAACCTACGCGGGTGAAACCGCGCGGCACAGCTAGTATTTCATAAAGACCAAAACTACCTGACTACTAATGTCTGAAAAACTCTTCTTTTTTAATTTCTGTGTGTGTCAATTACACCACTAAACCCAATTTTAGCACTAACGCTGCTTAATTATCCAAATTGTGCGTGAATGTGGGTAGTTATTGCCCAGAGATCAACAACACTGCTCTGACCTAAATCTCAAATTGAACTTTTGTATCACTCACTGAAACGTTCATAGCTCAAAGTTTTACGTACAAGCTTCGCTGTAATTGTACAACTCATTTTTGTTTATAATATTCTTAATATTTAACTATATGATTTTAATTTTAAATGAAAATCAATATTAGTAATTTTGTTTTTGTTTTGTAGGCTGGCCCGAACTATTTCCGATACAAAAGACATCAACGCGTTACATTTAAATGTAATAAATATTTATTAAATTATTTGGTGAAAAAATTGAATTGGGAACACGTGTCAAATCAATTTTAACGACTTATAAATCAAACAGCATAAATCTTCGTTCAAATTACAATTACTTTAGTGTCGTGACATCTCGGTAATAAATATCGATGTGTAAAATATTTTGATTAATCGAGTCTCGTAAAGTAGATATGCCGTTATAAATAAACATATTAATGTTTAAGAGTGTATGAATATATTGAATTTATAACAACGAATTTATAGAGCTTTTCATCGGCTTCCGCGTGAGTCAACGACACGCTCGTATTATTAGCAGAGTATTCCCGTACGCGCCGAGCATCAAAGAATAAAATAGACTCTCGTAGATATGACAACGTTCCCTTTCTAACTATCGCAACGTAAATTGAATTTCACTTTCATCACCATTCATAAATTTTATTATGACGCAACAATTACTTTTCTTCGAAGACTTTCCGAATTTCGAATGCAGTCTGAAATCGATTTATATTATTCTCGTAACCGGAAGAAAATTACAATGAATGACAACTTTTACTTTTTGGGATACGACGAATCAATACTAAATCATGTCACGAGTTTCATAGATCTGCGCTTGCGCCGGTTAGCGCTTGCTTTAATAAAGCTTGTCCCTCTGTGTACCTGTATAATTAGCAAGCGATTAGGAGTCGAGACTTGCATTCTTTATTAGTCGCTAATTCAAACGTAAAACAACAATTATTTCTTAGTTTCCAATGTGAAATCTTTACATGGCAAATATTTAAGTACATACCGTTATATACCTTCATAATTAAGTGAGTATTTTAAGGATAGAGACGAATAATGTCGCTTTAAATATGATTATGAATATTCAACTGTAAATTCACAGTTATAATATTAAATATTATTAGGCACGGACAAAGAGATACACGCATATGTCAAAGAAAATAATACGTATTTATTGCATTTATATTATGCAAATTATAATTTACGAATTCTCATTTTTTATAGATTTAAAAGGTGAATAAAACGCTATAGATATTTTGTTTAATATTTTTAAAACAAGACGACAGTTTTTCTATTCCATTAGTATATGAACTGGGACAAGGTCACTATATTCGTGGGTGCTAATACAAACAAAAAGTCATTAGAGTCTCTGTGATAATCATCTTTGCGTAAAAACAATGTTGTGTATTGGTAATCTCTCAAATAAATTTATATGGCTTGTAAAAAATATTTTTAGAGGCTATAAAATTTATGTTTAAGTATATAATTTACTAAGTATATCTTGGACATCAATGTTCATCAATTGACAGCCTCCGTGGCGTAGCGGTAGCGGACGCGGCCGCTGCGCAAGGTGGCGCGGGTTCGATCCCCGCACAGTGCAAGTATTTCTATGCATGAATATGAATATTTGCACTGGTCTGGTCGTGCCCCGGAAAGCACGTTAAGCCGTTGGTCCCGGTTGCCATACGAACATCTAGTGGCAGTCGTTACGGGTTGTTGGAGCCCTCAAAAATCCAACAATTGGTCTAACTGCAATGCTTCGATGTCGCCTTCGGGTTGTGGAGGTCAGACGGCGGTCGCTTCACGGAAAATGTCGAAGTTTAGCCATATCAGCAGTTGGACTGGTAAAGCGGACCCCAGACTCCAAAGCTGAAAAGGCTGCGGATGCGACTGGGATTAACGCTGGGATGATGATGATGATCTTGGACATCAATGACTGAAGGTGAAGGAAAACATCTTGAGGAAACCTGGACTTTATAAGTCTGAAATCGCCAACCCGCATTGAGCAAGCGTGGTGATTACGCTCAATCCTTCTCTGTATGAAAAGAGACCTGTGCCCAGCAGTGGGACGATAAAAGGTTGATGATGATGATGATATAATTTACTGAACCTTACCATTTTATTTATCTATATAATATTTGCAGCATTTGAAACGGTTTAATTTGCATTCTCTATTGAATATTTATCGAGTATTTATTGTTCAAGACACAAACAATAAAATTATTGATTTATTTTTTTATTTCAAGTCTCAAACATCTGCATAGCTCTGGTGCAAGAGGCACTAGAAGTTCCCGCATCATAAGAGCCAGACCAAGTGTTACTAATTACACATGCATATGTATGCAGAGTTAACTCATATGAGTTAACTCTTGTTACATGAATTCAACTTAATGATTTAAAGAAGTATCATTGACTGCCTTTACGTTAACTGTGCTCCTCAGTTTCACCCACTTCACTTGGCTCCTAACATTTACATATTCTTCAGAACTGGCTTTCAAATACAAACATAAGTATTCCAACTCATAGGTACTCATACTGATAGGTAAACATATTAGCGCTTTCAAACAAAAACCGAACTCTTCGACGGCTTTATTATATTAGTGTTCGTATAGATACCTATTTAGGATATTCACATCTCGAAATACGATATGTTAACACAATATTGACTAATGAGTTACGCCTAATTAACGCAAGTTTCTTTTATTTTTTATTCCTATTTACCTACAGTTTTTATTTATTTAAGAGAAATCATCAGCCGTTAAAAAGGCTTTGCTAAATGCTGAGAAATTAGTAGCAATTAATTAACATCTATTTGCTAGTTTTGAAATATCCACAGGTTCGTAGGATCACTTCTAAAACAATGTATATACATTTGAATTAAGAATTTGGGACAGTTTTGAAATCATAGAACAACAAATTGAATGTCAAATTCCATTGTAAGCAGAAACTTATTACGATCTTTTTGTTACAAATGTTCACTGGAAAATCAACTTAGAATATTTTCTCCCAAAGGACCTGACCTGTAGGGTAGGTTACCTGTAGGGTAATTGTGTAACACACTATCAGTAGCAGTGGGTTTGGTTTTGACAATTTAACAATATTCATAACGTTATTTACGTTGTTGAGCAGACTTATTTCATGAACACATGAAGCAATGTATTAGCAATATGCTACTAAATGATTCCAACTGAGAGTAATGAAGTTTTACGTAATTAGGGTGCAGATTAAGTGGCGATGTAAAATAAATATTCTGAGATTATTAACACTGCTTTTGTACCTACTTTTTCTATGTATACTTTACATCTTTATAAGTACACTTTTAGCAGTTCACTTTTACATTATATTATGTACTAACATACTATGAGAAAGTAAAACCTGGAGCACAGCAATGCGATTCTTTAACTATTTCGCTGTGAAACCCTAGATGAAGGGAATGTGGAGGGAACTGTCACTCCAACTAGGGCCGGGATTGACACTATTGAAAGCTCACTCTATCATCATCATTAACCTACTTATCGTCCCACTGCTGGGCACTGATCTCCTCTCATACAGAGAAGGATTGAGCGTAATCACCACGCTTGCTCAATGTGGGTTGGCGATTTCAGACTCTCTCTATACTCCCTTCATTTCACTTTTCGTGGTGAGATTTTTATAAAATCGCTATAAGTATGAAAATAACTCAAAATGACAATCACGCAAAGCAAGTTGCAGCTCAAGTTATAGCTTTAATAGATAAGTAGATATGTAAAAAAATACGACGTATTTTATTATGAAGTAGGCATTTACACCAAAATATATGTAGTTTTTATTTTATTTTTATCGACAGCCTCCGTGGCGTAGCGATAGCGAACGCGGCCGTTGCGCAAGGAGGCGGGGGCCAATCCCCACACAGTGCAAATATTTGTATGCATGAATATGAATATTTGCACTGGTCTGGTCGTGCCTCAGAAAGCACGTTAAGCCGTTGGTCCCGGTTGCCATACGAACATCTAGTGGCAGTCGTAACGGGTTATTGGAGCCCTCAAAATTCTAACAATTGGTCTAACTGCAATGCTTAGATATCGCCTTCGGGTTGCGGAGGTCAGACGGCAGTCGCTTCACGGAAAATATCGAAGTTTAGCCAAAATGAGCAGTTATATTGGTGTAGCGGACCCCAGACTCCAAAACTGAACAAAGCTGCGGATGCGACTGGGATTAACGCAGAGATGATGATGATATGTGGTTTTTATTACTTTATACCTATGAACCAAGATCTACGTGAGACACAAAATAAACATCGTGTGTTGGGTTTATAATTGCGGCATTCAAGCGATTAATTAACGAAAACTACGCCTATACATTTCATAGATAAAAATCGCTTTTCGAGTCTGTCTGTGTGATCGGAATGTACTTTTAAACTAAGCTACGGATTTTGATACGTTATTTATCATCACGTTGACATGTAAATACATACCGGCTGACTATTTTTACCGTCTGGTCCTAAGCAGGATATAAAAGATGAAATAAGTAGAAGCTAGCACATTTAAGAAAAATAAAAGCTTTTCTTAAGTCCAATAAAAATAACAGCCGTTTAATAAGTATACCGAAATGCAATTAAAATGTATGGAACTTCTTTTTTATTATTTTGAAATAAGAATTAATGAAACGCGCAAAAAATAAAACCCATAACATTCTATTTGTTTTACGACATTCATGTGAAAAAAATCGCGAGTAGCCTTGCTCGCGATTTCCTTTCTTTTCTTCTTTTTCGAGGTCAGGTTAGGATAAATGAGTACTACCATAGTATCGCCATCGATATCGCCTTAGGGTTATGGAGGTCAGATGGCAGTCGCTTCACGGAAAATATCGAAGTTTAGCCAAAATCAGCAGTTAGTTCCATATTACAGAACGTTACTCCAGACTTAAGCATTACTTAAAACTAGTTTCAACCAACCAAAAGGCTTCAAACGAGACTTAAGTAGAGCTTGAATTTTGAGTGACGTTCTGTAATACCGACCTTAGACTGGTAAAGCGGACCCCAGACTCAAAAAGATTCGGTTGCGACTGGGATTAACGCTGATGATGATGAGTACTAGCATGGTACAGTAAACTGGATGATTTTTGCAGCACGCTGGGAGTTGCGCACGTGGCCGGGATGTGCAAGCCGGACCGCAGCTGTTCCGTCAACGAGGACAACGGCATCATGCTGGCACACACCATCACTCATGAACTGGGACACAAGTGAGTTACCTTTTTTAATTGAAAACTTTTTAACATGTGTTCGCGGATCGGTGGGATTATTCTATGTTGCAGAGGTGGATGCAGCTCCACGCTAAGTTTTAAGTTAATTTAATATATGTATGTGGGAATGGAATGTATCCGAATATTCAATAGATTGAGTGAATGATGTTTTAGATGTGTATCCAAACGACGCGAGTGAGAGGACGGATGTGAGAGTGAGAAAGGAGACGAATGGCGGGATTGGCACGACGAGGAACACGACGCTAAGACGTGCCTATTTCATATTTTATTAAAGTTACTTGTTTGTTCAGTTTTTCTATTTAAATAAACCGTTAAAAAGTCGTTGTGCTGTATTTTTAAACCCCCACATAAGTATATCTGTGTCTGTAACCTAATAACACTAGAAGTTAAGTAAAAATGTCATTAACCTTATGGAATCCCGTCTAAAATAAAAGTACATATTATATTCTATTCTATTCCATCGTAGTGATATGAAAATCCATGAAATGAAAAAGAGACAGATACAAAAATTTTTAAATCAACATTTTTGAAGGTTTGTTTAATTTTTATCAATGATTCCATCGTAGTGATATGAAAATCCATGAAATGAAAAAGAGACAGATACAAAAATTTTTAAATCAATATTTTTGAAGGTTTAACATCAAGTGTGAAATGCCGACATTTATTTTTTTTTTTATCAGCACTGTAGTTTATGGTTATATGAATAAAGAGCAAGACCTTGGTGTAATTATACAAGTCCAACAATTGGACTAACTGCAATGCTTCTAAGGTATTCGTGTGAAATGCCATGTCGGTAGTTGTGAATAAAGAGGTCCAACAATTGGAGCAATGCTTCTATATCGCCTTCGGGTTGTGGAGGTCGCAGTCGCTTCACAAAAATATCAAAGTTCAGCCAAAAGGAACAGTTAAGACTGGTAAAATGGACCCCAGACTCCAAAGCTGAAAAAGCTTCGGATGCAACTGGGATTAACGCTGAGATGGTGATGATGAGTATGATGTATTTATAAGTTAATGGTCTTGAAATAATAATTTCTTCATGTATATAAAACCAAACAAGGGTAAAGAATCATAGGTCATCAAAAAATTCGTTCGCAACGTCAAAGGGTAAAGCGCCTAAAAGATAGGCAACATTACCATGATATATGGCTATGCTGTTTAAATAAATAGCGTAAGAAAGATTTTCCTTTTTTTTTTTAATTGGAACACAAAACAAATGACATTGTGATGTCAGCAATGAAAGTTAAAAACAATGTCACAGCTTTTATCGAAGTCGAAGCGACAATAATTTTATTGTTAAGATCTTGGTGTTAGTTTCATAAATGTCGTAATTCCTTTCCTGAACTTTTGATTGGTTCAAATCAAATCACATCAAAGCATATATTTCTAACTAGCTTTCCGCCCGCGACTTCGCCCGCGTAGGATTCGGTTTTTTTTTATTATTAGTTATAAACTAGTGCTTGACTGCAATCCCGCCTGATGGTAAGCAGTGATGCAATCGTTGATGGTAAAACGCACTAGCTTATTAAGCCTATTCACTCAAAAAAACTGAGTGAATAGGAAGGAAGACGGCAGTTGAGCGAGGTGATGCAATGCTTAACCCAACAAAACGACCAACGATGCTGCGCCAGAGGATGATCTGGAGACCCTCCATGACCAAACTCCCGACACAACAACATTAGGCACATCGTACCCGGTACACATCGCAACACAACTGCTCAGACCCGTCCTCCGTACGGCTTCACCAGACATCCCGCGCTTTTTAGATTTCCTTCGAGAATGTCAAATTTTTCCGGGATAAAAAGTACCCCATTATTTAATCCGGACTCCTAGCTTTACGTCTGCAAAATTTCAAAGCAATCGGTTCAGTAGTTACGACGTGAAAGCGGAACAAACAAACTCACTTTCCCATTTATAATATTATTAAGGATAAACTTATTATGGGCACTTTTATATTGTCAAAGGGTCGGTCAGTAAGATGAAGACAGTTACCCATTTCTAAGCGTAGGTTTTATTTTTTTTTTTAATTTTTTTTTTTACAAATTATAAGCCAGCGCTTGACCGCAATCCTGCCTGATGGTAAGCAGTGACGCAATCGTTGATGGTAAAGCGCACTAGTTTATTAAGAGCCTATTCACTCTAGCCTTGAAGACACTCAAATTGTAGTCTGACGGAAACACCGCCGCTGGCAAATTATTCCAGTCCCTCGATGTACGCGGTATAAAGGAGGAGGCGAAACGCTTCGTCCGGATCGTAGTGGTGTTAACAACGTAAGGGTGGAAACCAGCCGTACGACGAGTCGTCCGCTGGTGGAACGGAGATGGGGGAATTAAATCATGCAATCATCATCAGGTTTCTATGGCACCGGTTGATATAAGCAGTAGAATTACAATATTTCTTTTCATATTTAGTACAAGAAATAACGTTCAAACATAGCAATTTATGAGTAACCGCAACAAGATTTATTTTCTTAATGGATAAAAAGTGCGAATATTTAATAACACTTAAGAAACAGACCTAATTATGTAAAATACTAACAACTGTGTAATTAGACATAGGTAAAGGATAAACGCAATTGCGTTTTAATTGCTTAACGATTACTTGTGAACTCGTTTATGAAACGGAAAACCCCAAGATCCCAATTAGGCACAGAGATAGACTCCATTCAGGAGATTTCAATTCATTGACTTCATTGATTACAATTCATTGAAAACTATTAAAGGGATTATAATGATCAATGAAACTTTACTTTATTACGAGCAGTGGTGGCCTAGTGGTATCGACCGCGACTTACAGGTCTAGGTTGTAGGTTCGAACCCATCAGGTGCTTTACTTTGTATAAATTATTTCATCACCGCTGCACTCAAAACGGTGACACATCCTGAGGAAACCGGCATGTCTTAGAGCCATAAACTTTGAAGACATGTGATATCTACCAACCCGATCTGAGCCAGCGTGGTAGATTACGGCCCACTCCCTTTCACGGAGAGGAGGCCTGTGTCCCAATTGTGGGAACATTAACGGCTAACGGCTGACGTCCTCCGTGGCGCAGCGGTCAACACGCTTGCTTGCGACGTGGAGGCCCCGGGTTCGAACCCCGGCCAGGTCATGATGGAAAACGATCTTTTCCTGATTGGCCTATTTATCTATATATGTATATATTATAAATACAGTATCGTTGAGTTAGTATCCCATAACACAAATCTCGAACTTACTTTGGGGCTAGCTCAATCTGTGTGATTTGTCCGTATTTATTTATTTATTATGTAGTGTATGTATGTACATTATTATAATAGCTCAACATTATAGCTAATACCTACTATAATTCTGAAATATCCTATGATTAATCATAGGATACTTTTATCCCTATATTCACACGGGCAAGACATTAATGCGGGTGAAACCGCAAAGCGCTGCTCCATGAGAAATAAAACGCAACGTCACTTTTATCTTAGTGAATTGCTTGAGAATACCAAACTACATACATCTTTTTAAAACAATTATAATAAACAAAGAGATTGAAGATAGTAAACATGTAATTATATGTCTTTGATAATGAATAACAAAGTGTAAATGCTGTCATTTCACAAGTACCAGAACACACTCATATTTTTAATCGAACAGCTCTGTAAATCTACGTTAATCTGGGAATGCATGCTTATTTTTTTATTTGCATTTTTCCGAGATTAACAATATCTAGGCAAGTAGCCAGTAAGTATTACAAACTAACCGGCTACTATTTAGCTCGAACATTTGGTTACGGTACTATGATGCCAACCTCCGTGGCGTAGCGGTAGCGAACGCGGCCGGTGCGCTAGGAGGCGCGGGTTCGATCCCCGCACAATGCAAATATTTGTGTGCATGAATATGAATATTTGCACTGGTCTGGTCGTGCCTTGGAAAGCACGTTAAGCCGTTAGTCCCGATTGCCATACGAATATCTGGTGGCAGTCCTTACGGGTTGTTGGAGCCCTCAAAAGTCCAACAATTAGTCTAACTGCTGGCAATGCTTCGATATCGCCTTCGGGTTGTGAAAGTCAGACGACAGTCGTTTCACGGAAAATATCGAAGTTTAGCCAAAACCAGCAGTTAGACTGGTAAAGCGGACCCCAGACTCCAAAGCTGAAAAAGCTTCGGACTGGGATTAACGCCGAGATGATGATGATGATGACACTGATGCATTTTTTTTTAAACTTTGCTTTCATGAATTTCTCATGTGCGTTTAGAAACATATAAATTCACATATACAAACATTCAGACCCACAACAACTACTTGAAGGACATACAAAAATTTGTTCCGTGCGGGAATCGCACCCGTGACACGCAGTGCAGCTGGCAATAGTTTAACCACTGCGCTGTGGTACTTTATAAACAACACCATGGAGCTTATTTTGTTTATTGATCTCGAAAACCTAAACAAACCTTGATATTAAGAACATTCTTATATCATAGTTTTTTGAAATTAAATTAAAATACAACGTGTAAAGTATCTAAAAATCATGATTATAAGATAAACAGCATCCGTAAGAATATTTCATGAATATTGTAAGGCGTGTTCCTACAACGTTGCCAGCGACATAGCTTGCAGAGCAAGGTGACATAACATAGGATGGCCATGATCTCTGTCAAAGTACCGACGGCCGATGAAGTTGAGTCCTGGAGTGGAAACTCGTATTTGCAGGCTTAGTGGCGCCCCCAGTTAGCCAGCTGATCTCAAAAAGTTGGCTGGGATAGATAGGAAGCAGAAGGGTGCTATGACGTAGCAAGGACGAGGCCTAGGTACGTTAAGCAGAGAACTACGATAAGCTAATGCGAGTATGTCTGAAGGCAGTTTTCCGACACAACATTAAAAGAATGATTAATAATGCCCTTGAAATACAAACTCTATACTAATATAGATTACAATGTGATTAATTTCCTGAAAATCTTTTCTATTAGATGACTCACCCACCATCGCAATATTGAACTAGAAATATTAATCGCAATGTAAACATACGGCTTACATAACACGTAATGTAAGTCTAGAGTAGTTACCACTGTGTTTAGATAGCTATAATACACAGTACACATCCGAAATAGATGTCTTCAGTCCTCCATAAATTCACCATGGATCAACTTTAACGTTTTATACGACGTAAAGCATTTAATGTCGGGTTTGATACGAATAATTATTTATGGTTTAAATCATTTTTATATTAACAGATAGAGAAAGATTTATGTTAACTGTATTGCATTATCATATTAGTAGCTGTCCTCACTGAATCGATGGACATTACCCAAGAATAATAAAATGCTAACGTAGGTTTACATCGCACAGATTTTTTTAATGTAATTTATCACTCAAGCTTTTTGCTCTGAACATTTTTCTCACCCATTACTGTTTTTGCAAAAATATAAAAAATGAAAAAAATACAAAGAATGTTGAATTGTTTGAAAAACAATACATAATAAGATATTATTACATTTGTGCAAAATTATTGTGAACTAGCTTTCCGCCCGCGGCTTTGCCCCCGTGGAATTCGGTTATATCGCGCTTTTCAGATTTCCCTCGGGAACATCCAATTTTTCCGGGATAAAAGGTAGCCTATGTCCTTTCTCAGGGTCTAAAGATTGTCTGTGCCAAATTTCATGAAAATCGGTTTAGAGGTTTAAGCGGGAAAGCGTAACAGACAGACAAACAGACAAACAGACAGACAGACAGACAGACAGACCGACAGACAGGCAGACAGGCAGACAGACAGACAGAGTTACTTTCGCATTTATAATATTAGTATGGATTATGACCATGAAGCTAGGAAAATCTCGTGTTGACTCGTCCGTTCGTTAAGTTTGTTTTACAAAATCAGGGAAGTTCAAACGTGTAACAGTAGCAATAGTGTGTGAGTAAGTACGTGTGATGTGGTGTAATGGAGAAAGTGTGAGTGTGTAATGCGTGATTTGTGTGGATGTGTTATGTGTATATGAGTGTGTGTATAAGTGTATAAGTGTGTTGTCAAAACAGTGTGGAAACTGTGAATATTTGAGGCAATGTACACCGCAAACGAGGTGATTATTTTGCACTGCAATGCATATCGGGCTTAGATAAAGAGGTTACACAAACATCGTCTCAATGATTACTCGCTCGTGATCACTTCAGTCGGTCAAAGATTATGTGAGGTACACTCAGTTCTTCCCTGCACCTTGTATTTTTCGTCCATGTTACTACACTAGTTTTGATTCATATTAACTTGGTATGTCCTTGGTAACACTCCTCTAAACCGCAGATGGCATAGCACGTATATATCTATGTACACAAATCTATGTAAATACGTTTAAGTTAATAATTAATAGCGCTGTTTAGGTACACCGCGAATCGTTTTTTTATAATACATAAGTACCACATGAAACGTTCGACTTTTTTCTAAAACAAATAATCTTTCGATACGACCGTATCATCTGTTTCCCGGGCAACCACACGCTCTTATGTATGTTATAAAATTATTTTAGAACAAGGTATGCGTAATATTGTTAGTATTATTTTGGAAATAAGTGCTAGTTTTATTTGGCAACGGTTGCCGAGTGCTTCGGTTATCGGCACTGAGTCATGTTTTTGTGCCGAGATTACCGCAAGGACGCTTGCTTTTAAGATAGAAAATTATGGAACACTTGCATTGCATCCGAGTTGGTATTATTTAGTATAAGCAAGGCTTTGTCGCTGGCATTAGACAACGCCCACAATTATATCACAAACACAGGTTATGTAATGTGCAAACAGCGACTCAGGCATTGACCTTCTTGTGTGTAGACATGAATGCATCATTCGCCGCGTACAATGCACCCGTTGCATTGACGCCGTACTATCAGCCCACACAAGTTCATTATTTTTTCTTAGCCTTATCTTGAACAAAGATAAAGAATAAGGGCTTAACGATAAATTATACAATTCGCAGGCATACGGGTCGCGAAGCGTGACTGTTCACATTTGCGTTCACGTCGTAAAATATACAATAGAGTAAGTCCAATACACGATGAGTACTCAGATTTTATTGCAGAATGCGATGTCGTTCTACTATAACAAATATAAATTTAGATAAAAATTAGCTGCAACATTTATTTAAATTAACCTGTGGCTACGCATCTTGATAAAATTAATTGCGACGATATTTTTCCTCCTACTAAAACCTCGCGTTCCGACACTTCCGGAGTTTCAATTCGTCTGGCTAAGAGAAGCAATTAAATTGATATTTTTACACACTTTAGATCCATTTCGATTTATTTAATCTCTAAGAATTTATTAGTAATTGATAAATTGATATGGAGCCGAAGATAATTAGAGGCAAAAAATCGGAAGGCCAGTTGGCGTAATTTTGTGTGTGTTCCCATCTCAACATGTCAAAATTACATGTAATTTTAGAAAAGATTGCAATTATTATTTGAGCGTTCTTAATAACAGGCATTGGCCTTCTGGTTTTGCACTTGCAATTAGAAGCGACGAAATCAAAAATCCAGTGCTTGATGCTTTTCACACTCCAAACGTATATTGCTTCGATGCTGGATATCAGCCAATAATTTTTCATAGTAATTTGCGATAAACTAAGAGTATAATGCCCTGTGTATCGTCATAGGCTCACAGGTGGCGGCATGACAACACAAAATACATAATAGTGATGGGATCCAGTGCCAAATATCACGGAGACTGACTGACTGGCCCACTGTTTTATATGACTGGTCGTACCGCGTCTGGGCTACAAATAGACGGATCCCATCTTCCTGAAAATGTCAACTGTGAAATGTTATCTCATAAAGTTGAACAGAATTTAAGAGAAAATCACAGCATGACTTGGTGATCTGATTACAGAGCTACTTCCATTGTTATTTTAATATTATATCAATGGCTACTTCGGTAACTATGGCGACGCGCAACCAAGATCATTCGTAATAATTCATTATTTTGACGATATTCAGTAAGATAATATCAAGGATTCTATAGTTACCTACTTTGTATTAGTGTTGATTGATCTATTAAAGTTATTAATTAATTACATTGGGAACGCACTGAATTTTGTTTACAATAAACTTCCCGAGAATGAACTAGGTAGACCTAATAGATAAAATTCTTTTTTTTTACTAAAACTTTGCCCACGCTAAGAATTTTTCCTGTATCGTGGGTGCCGATACAAAGATTTAAAAAGACATACACAAACAGCCAGACCCGGAACAACTTGTAGGTCAAACAAATATTTGTTCCGTATAGGAACCGAACACGCGACACACAGCGCACCAGTAAATCCCTTAACCGCTGCGCCCATCGTGCCTTAAAATTAAAATAATTTATTAATTATTGCACATTTATCCGTCATTAAAGAGCTAAAATCACAATAATTATCCAAGATTATTTATAACGACAGAGATGACTTCTGACTTTAATCTGTAACCTGAGAACTTTCATGAACTTATGACAGCAATTACAATTAAATGTTTCCGCTTTTCCGACAATTGAACACTGAACAGGTACACTTAATCAAATACTAGCTTTTACTCGTGGTTTTGTCTATGACTGCGCCCGCATGGGTGTCGAAAAGTATCGCACAGGAACATAATACCTAGTTAAGATGATTAAAAGTTGCATTTGTCAATCCAGATTATCAATGTGATAATCTTGGATTAGCAATATGCTTCAAAATGAGAGAAATAGTGTATTATGAAATTAAGGTGCTGAGTGATGTGCTCGTAACAAATATAAATAAATAAATAATAAATATATATATACGGACAAATCACACAGATTGAGCTAGCCCCAATATAAGTTCGAGACTTGTGTTATGGGATACTAACTCAACGATACTGTATTTATAATAGATACATATATAGATAAATATCCAAGACCCAGGCCAATCAGAAAAAGATCGTTTTCCATCATGATCTGGCCGGGGATCGAACCCGGGGCCACCACGTCGCAGGCAGGCGTGTTGACCGCTGCGCCACGGAGGACGACTCAATAGATAGACATATACCTACTTATTGTCTACCAAAGAGTTAGAGTGTAATATTATTTTAAGATAGTTAATAGTTTCTTGTGATGTGCTTTTGTTAACACATCACGAATCTATCATGACCAACATTTGTCTCAAACTTTAGTCGAGCCTCTCATACGTAAAGCATAGCATTGTGCTCGTTTTAGGCCAGGCCTTTACATGACTTTACGATCAGCTGTTGTAGCCGTGCCTTTACAGCAGCGCCACCGTTCATGCAATAAGATAACGATGCTAATAGAGCTATTAAGATTAACGTGTTGCTACACAGCCGATAAACGTCATTATAGTTGCATTAATAACGCTTCATGAATGATATATCCAGCATAGATGATCAGTCTCCGCCGTATCGATTTACCTAATATTATAATTATTCAATTATTAGAAACTAGCTGTGCCCTGCAGTTTCACCCGCGTAATTTTCGAACCGAAAGAGCTCAGTTGATATAAAATAAGCGCCTGTTAAAATAATGGGAGCAATATGTACGTCCGCGTTTGCTCCCGTTTTCATAATATTTTTTGTTACTGCTCTGCTTCTATTGGTCATACTGGGATGTTATATAGCCTATGTCTTTTCTCAGGCTTTAAACTATCTGTGTAACGAATTTCATTACAATAGGTTGAGCAGTTTTGGCGTGAAAGCTGGTCAGACAGACAGACAGAGATACTTTCTCATTTATAATATTAGTATGGATATCAAAGGCAAACAGCAAACAGTTTAATAATGGCTCTTTCCTAAATTAATTGTGACGCAACATATCAATATATTAATTTTATAACGTTCTGTGTTATTTACATAATTATTCAATGATTGACAGTTTCGGTCACAATATTTAAAAAAAAAAAACATATTTCATTGATATCTATCTATACTAATATATAAAGCTGAAGAGTTTGTTTGTTTGAACGCGCTAATCTCAGGAACTACTGGTTCGATTTGAAAAATCTTTTTGCGTTGGATAGCCCATTAATCCAGGAAAGCATTAGGCTATATAACATCACGCAGCGACCAATAGGAGCGGAGCATAACTAACTCCACGCGAACGAAGTCGCTGGCGGCCGCTAGTTAAACTATATATATGTAATCTGCGAATATCAAAATATCAATAAGACGTGACGCTTATCCTATGTTGGTTGATCGACCGCTTATCTGACCTCCACAACCCAGTTACTGAGTACCTCATCATCATCATTATCAACCTTTTTATCGTCCCACTGCTGGGCACAGGTCTCCTCTCATACAGAGAAGGATTGAGCGTAATCTCCACGCTTGCTCAATGCGGTGTGGCGATTTCAGACTTAAAGTCCAGGTTTCCTCAAGATGTTTTCCTTCACCTTCAGTCATTGGTGTCCAAGATATGTTTAGAAAGTACATATAACTTTAGAAAAGTTACATTGATACTTGCCTGACCTGGAATCGAACCCGCACACTCATACTTGAGAGACTGCTGTTTTAACCACTAAGCCACCACGGCATGAGTACCTAATAGGTAGGATATCGCTTGGGAAGACCGGTTATCATATTCGGACTTCTAACTACTGACTATCAAAGATCTACAACTGACAGCCAGGACCGACTTCCATCCTGCTTTCCGAGGTACAGACGGATCACGGTATATAATGTCGTCACCCATCCATAAACTATCGGCAGCAAGCGTAGCTTAACCCGGTCGATCGGAACCTCATAATCATCATCATTTCAGCCAAAAGACGTCCACTCCTGGACATAGGCCTCCCCCAAGGTTCTCCACGACGACCGGTCCTACACCTCCCGCATCCAGCGGTTTCCCGCGACCTTCACCAGGTACCACGCTACGTCTTCCGTTGCGTGGTCGCCACTCGAGAACCCGTCGGCCCCATCGGGCATCGGTCCTACGGGCAATGTGTCCAGCCCACTGCCACTTTAGTGTTGCAATTCTTCGGGCTATGTCGGTTACTCTCGTTGTTCTGCGGATCTCCTCATTCCTGATTCGATCGCGCAGTGGAACCTCTAGCATAGCCCGGAACCTGTGCGTCTGTTATTATTGAGTCACGTGCCCTTCATCGTCATCAACCTTTTTATCGTCCCACTGCTGGGCACAGGTTTCCTCTCATACAAAGAAGGATTGAGCGTAATCACCACACTTGCTCAATGCGGGTTGACGATTTCAGACCCAAAGTCCAGGTTTCCTCAAGATGTTTTCCTTCACCTTCAGTCATTGGTGTACACGTGTCCTTACGGTGCTCAAATACGTAAGCATTACATTAGTGTCAAAATAGTCGATCAATGATCTCATAATAATCGATTTTGGTAAGTTGCGTAATCTACTAACAAAATGGCGTCATTATGAATTTCCACTGGTCAATCACTGACACTCCACTCCATATTAATAAATGTTCATATAGTTTTTAGAAAATCGTTCTACCAACGGGTTTTATAATAATGGGAATACGGCAATGTCATTTATCACCATTCCATTACGAGACGACTGACCGATTATAATGAATTTAGCAGATTACGAACTTTTAGCACAATGACAATGGAATCGTGTTGGAATGACAAATTTATAAAAATAGCTAGGGCCCCTGTATTTTGACGACGGCTGCAGTGGCCATTGCTCTTGATTCGTGTCGCTCGTTTGTACGCACACTTACGCTTATCATGTTTTTGAAATAAACCACCTACCTTCCTACATAAAGAAAATCTTTATTGAACATTAAAGATAATATTAAGATCTTTGAAAATTCTAGGTATGGTTATTGTTATAGTATTCATATATTCACTTCCTAGTAGAATGCAAATGGACTGCAGATACCGCTCACACTTTTAAAACTAACGGAGTATGCAGAACTGCAAGAGATAAAGACCTGCAATCTAAGTGGGCACTTCTTGAAGACTTGTAATGAGCACATTCCAGGATAACTTTATCGGTGTACCGTAGGCATGCTACTACCTTAAAACATAACTGACCGTCAGTTGTAAATCTGTCACATTTCAGGATAAGAATATGATAAATGCATTGTTTTTTTTTATTTTTTTTTTTATTGACGGGAAATATAAGATGTGTGTCACGCGCATTTTTCATTGGACTTTTAAAATAATTATAGTGTCGTTTACTAAATAAAAGCGCGTGATTTATATGGCAAAAAGTGCATTTAGTAAATAATTCATAAAAAACATTCAAATGTCGCAGCAAGTGGCCACATCATGACTTTGCCTCAAACCTCCCTCAGACGGCTCACGCGGCCGTTTTTTCAACAGTCATTGGCGATATCCGCCATTATTGTGAAATAATATTTTCAAAAAAATTCTATAATTTGTTACTCGTGTTATTGGCAAAATTGTGGTTTCTATTCCACAGGGCCATTGATCAAGAGTATGAGGTTGAATCTCACCTTGAAAAAAGAAGAAGATAAATGTATTTTAGAATGGCTACTAAAGGATAGATATTTCGTCAAACGGTTCACATCGTCTACGTAATTTAAAAAATGTTAAAATTATAAACATTACTAGAAATTCCATTTTGAGAAAAAAATATATTTACTTTTTGGAAAACCTTGTCCCAAAATGACCTTCTAACCTTCTTTCTTTAATCCTTAGCTTTGGGCTCTATCACGATACAGAGAAGATAGGCTGCCATCGCCGTGAAGGATCAACGCTGCACATTATGACGCCGATCTTCGAATCAGACACGGTGCAAGTCGCTTGGTCGAGATGCAGCAAACGTGACGTCACCAACTTCTTGGAGTAAGTGAAATCTTCATCCATCCTCTAATTGATTTCATGCAGTGTTTCCCTATCTACTTAAATACTTATTCATTGATGCAAAATAGTTATTTTTGATCCAAGAACCGGAGCAACAAGTCTTTTAATTACATACCATCGAATCGGTCACAACGATCAGTTTTAATTTTTTTGTTGCCTTTAGAATATTACAAAGTTTAATACCCAAATGGAATTAAACTCTGTAATGTTAATACAAACGGTTGGTCTTTGACTTCAGTAATGTCTTCTGTGTAACTTGTGAAAAGCTTTTAAGTTATTCGTTTATTTTACTTTAATCGGTAAAATTTTAATACCAAACTGATCAATAACGAAAACGATTGACCACGTGATTTATCGCGTCGCGTCGTAATCGTTCCCGCCCTTGGTTGGTTTGGTATTCGATTTCGCTTCGCTACGAAGCGATGTTACATTGGCTACAGGCCCAGATCACAATACACGCGCATACGGCATTTGGTACTTATTGAATGTTCACGTCCCTAATTTAATGAATGGCCAATCCCCTTCCGTACCGGTTTCATTGATGATTTAAAATAGTTATTGTGACCGCTCCGTTACTGCAACAACTTAATTAAATTCCGACACCATTTTCATATGAAAGTGGACTCGTCTTTACATAATGCTGTCATTACTAGCAAACCACATAAAATGTTTTATAGTGATAATAAAATTGAAAGCAGAAATCCTACGCGCATATAAATAAAGATTTTGAATCGTAACCTAACACCGGATGTCGTTATATTCAATCTCAAAAAAATAATTATTTAATGTCGAAACAGAATCTGTATTTTAAAGCCATTCACACACGCACCCAATTAAATTATTTGTCATCTCCAAACAGATAATCACCATAAAACATCGAATTATGGCACCGCTATAATTAATTAAATTAAAAAGCATTCTGTGATGAATTGAAATATGTATGAACGGAGGCTGTTAAAAATTCTATGGATCCAAATGTGACATCTTTATTGCACGTCTATGCTGGCCAAGGACTGAGTGGTTGTGAAACCGTGCGTTTATAGAGGCGTATGCGCTATTCGCAGTTTCGTACGCACAAATCATTGTAAAGTGTGTAAATGCGCTCGTAATTGTGCGAAATGTGCTGAAATGGATCCAGTAGGCGCGGTCGCTGTTCTGCTTCAGCTGTTATTTGCTCGACTACGTAGAAAACGTATTGTGCTACAATTTTATGGTTCACTATTTCCTAATCCAGCTGGAATGGATTTAACGCTGAATAACTTTGAACGACTTCTAACATCTATGTACATTTAATAAACGGAACATTCGTACTATACTATAATCCGTATAGCAGAATGTAATTCAGATTCTGCTAAATGTTTTATAGTGTCGTTTAGCGTTAGGTATGTAGGCGTTCGTATTTAACTTAACTTATTTTGATATATTTTCTTATAGTGCGGGATTGGGCGAGTGCCTCAGTGACCGACCATCTCAAGAGCCGCTGTATGTCTATCCCAAAGTCCCTGCTGGTAAGTTTCATAATTTGTAGCCTACCAAACTTGTTCCCGAAACTTAAAAAATATACGTACATATATGTAGATACTAAATAAGGTTTTTTCCAGGTGTAACGTTCGATGCCGAGTATCAATGCCACTTGCAATTCGGCGCGGAAGCGGTCGTGTGTTCTAAGCCAACAGAGCTGTGTGAACATCTGTGGTGTCAAGTTAACAACGTATGCAAGACGATGCTGCGGCCCGCCGCGCCTGGAACCACTTGTGGACCCGATATGGTAAGACATTCAGTAAAATCATTGTGCTTTTTGTGTTCACTGCCACTCCAACATTTGTTTTTGCTATTGCTTCATGCGATGTTACTCTGGAATTGACATGTTATGGATCACGTGATTATTTATTAGAAATAACCCATTCCATTATTAGAAGTAGGATTATCAAAAAACAGAACATTTTTTGATAAACCTACCAAAAAATGTTTTGGTTTCGGCTAGATTAGCCAATAATATTGTGGTGTTTATATTCCCTGGATATATAGACTGAAAATAGGCTCAAGTTAGGTATACTGAACCTGAATACGCAGAGAAACCGAGAGCAAGCACAAACAAATAATGAAGAGATTGGACTTACAGGGGGCTTTTGGCGATGTACTCCTAGTATGCTGGAGTGCATGGAGGCCTCCACCAGAAGTTCACTTAGCGCTATAGCCGATAAGCCCACCGGACGGTGGATTTTGGTTACTTGATGTTGTTCAAACAAGGGTTACTTACAGAGAGAGAGAGAGAGAATCTCAACTCTAAACAACTACCTACTGGAGGCATATTTAGTAATACTCTTAGTGGATTTAAGTTTCAAACGGATTTATTTGTTGCGGTCCAAAGAAATCGGTGTTGAACGAACTTGGTCTCCTCATAAGCTAATTAATCTTTTCTTCTACAGTGGTGTCAGAACCAAACCTGTGTCCCTCGTACGCCTTCTCCGAAGCCTCGAAACGGCGAATGGGGCCCGTGGTCAGAGTGGAGCGAATGTTCTCGAACGTGTGGCGCCGGTGTTTCTACGCAGTCGCGCGAGTGCAACAACCCAGAACCCAACAACAATGGCAACTACTGTATTGGTGATAGAAGCCGGTAAGCACTACTTATCCACTCAAATGTCGGTTTTACCGTTTTTATACAATTTCACTTCTGATCCTTTGTGTTGCTAAACGAAGTCTGGATGCTGTTGAATTTAGGTAGTTTGTCCGAATGTGTTCGAACAATTAGCTTAATTAGGTAATAGACGGACCGTTATTGTAATTAGGTAATAGACGGACCGCTATTGAACACTTATTTTAATTACGGCTCTTTAAAATTCGTAGCTTGTAGGTTTGTGAAATTTTGTAACGTTTTCAGATACAAGGTCTGCAACACAGATCCGTGTCCTATCAACGAGCCAACATTCCGGGAAGTGCAGTGCTCTAAGCATAACAATATGACGTATAGGAACGAAACCATATCGGAGTGGATACCATATTTCGACCAAGGTAAGTTTAGATTTTGTATTTATTTTTGTATTTTGTCTACATAAGTAGGTATGTAGGTACTTATGTAGTATTAAATATTTGCATGACATCATTTCATGGTGGAATCTGTCCTTGCACTACAATTTTATCTATATACATACCTATCATACAGGTACCGTACCTACCTACCACACTTTATGCAAATAAACGATTATGATTTCATTGTTTCGATTCGATTTTCGATTTTGTGATTAAAGATATTTTATAATATACCTAACCTAACAAACAAGGAAAATTTTTTTGCAGAATTTAGTAGGAACTGTTCGCAATAAAATCCAATTCCTTCAAATCAAATCAAATATTTGATTTTAAAAAATAAAATAAACCAAAAAATCTGCGACATAAAATTCTAACGTCCGTATTACAGAAGGAAACCCAAGCATCGATCTCTGTTTAAGCATTACTTAAAACTAGTTTCAACCAATCAAAAGTCTTCAAAACGAGACTTAAGTACAGCTCGAGTTTTGAGTGACGTTCTATAATACGGACCTAAGACAGGGTTTTGGGTATTTACATTATCACATAATAGACCACAATGTATAACATTTATACGTATATGAGCTTTCCTTGCTGTCCGTACAGACCAATAACGTCATTTAAGTGCTGGTTTTCCGAGAAGAATCCCGGTAAAATAATATTAAACGACTAGCTGCGCGTTTCGAATTATTAATTTTTTAAATGCTCCTATACCTATTTGTCGAAGCGTGGTGTTAGGTATATGGCGGTAGGTAGTAGTGGTAGGCCATAACATCAGTTGCCGGCTGAAGTTACCACCAGACAAGGTCTTGCCGCCAAGCGATTCGTCGTGTTCCGGCATGATGTCTGGTGAAGCCGTACGGAGGACGGGTCTGAGCAGTTGTGTTGCGATGTGTGCCGGGTACGATGCGCCAAATGTTGTTGTGTCGGGAGTTTGGTCGTGGAGAGTCTCCAGATCAATCTCCCTCTGGCGCAGCATCGTTGGTCGTGTTAGTTGGGTTGGGTTTAACATTGCATCACCTCACTCAACTGCCGTGATACTTCCTATTCCTAAGGATTTTAAGTGAATAGGCTTAATAAACTAGTGCGCTTTACCATCAACTATTGCATCACTGCTTACCATCAGGCGGGATTGCAGTCAAGCACTACTTTATAATTAATAAAAAAAATGACCTAAAGCCTTCCTGAATTAATGAGCTATCCAACGAAAAATATTTTTTCAAATCAGACCAGTAGTTCCTGAGATGAGCGCGTTCAAACAAACTCTTTTTTATATATTAGTATAGATTTAGAAATTTTACGTACTTACCTACCTATCTGAAACCAATATGGTGTACCTATGCCACCACCAATATGGGTAAGTACCTACATAATCAAAACTTTGATGCGATCATAAAACGTTCTGCGTTGTTACAGACAAACCTTGCGAGTTACAATGCGTGGCACGCGACGGCAGCGATGTGGAAATGCTGGGTGGATTCGTCGCCGACGGCACCCCCTGCAGGCAGAGCGTGGGGGCTCGGGACATGTGCATAGCTGGTAAGCATATTATTATTGTATACCTAAAACCGCTCATTAGAGTCGCCATCCTGCAATGCATAAAGTTTAAGATTAAGACGGAAGGTCAGTTCAGGTTGGTTCTTTCGGTGTTCTTGTTAATGAAGAGAAATAGGATACTAAAGTTAGCAGTATCCATACTAATATTATAAATGCGAAAGTAACTCTGTCTGTCTGTCTGTTACGTTTTCCCGCTTAAACCTCGACCGATTTTTATGAAAATTGGCACAGACTATCTTTAGACCCTGAGAAAGGACATAGGCTACCTTTTATTGAAAATAAATTGATATTCCCGAGGGAAATCTAAAAAGCGCGATATAACCGAATTCCACGCGTGCGAAGCCGCGGGCGGAAAGTTAGTATTATTATAAGTGCTGAAACCCAAACCAAACCCCCAAGAATAAATTATTAAATTAGCGTAATAATTAAAGAGGCTTTGATGTCTGTTAAAAAAAAGGATGACCGTAACAAAATCTGCAAAACTTAACCCTTCCTGGCAATCGGGTAAAAATCGTGGTAGCCTACTGGCTGGTTCGATTCCAGGGGCCCTAGCCAATGTAACATCGCTTCCTAGCGAAACGAAATCGAATACTAAACCAACCAATGGCAGGAACGATTGACCACGTTATTTATCGCGTCGCGTGGTCAATCGTTCCCGCCATTGGTTGGTTTGGTATTCGATTTCGCTTCGCTATGAAGCGATGTTACTTTGGCTACAGGCCCAGGTCAGGTAAGTACCAATGTAACTTTTCTAATGTAGTTTCCAAGTATGTATATCTTGGACACCAAGGACTGATTAAAAGGTGAACCCTAATTGGTTCAGAGTTATGTACTAACTAAATCCTTCCTATCGTTTTGAGCTTCTTCTACATTTCTAGATTACAATTCTTTCATCTCTTCCACCGTACATTTTATTAACAGCCAATTTGGCAATAGTACCTACTTACCTTGAGTGTCATATAAAGCCGGCACAAAACAGCAATTAGGGCGCTGAGCCGATTAAGTATGTTAATCGCTCAAACGTGCCCGACGTAGACATCATAAACCTAATCCAACTGTTTTCAAAATAAAATAATGCTGTCTGTTACGGTTTTCTGCAAGATGGTTAATAAGTTCTTACAGAAAATGCGCATATACCTAAGTATAACCCACCGGGTATAATGATCCTCGATATCCTTAACTGTTAACGAAAGCAGTAGGTACCTATTGCTTTTCGTAGTAGGTACTTAGCAGTTTTTAAAGATAAAGTTTTTTCGTAGGCGTATGCTACAAAGTCGGATGTGACTGGATCGTGGGCTCAGAAACACAGGAAGACGAATGTGGTGTATGTGGCGGCAACGGATCGGCTTGTAAGACGGTGCAGGGCATCTACACCAAAGGAACCACCAAACAATCCGGCTTCAGTGAGGTAAGTTTATTCTGCAAAGATTGAATTATCTTTGTGATGGACTGAAACTATTTGACCCTTTTGGTTGGCTAAAATATAAGCAATACACTAACAGTAGCAATTTTGACTATATTCATTGCGTTATTTAAATATTCCCAATCAACGTTGAGCCGTAATACTTTAGAGATAAAGTTCAAAATCTAATAAAGAAATCTGACAGATTATAGTAACATGATAAGCTGTCGTCTGTAAGTTGTAGAGCAGACAAATGTTTGAACATACGAAACAATTTATTTAAAATTATTCAAATAGTAATTCCGTGACGTAGCGGTAGCGAACGTGGCTGCTGCGCAAGGAGTCGCGGGTTCGATCCTCGCACAGTGCAAATATTTGTATCCTTGAATATGAATATGTGCACTGGTCTGGTCGTGCCTCGGAAAGCACGTTAAGCCGTTGGTCCCGGTTGCCACACACACATCTAGTGGCAGTCGTTACGGGTTGTTGGAGCCCTTCAAACGTCCAACAATTGGTCTAGCTGCAATACTTCGATATCTCCTTCGGGTTGTGGAGGTCAGACGGCAATCGCTTCACGGAAAATATCGAAGTTAAGCCAAAATCAGCAGTTACGACTTTAAAGCGGACCCCAGTCTCCAAAACTGGGACTGGGATTAACGCTGAGATGATGATGATGATGACGCAATTAGGGTGCTGACAGGCCATATAAGTATAACCACTCACTCAAGAACATTATGTTTTTGCTTATGAGTCAGTAACTCCGGACTAGCAGTAGCTTATACTACTTTTAACAACAAGTTATTCAATTAAATACTTATATAACCATGAAGCCGTTTTACAAATCCTAATCAAATCTCCATCGACAGGTTGCCGTCATACCTGCAGGGTCAAGAAATGTGAAAATACAAGAGAAAGTTAATCCAGGCAATTACATCACTATTAAAAGTGCCAAGTCGAATAAAATATATTTGAATGGAACACGGTGAGTCAAGCAAGAAAACTATATGTCGAAGAAATGTTTAATCGTAATCCGCCATTTTATACCCACATTACAATTTCCATTACAGAAATGCTACTTTAACTGAATACTTCGTAGCGGGTACTCCAGCTATTTACGAACGAGACCGTGATTGGGAGAAAGTACGAATTGTGGGTCCGCTCGCAGAAGACATCAAAGTTTATGTAAGTGAAATACTAGAAAAGTATATTAAGACTTAAGAGGTGGAGGAACTTACCTAAATATATAGTAAATAGTGCCTAAGTATTAATAGAGGCAACCAGCGCATTGCGATGTTCAAACGCAAAAATAGGTAGGTACCTAACTATTGATTAGGTATAGCCAAATAGGTAAACAGCCTGAATTGCTGGCTTAACAAATCGCAATTCAGGGATATTTGTCGATAAAATCAATAGTTACTTATTTTTACACCATATGAATATGTAAGATGTCTTCTATACATATAAGGTTATTGCTTGTAAGGGGAAATTAATTACGGTCAATCCTTCTCTGTATGAGAGGAGACCTGTGCCCAGCAGTGGGACGATAAAAAAGGTCGATGATGAGGAAGGGAAAATTAATTGTCCGCACTAATAAACTTATTAATAATAAGTAAGTACTGTCTATTCCTATCCCACAGACAAAACCTGACAACGGATTTGCAGGGAATAGTTTTTAGATTTGTTTGGTAAACTTGTAGGTATATTATCCGTACTAATATTATAAATGCGAAAGTATCTCTGTCAGTCTGTCCGGCTTTCACGCCAAAACTACTGAACCGATTGTAATGAAATTTGGTACACAGATAGTCTAGAGCCTGAGAAAGGACATAGGCTATAAAAAATCCCGCTATGACTAATAGGAGCAGAGCAGGAACAAAAAATGATGCGAAAACGGGAGCAAACGCGGACGTACATATTGCTCCCATTATTTTAACAGGCGCTTATTTTATATCAACAGCTCTTTCGGTTCGAAACTTACGCGGGTAAAACCGCGGGGCACAGCTAGTCTAAAATAAATAATAATAATAGGTAATCATTTTGGAGAGGTCATATCCAGCCTCAAAACTTTCAGAGAATGTTTTACAGTGGCATTTATTTCATGAAGTCCATCCGCTGGTTCCTTCCATTATAGCATACCATGAATCTTAAACGAACCTCTAACGAACTGTCTCGAACTGTAACTATACGAAGGCCTAATATAACTCTGGTAGCTCTTTTAAATATTTGGGCTTTAATTTCAACTCTTTTTTTTCCAGCAAATGATATATCGTGGACGACACCGTAACCCTGGTGTGACTTACCAATACACTGTGGATAAGCAGCGCATGCAGCATCGGTTCAAGTACCGTTTGTCTGAGTGGTCGGCCTGCTCAGTGTCCTGCGGCGTCGGGTACATGCGAAGAAATTACGAATGCGTCGATGAACACAATCGTAAGTTGACATTAACTGAAAGAAGAAATTTTCTAAATGTAGGAATAGGGTAGTTGACTAAAAAAAATAATTCGTCCGTCAGTCAGATTTAAAAAAAAACTAGACACGTATTTTTTCTTTTTTCATATAAACAAAAAATGAAGACGATGCAGTGAGTTGAAAACTCGTGTGATGTCACTGCTTGCTACACTTTTTAGCAACCAGTGACGTCACTAGCCACCAATCCTGATCTTTGATGCCTTTTATATGTGTAAATTTTTACTGATTTAATAAAACAAAATATACGTTGGTAGGTATCCAATATTTTTCTACAATCTGAGTGACGGACTAAATAGAATCATTTTTTTTACCTAGGAAACATCCCTATTCGTTTTGACTATTGTCGTTGGGAAGGTGAAGATTTCACGCGCGTTGGACAATTTGACCAAATAGTAAACCTAGTTAAATCTTTTAATCATATTTTAATCGGTCTGAAAGGACAAATACTCGTAAAAACCTTGACGTGAAAACGGCGCCGTTCCTCTTTCCACCTGACCCAATCAAGCTCATGCTCAAGCTCATTACATTTCACAATCATGTTTGTATGTACAGGTGGAGTAGAACAGTCGCAGTGCTACCACATCGAGTCACCGCGACACGAGGCTTTGATGCAGCAGTGCAAACAGCCGGCCTGTCCGTCGCCCACGCTGCCAACACACTGGTGGGTCGGCGCATGGAACCCTTGCTCCAAACCGTGTCACATGCCTGTACGTATTCACAACGTGATAGCAGCTGCAGTCAGCAACGAGATTTTAAAGAATATAAACTTTTAGTAATTTATTTGACAAATGGTGAAGCACAATTTGTATCTAAAACAATTTATTGTCAACTTAGGTGCTAAGTAAAAGTAGGGGATTTTTGACGGGAACCTGAAATGAGTGTCACGCGCATTTTTCATTGGACTTTTAAAATTATTTATAGTGTCGTTTACTAAATAAAAGCGCGTGATTTATGTAGTAAATAGTGCATTCAGTAAATAATGCATAAAGAACATTGAAATATCGCAGCATAGTGGCCACATAATGGTTTAGCATCAAATCTCCTCTTAGTCGGCGCACGCAGCCGTTTTTTCAACTGTCATTGGCGATATCCGCCATTATTGTGAAATATTTTTTTAAAGAATTTCTATAATTCGTTACACGTGTTATTGGCAAAATTGTGGTATCTAACCACAGAGGCCATTGAAGAGTTGAAGTAGTATTCACTCTAAAGAAAAGAAGTAAAAGTAGCAATGGATACTCGTCTTTTGGCCGACCGTACTACGGTACATACCTTCATGGGCGTAACGAACTACCCTAATTACTAAAGAAAGTATAAACAAGGACTTATTTCTAACTTTTAAATAAACCCCGCAGAAGACGCTGACAAAATGTAAGGTGTAATTGCTAAAAAACCGTTTGCGACTACAGCGCACAAAGATTACTCACTCTAAAAATTTTACTTGCCCCCCCTCTTAAGCCTTTTTTTCCGGGGTGGAACTCCTCAGTGGATGTCCGCCGCCCTGGGGTGGGCGACGGGGTCTGTCAGACTCTTACTAAAACCACCCCGGTGTTTATTCTATCACGAGCACGCATGGGGCCGCGGGAGTCTAAATTCTTCCACGGCCCCACACCCTCGTGCTGGCCCGGTCTGTCCGGGCCTCGTCTCCTGTACGGGATAGTGGGATGTCAAACTATCCCGTGCATCGCCTTAGAGGTGCGCCCGATACTCGCGCGCGCCTCCTCCTCGGGGTCCATCGAATAGGCGGCAGGGACTTCCCGATGTCCCTCGCCCCTCCCCCCTCTTAAGCCTGAGTTGACTACCCCCGGCATAAACTGAGTACGCTCATGCATACCTTTGATGCTGTAACCAGTCAAAAACATGCAGTGATTTTGTTACACGTTTGTACAAACCCAAATCTTGTTACAGGGCGAGGAAGCCACAAAGCACCGCGGCGTATACTGCGTAGACAAGATATCGAATAAAGTGATAGACGACTCCCGCTGCGACTTACTTATCAAACCGGTGAGCACCATCAAATGTGCGGACGTACCAGCATGTTAACGGAACTAAATCACACGCCATGGAAATGAATCCATACGGTCATCGGTCAACGCGGTTTTACGGTTCAGAATCGTATCATTCAGCGACTTCCAAACATAAGTGCGAGCAGGTACACTTGTAAAACAGTGTCGCCGACACAGGCCATCCGAGCGACGGCTCATGCCTGCAACCAGGTACAGCAGATAACACATCTGCGCATCATTGAGCGAAAAATAAAGTTCAGAGAAGAACTCAGAAATATGGAATCGAGACAAATGCATTTGAATAGGTAATGCTTGAAGTGAAAGTGATAAAAGTTAGTGTAGGACTCTTAAAAGAGCGGCACTTGAATCGCGGAGTTGTGAGTGACTGAGCGCCAGTGTATTGTGCTTGTTACGTATTCTATGCAATATGAAATAACCCATCGAATAGACATAAATCAGTTACGTGTAAGTACTCGAATAATATCACTACGTGGTGAAGTGCGAATCTCGCGAATACGTTCAACAATGCTCTGCAATTACCACTTACTGCCATATTATAAGTATCTAGTTATAACATAGTCTTCGCTTAGTTATTAACTACTAATATTTTATATTCTGTAACATCAGTATTAAAGTGGTGTATGTATTTCTATAAAATAATGCAAATTAATGTGAACGAGTTTAAGTATAATATAAATTTTTGGACCAAAAATATTTTAGAAATCAAATTCACGTTGCCATAATCACTGTTACTGCCAATATGACACTTGTATGATATAAGTAGGTATTTACTTAAGTTCTCATTATTGTGTATTCATGAATAATTCATATTTTTGTACAAATGAATTATGATTATTGTGTATTAATTTACGTGGTTTAAAGGAACACATATTGTCATACTGGGTATCAATTATGTTAGAGCTGAAATCTGTTTAATCGCTTATATTGCATACCTATAGACAATAAATAAATCAGCTAGTCAACAACTTAGGCATTTGTACACCAGGCTTTTCACAGTTGTATTGTGTTGAAATCCATATGTAACTCGAATAATAAGGTTATTCAGTTTATCCACCCCAAAAAATCCAAGGACGCACACAATACGCATTAATGCATATCCGAGAATCCACCCAAGACATAGTTGACACGGAATTTATAAGCTTAAAGAGTCTCGGACGTCTCGCGTATACTTTCGAATGGATTTTTTGGTTGAATAAACGAAATAACTGGAATAACATTAATTTAGAACCTCTTACGCTATACTGTAAGTACCCTTATATATTAGAAATGTGTGTAAAGTTCTTCTCTCCTTTCAATTAATAATTTGTGTGTATGAAAATATGGACTATATACAATTGTGCCTAATTCTGGAACAAATAAGCCGATAATATTTATGAATATTATTTTAAGAAGCCTTGTTTGTGTCCTCCTCTATGTGACTATGCATAATTTTAAAAATTAGTAAGTAATACTTTTATTTATCACCAATCTATTGTAAGGATAATAATATCAATGCAAATAAATTTCCAGTTGTCTGATGTTTCGGTTCTAAGATACATCAGAGACGCGTCGATCAATTGATACACAATTTTAATTTTAAATTAGGAACTGCTTTAGAAACTAACACATAATTGTGCACGGATTACGTAATACATCATTTGGTTACATTTCTATTAATTGTAGTGACGATTATTATACCGTAGTATCAATTATAATTGTGTATGTAATAGATATGGCAATAAAATTGTGCATCGTTTTAAATGTTTTTATTTTTGTCCATACAAAACTTATACAAGTCCTAAACCCATTTACTAAGGATATCAATCACAGTGAAAAATGTTGGTGAAATTAACAGTTTATGCACCAACTAAAGAAAAAATCGTACTACAAATTAATCCTAATTATGTAATCAATCACATAACTAAATACAGTACAAAAAAAAAAATATCAAGCGAATCCCATTCTAAACAAGACTACTAAAATAAATGGTTGTTCAACTTGGCAATGAAAAAAGTAAAGAAATGTGAAATTAAAATAAGAATGAAAATGTAACTATACTAGAGCCAAATTCGGTAAAGAATAGAGGTAAACAAACCGTTGCAAGGCAACAACTTCTTCACAGGATGCAACTGAAATATGTGTTGTTTGAAAAACCAAGTGGCTTAATTACTTTGAAAATAGTGAGTTATTCCGTTTATCCACCTTTAGGCCCCTGTCTCGAATTTTGCGGGCAGCGGGGCGGCGGCAGCGGCGAGTGAGCGGCAGGATCTTATGCGTGAAATCAAACGGACCAGTTCTCCAAAACAGCGGCCCGGCAGAGGGGCGGTGGCGGGCACCGAGCGGTGTGCTTCTCGCTCTTGAATCATGCGGGCAGCGAGCGGTGTACTTTAAGTCAAGCCGTGATCGAACGTTAGGAATAAATTTAAATCAAAAAAATGTTGCCGTCATTGTTCAGACATTTCTTTCGCGAATACAAACAAATATCTCGTCGACCAAAATCGCCTAGCTCCGTAAAGAATAGAGGTAAACAAACCAATTTAGGGTTATCACAACTCACGTTTTACAAATCTCCTGTTATTCACATGATTATTAGCTTTTACATGCTAGCTATTTATTAACTTACAGCATATTTCAATTTACTAAAATAACATGCATAATAACTTGGTATTTCGAAAAACCATTAAAAAGTCGACATTAATTTTACGTGATAGCCCTACAAAAAAAGAAATATGTATGAAATTCAGGTATTAAACACATTTTGTGGAATTCAACCAATGAATGAAGTTGAAGCATTTGTCAATACAGTTTTGCGTATTTTAATTACTTTCAAAGGAACTACATAACACATGCATTGTAATACTTTAAAGTGTGGACTAATTATAATATATCTGTATCAAAAAATTTAACCTTAATAGGTTAAATTTTAATTTCATTATCGTCATATTTCATTCAAATCCGTTAAACGTTCTATGCAAATCATAAATATCTAAATATAAATAAACTGTTTAGATTAGTAAGAAGTAGGATTATTCATTTTATGAAAATCGTCTATGTGCAAAAGGTTGTTAACATTTGTCTTTTAGGTGTAAACTACTCGTTGCCTAGCAACGGTTTGTTTACCTCTATTCTTTATCGAATTTGGCTCAAATATAGGCGGCGCGCGATCTGCCCGCTAGTTTCGAGATCGGGTCTACGATGCCCGCCCCGCTGCCGCGCCGCCACCGCCCCGCTGCACGCAAGAATCGAGGCAGAGGCCTTATAGGAAGTCTCGCGGAATCAGGAGAATCTTGCATACGTGAAGTCGGTTAAATGGAACTTACAGCTTAGGGTGGATTCTCAGATATGTTCACCTTAGGATGGATTTTTAGAGTTGATACACGGAATGACCGAAAATTTAAATGCCTTTGTGCTTGGTTCAAGTCTAAGCAAAGTGCAGCCTCAAATTTACATAACATCTACATCTTAGTCTCTGGTTCTATGTAACATAAAAAATCAAATTATTCAGACAACTTGAGTACGATACGTGAACAAAATATTGTTAATAAGTATGTGCATAAATAATATGCATATCAAAATTATAACTAAAATAAACTATAAAGAATAGGTTGAATGCATTGATATAATATTAAACTAAGGTAGATACGTCACTAGCGCACTGCAAATGAAGCGTACAAAAGGAGGTAAGTCCAGCAAGTCGCTTTAGTTTTCGTCGATTCTATTTAAGCGCAAACGACAAACACTAGCCATCTTTTTCTTCTCTATGCTTTAGATTGCGTCCCATCTCACTCACACTGTGCCAACGTGTGAAATGTACTCAGAATAAAAAAATTGCATGTGTGTGCTGCTGCTCCGATCGGCACATTTATTTTGGTTAATTTGTTAGAGCATATCATAGATATGCATGTATGATGTTTAATATTATATCAATGGTTGAATGTTTCATTGAAGTCATTCAAATAGATTTTTTTAAATATAATCAATGGGGCTTACATAAATCTTTTTTTAAAAATAGGTACTGAAACAGAATTTTAATCACCCCATAAAAATATTTTTGTTCACTTAAATTGACGACTATTAAAACAATTGAGATTCATAATTTCAGTACCATCTAACCTAAAAGTACATCTAGAGTGCAAATACATTCATTTAACACTTTATTTATCTGTAATAAGCATCAGTGATGTCACTTCTTGTTTTTTTTTTTTTTTTTTAATGAATCAGTGTCTCGTTGTTGGCATACGATATTAAGAGGGGACTCTAGTGCCAAGGAATTTGAAAAATAGGTATTTGAAGAAACTATGCCGTCGCGCTGCTTCCAATCTCTCTCCGTAAAGTTCGAAAGGGACAGTTGCAACTCAGGCTGATTTTACCTACAAAAACGTTGACCAAAAGACGTTTCGTATTCCGCTGTTTTCTTTTTCAAAACACGACAGATCTCAGTTATTTTTATATCAAAAATTAGAGGATTAGTATACCTATGCCTCTGTTATTTTCTTTTTTTGTCTGAACATCGCGGTAAAAGTGGGTTGTCCGGGATTTTGAAATATCATATTTCTTTCATTAATTAAGTTTTCGAAAAAAATCAAATGATAGGGGCACGTATAATGAAGGTGTAAAATGGTACAAAAAAATTTTGCTCTAAAAGCGTTATCCACGAAGAGAACAGCGGAATACGTTTGTTTGGAGAAAACGCCACTAGAGTCCCCTCTTAAGACAGCCACAACTTAAAAGTAGTCTTACATTACAAAGAAAAAAGACCTCACAGATCATGTTCCGTTTATTTCGGTTTTTATTACATTAATTACTTTTATTAAAAATACGTATAAATCTTTTAATTATCCAGTTCCGGAACTTGATTCCTTAACCGGTAAAGCTTCTGATGAAACGTCAAAACGTATGTTTTTCTTTTTAGTGGTATGTTTCTGTAAGAAGACAAGCATATTTAGTCAAAGAATATACCAATATTATTGTATTCAGTTCACAACAACATTTACATAATAGTATATCGGTCACGCGTATGTACGCACGACAGCAGATCAAGCTACCCGAAATTGACAAATATTTCCAATCAACTTTTAGCCTTAATGCTTTAGTAACAAAGTCGATTATCTAATAAATAAATCTGACAGATTAGTTTAATGTGCTGTCGTCTGTTCATACATTGGCCCCGATTCCCTTGTTCACAAACTAATTTTAAACAGACAACATAGGTACAGATAGAAATATAGTAAGATAGTTGCGATTCAGTGGAGAGGCGGGCGAAGAGGCTGATTGGTGACCCTGATTTAACTCGAGACGGTCTCCAAAGCCAAGAGCACAGGCGTAGAGCAGGATGCATTTTGGGGAGTGTGCGAGGGAATTGTATGATTTAATTCCCCATCTCCGTTCCACCATCGGACGATTCGTCGTACGGCGAGTTTCCACCCTTACGTTGTTAACACCACTACGATCCGGATGAAGCGTTTCACCTCCTCCTTTATACCGCGTACATCAAGGGACTGGAACTTGCCGGCGGCGGTGTTTCCGTCGGACTACAATTTGAGTGTCTTCAAGGCTAGAGTGAATAAGCTTTTAATAAACTAGTGCGCTTTACCATCAACGATTGCGTCACTGCTTACCATCAGGCGGGATTGCGGTCAAGCGCTAGTTTATAATTCAATAATAAAAAAAAAAAACATAAAATATCAGCTTGTTCCTGTGATATGTGTCCGCGTGATACGCGGCGCGTAGCAACATACGCGAGTCGCTCTCGCTTGTGAGCGTCGCGTGTCGGTCAAACGACGAGCACGACGAAAAAAGAAAAGTTTTACTAAACCGTAACTTTAGACATGAATTTATAAATAGGTCCATTATCAAAAATCTAGGAACACTATGCTGCACGGTATTGTATTTCTCGCTGACGTACGCAACCGACATCAGCGTAAGAGGAATTGAGGCCTTACGTAAAACGACCGTCGTATTCACTCGGTCGGCTCTAGTTTCAAATGAAGAATACGTACAAAAGTTGTCTGTAAAAGATCGCTCTTAGCGATAAGACCGCCCATTGTGTCACCCTTTGTAAAATCTTTTTATGTTCTGTAATCTATATGGTGTACATAATAAAGAGTATTCTATTCTATTCTACGTAGAAAAAAACCTAGTACTCCGTCAGAACGAATAGTCTTGTCATCATCAAAAGGGGAATCCCGTTGTTTGACACAGCATTTTTGCGAGTCTTTACTTACAGTCCATTCAAACATTTTACATCTGACAGCAGTTACCTAACAGAAACCTTATTATCGCGAAATAAGGATCACAATGATTTTGACAAAGTTGCCAATGGCTCACTGTACAATTCGCAGTGATGCAAAATCAAACATACAAAAACTATGAATGACCTCTCGGCTCTTATTTTCTCGGTGGTAAGCCATAACATCGGCTGCCGGCAGAAGTTACCACCCACCAGACAAGGTCTTGCCGCCAAACGATTTGCCGTATTCCGGCATGATGTCTGGTGAAGCCGTACGGAGGACGGGTCTGAGCAGTTGTGCTGCGATGTGTGCCGGGTACGATGCGCCAAATGTTGTTGTGTCGGGAGTTTGGTCGTGGAGAGTCTCCAGATCAATATCCCTCTGGCGCAGCATCGTTGGTCGTGTTGATCTTGGGTTTAACATTGCATCACCTCGCTCAACTGCCGTCATCCTTCCTATTCCTAAGTTTTTTAAGTGAATAGGCTTAATAAACTAGTGCGCTTTACCATCAACGATTGCATCACTGCTTACCATCAGGCGGGATTGCAGTCAAGCACTTGTTTATAATTATTAAAAAAAAAGACCTAAATCACGTATAAGCATTCATACCTTGTCTTTGTTAGCTCTAGGGTCTGTGTTCTTGGAGCGTTCCTTTTCTAGGTCCGTGTGTAATGATGCTATCTCCATCGTCAGTTCTGCCTGCACGGACCGCAACCGTTCCACCTCTATCAGCACCTCTGCCTTGTCTTTCACTATAATAGTAAATATTTATAACCAGATGAGAAACAAATTATACACAACTAGCGACCCGCCCCGACTTCGCACGAGTGCGATGCTGATACTAAATACACTACAGAAAAACTAAACGTTGTATAAAAAAGCGGCCCACCGCTCCCGCCGCCGGTCGGTACCGCCGCAAACGCGACGCCCCGCAATTTTTAAATTTTTTATATCTTCGAAAATATTCATTTAAATCATATGCTGCAAAGGGCCATAATGATCTATATTAAATCAACAATGTATTTAAGGTATTAAATTGGATAAGGATTAATGATGTATTGGTTAAAATCGCTTAGAAAATTAGCCAATATTTGTGGTAAAAAATAAATGACAAAATAATGTTATTGTGGGATATCCATAAGAGATAGAGATGTACCATTGCAGACTTTTCTGTAACCTTTTCAATGTGTACAATATTTAGTACATTATTTCGATAAATATCAGCCGCGCGGACAGCCTCCGTGGCATAGCGGTAGCGGACGCGGCCGCTGCGCAAGGTGGCGCGGGTTCGATCCCCGCACAGTGCAAATATTTGTATGCATGAATATGAATATTTGCACTGGTCTGGTGGTGCCTTGGAAAGCACATTAAGCCGTTGGTCCCGGTTGCCATACGAACATCTAGTGGCAGTCGTTACGGGTTGTTGGAACCCTCAAAAGTCCAACAATTGGTCTAACTGCAATGCTTCGATGTCGCCTTCGGGTTGTGGAGGTCAGACGGCAGTCGCTTCACGGAAAATGTCGAAGTTTAGCCATATCAGCAGTTGGACTGGTAACGCGGACCCCAGACTCCAAAGCTGACAAGGCTTCGGATGCGACTGGGATTAACGCTGGGATGATGATGATGGGATGATGGGATGATGATTTCGATAAATCTCGTAGGGTTCAGCTTGCGTTTCACTGCAAACGATTTTAAAGATTTAGTCATACAAAGGGACATAGAGAAAGAGAAAGCGACTTTGTTTTATACTATGTAGTGATATTACACAATTATCGTCCACATCCCGACTTCACCCACTGCTAGGCAAAAACCTCTCTTATGCATGTGATAAGTCCCTCGCTTCTGTGCCAGCCTCATCCTGATTTTGCCAGCTATGGCAACAAGATCAATTAGAACGAAGCAATTATTACATAACATACGCCATATTAAAAGCAGGACAGAAAAATATGGAGCATGTCCCATCTAACAATAACGGCCACACATTACTGTTGTTATAAGCTATAACGTTATTTTCAAATAATTTGAAACTGTCTGTCATATTAGACAAAAATTACTGTTACGAATGCACCTTAGGTCAATGGCTTAAGGCTCAATATTGCGTGACTTGCCTTACGTAACTTTTAAGCTCTATATCTCGAAATCGAAATGCATCTCGACGGTCTAAAAACGTATTGCTAGACCTAAAGTGACCTATCGAACCGTACGGGTTTCATCAATATTGACAACGAGAGGTCGACATCGAAATTACTAGAAACTCCTCTCCTGTGAAGTACCTGTAACTACTTGCAGAACGTACTGGAAATCAAGCGTTATTATTATTACTTCTACACAGATCTGGAATGTTCGATTAGCTTGCATAAATAAAGCGGCGTTACTCAGCGCGTGAGTCAGTCTGCATTTCACTATCGAAGGGAAACAAACGATAAGTAAGAAGAGATAATAGAGAACATCTGTAGCGACAACTGCAACGAGCACTTCAAGGACTACGCAAAGTTACTTCGCGTAGTCCTTGAAGTGTGTGTACGACTCAGACTTCGTGGACGTCAGGGAATACTTCAGTGCGACATCAGCTACGTTCTACTTGTAATTGCCTACTATCGACTGTACCATCGTTGTCAATAAACTTCGTAACCCTTAACCGGCATTTTAATACCCCTAGCCCGTAACATTACTATGTCTCGCGTATCGCAATATTCAATTAAAATCATAAAGCACTGCATAATCAGCCAGTATAATGTTCCTTCGATTGGGACACAGGCATCCTCTTTTGGATAGGGAGTGGGTGGTAATCCGCCACAGATACCCAATGTGAGTTTGGAACTTTTTGGATCTAGGAATACAGATTCCTCAAAAAGTTTTCCTTCACCAGTTTGAGAGTAGTGGTGATGAAATAATACTTAAACAAAACATAAGACATGCATATAATGAATCCTTCAACTTACTCTCTCCCTGTCCAAGTATATTACACAACTTCTTATTTCGAGACTTGACTGTATAAAGCTCTTGTTTGAGGCTAACCACCTCTTCTTTCAATGTTGCTATTTCTCTGTCCTTTCTCTCTAAGGCGTCAGCAAATTGTACTCTGGTTATAATTTCATCAGAAGCTGGTTGACGATTCTTTACTCTATCGTAGATTTTGTCCTTCAAAAGTTCGGTTTTAGTTTCGGATTTTACTCTTTCAAAGAATTCTGTATCCTTGTCAGGTGACTTGGGGTCTTCGAGCTGACATTTTTCATCAACATGATTGACTGAAAAATAAAATACCTCTTCAATAAATAAAAAAATGGCAGTCAAATTTAAGTAGCCTTAAGCCTGAACACACTGCACACATGTTTTGATCGTGAAAAGCACGGTTTATTCGCCGTACGCATGCACGGTTAGGCTTTGGTGCGTAAAGAAATCATGCCTTGTGCAGTCATGGGCAAAAGTACGTAGCCGGTCCCATAATGAAATGGCCTGATATAGTTTTACGTACATATCGCTTCATGTCATGTTGCATTAAATAGTATGTTTATCGCGTACCTACTTAATATAACAAAACATGCATCGATATGATATGCTTAGTCTTAGTTTAGAAGGTAGGTATTTGAATAGCGAAAGTAGCGTATTTTTTAAAAATGTCGAAAACTGAGTATCTGAACCTTTTTTAAACATACAACCTTCTGAATGTTTAAAAAAGGTTTATCACCTGCCCAAATAAAAGGATTGGATGCGTATTATATAAGGAGTCTGTCCCCTCCTATAGCACAGTGAAAAATTGGTTGAAAGATTTTTGCCTCGGTAGAGAAACCGTCGAAGACATTGGCCACGACGGTCGACCTACGGAAGTGCTCACTCCCGAAACGATTGCTCTTATTGAAGAGGAGGTTCTGAGGGACCGCCGCTTGAAGCTTAGAGACATTGCAGTTACGGTTCTCTAAAAGTACCGTTCTTCGTGCTTATCCATGAACATCTTCACATGGAAAAAGTAAGTGCAAGATAGGTAATGAAACGTTTTACATGTTTTTTATTAGCTTCGCTTGTATGTTTACTTCCTTGCTTGTTTGTTTGTTTGTCCGTTTCTAATTCTTTGGACTAAAAGTGAGCGGCTCATTACCTACTGTTAAATGTCCCACCGTTTTCAATACGTTCGTACGTTCGTTTTTTTTTTTTAAAGAGTATCGGACTAAAAAGTTGAAAATAAATATAGTTTAAAAAACTAAAAAACATGCTTTTAAAGAATATCAAACTAAAAAGTTAAAAATCATTTTAAATAAAGCGTGAGGCGCTTAATATACAAAAATTATGGCACAAACCGCCTCACGCTTTTTTTAAAATTATTTTTAACTTTTTAGTTTAATATTCTTTATAAGCATCTTTTTTTAGTTTTTGAAACTATATTTATTTCCGAAATGCTTCGGATTTTTTGAATTTTTGTGGAGAAAATTCAAAGACTGATCGAGCGGCTAGTGACTGGTAATGAAACCATGATCTTCTATTATGATCCACAAAGCAAGCGCGAGACAATGGAATGGTGTTATAAGGGTGAAAAGCCCCCTAGAAAGGCAAAGATGCAACAAGCGACTTAAAAACTGAAGTCCACAATCTTTTGGGATTTTCAAGGCATTTGGAAAGTGAATTTTAATGAACGTAATACAGTTGTGAACAGCTAATATTATGCTTCTTTAATAATTAAATTACTTGACAAGATATAAAAGAAAAACGAAGAGGCAAGCTGACTAAGGTTGTCCTGTTGCTTCATGACAACCTCCTGTTCATACCGCTGATGTTCCGAAGGAAGCAGTTCGTCAATGCGGGTTCACAGAAGTGCAACATCCACCTTACAGTCCTGACTAAGCCCTGTCCAACTATTACTTATTTATAAATTTAAAGAGGAAGAGAATTAACTTAAGAAGAAGAAAATTTTCAGCAATGAGGAGTTCCAGGCGGCTGGCTGTCTTCGGTCATTTTGAGGATAAAATTTGTGATTATTTTTATAAATGTCTAGAGATGTTGATTCACATATGTAAGAAATGTGTTAGTATTCATGGTGAATATATTGAAAAATAAAATTGGTAAAGTTTCATTTCCTTCATTAGTACATCGTTAGGCCAATTCATTATGGGACCACCTACACTACTGTGTACACTCTATTTAAAAGTAATACTCCCTTTATTTTTGGAGGATGAAAGTTTATGTTATTACGAAAACACATAGATAAATGTAATGTCTTTGTCTGTATTTCACAAAACAATCACCATTGAAAGTTGCCATGTATTGGCATATTGGTGTTTGTGACTGTACTAAATAGGGTAGTTATTGACAAATCTTCGATAAACGAAACAAAACTGAAAAGCATTGGAAGGTAGTTGAATAAACTTACATTTCATATTACTATCTTCACCCACATTCATCATATCATTGAACTGGTCAAGACTCATGACATTTTTCTTCTTCTGTTTCTTAGAGCCTGCTTTGGCATTCTGTTCATTTACCTTCTTCTCAATCTCGGCATCCTTCTTAGTTTGCTTGTACACATCTTTCTTCTCTTCAAAATCCAACTTTGATAGTAGAATAGCCTGTAACATGAATAAGATGTCATTTTTATCATTTTTCACAGTAAATATAAATAGACAATGTGAAAGCACCATATGATCTGTGCCACATAAATCTAGTGATCAACAACTACCGGCATGGGGTTCTGGGCCCAATCCAAAGATGCTCTCAAAGAAGCTCTTATTGGAATTTTCCAGTAAGAAATATTTAGTGGCAGCCTGGATAAAGATCCCTCAATATAAGTTGACTTATTTGGGTAAACCTATCCTAAACTCATTTATTTCCTTCTTCATCAATATCTTTAGAGAGCAGAAGTGGCTTAGTAGTCATTCATGACATAACAATTTGTAGTTCATAGCTTCAAAGACAGGAACTTTACTTTGCAACAACCACTGCTCTCAAAACGGTGAAGAAATACATCATGAGGAAACTGGCATGTCCTAGGCTAGAACCAGGAACTGGAAGACATGTGACATCCACCAACCCACATTTGGCCCACGTGGCGGGTTACTGCTCAGTCCTTCTCACCGAGATTGCGCTGATTATGTAGTCCATATCTTACAACATTTATTATGAGATAATTCACATAATAATTATGTCACAAGATTCTAACAATTTTTTTCATTTATTTACCTGATTTATTTATTTAATTACATATACTTTATTGTAAACCAAAAACACACATAACTATGTGTACATTATAGTAATCAGAAATGAGGTGCTTACCAGTAGCTTGGACCCTTTTCATGATACCAAAGGTGTACTTTTATGTTTTCACACAAACAAATGAAATGTAAAGATAAAAAATTAAAAAAAGAAATACTGGAGTGCTTAGACTGGTAATGAACCAATAAATAATAATTAGAACAAATGAAACACAAATAAATGAAAAAATTGTTAGAATCTTGTGACATAGTTATTATAATTCACATAATAATTATGTCACAAGATTCTAACAATTTTTTCATTTATTTACCTGATTTATTTATTTAATTACACATACTTTATTGTAAACTAAAAACACACATAACTATGTATACATTATAGCAATCAGAAATGAGGTGCTTACCAGTAGCTTGGACCCTTTTCACGATACCAAAGGTGTATTTTTATGTTTTCACACAAACAAATGAAATGTAAAGATAAAAAATAAAAATACTGGAGTGCTTAGACTGGTAATGAACCAATAAATAATAATTAGAACAACAAAAACATTTAATACTTACTTGTTGTAGTTCAGTCTCAAAGTTGCCATCAACCATTTCTTCATCCTTCTGCTTCCACAGTTCCCACTGGTCGGCTGAGACAGGTTGCTGTTTGGACTTCTTCTTCTTGGGTATGGGCTACCAAATATACATCATATTATTATACAGTTATTGTTACAAAATGCTGCAGTCATAGACTAAGTTTATCGTAAAACAATAATTCATAAACATCAAAGTCTGAACAATATTTATTAACTGATGCAAGCATTGCTTATTTCAATAAAATTTTGTAACTTAGTGTCTATTCTAGTTTCCTACTGCTTGTTGTGAGGTGCAGTTATAATTTATATTTTTATCTCATAGTTCTCAGTATGAGTCTACCTGGGGTTTAGTAATAACGGTTTTTGATTTCTTATGTGGGTCGATCTTCTTGGGAGCGTTTATTTTAGATTTTTTCGCCTTCTGGTCAGCATTAGAAGGATAGTCATCATCCTCGATCTTCAGACCGGCAAATCGGGATTGTACGACCAATGCAGCCATTTTTTGCTATTGGATCTGTTTGTAAATAATTAAAATTAATATTGATGTAATGATTTGAATGTATTTATTAAATAATACACTTATAATGTTAACACCCTTTTTTTCTAATTTTTAACAAAAAAAAAAATTATATTTATTTCAGCTAAATATATTCTTCAGATACAATAGGTTAATTTTTACACTCACCTATTAGAAACAATAGGAAATCGATTAAACTACTGGTCTTCTCTGTTTATGTAATAAATAAACTCCCAAACGACGAAAATAACTTTAAAACCAGGTAAACTCCCAGAAAGCGGTGATATGGTAGACAGCTGAATGTTATTATTGCCAGCTAACAAAAATCAATAAACAACAACAATACTTGGGGCAGTTGGGGCCGTAGCAATAGTTGGGGCCATAGAGCAAAGCAAAGAGTACAACACTTACATTCCATAGTCATAAAAATAATTCTGTGAATATTTTTGTACTCATTTTTTTTTTATTAATATACTAGCTTTCCGCCCGCGGCTTCGCACGCGTGGAGTTCGGTTATATCGCGCTTTTTAGATTTCCCTCGGGAACATCAAATTTTTCCGGGATAAAAGGTACCCTATGTTCTTTCTCAGGGTCTAAAGATTGTCTGTGCCAAATTTCATCAAAATCGGTTGAGAGGTTTAAGCGGGAAAGCGTAACAGACAGACAGACAGACAGAGTTACTTTCGCATTTATAATATTAGTATGGATAACAATTTTAAGATGCCCAAGACCTAGGTCCGTATTACAGAACGTTACTCCAGCATTGATCTCTGCTTAAGCATTACTTAAAAGTAGTTTCAACCAATCATATGACTTGAAACGAGACTTAAGTAGAGCTGGAGTTTTGAGTTACGTTCTACAATATGTAAAGAAAACCCTGTCCGACCCATAAGGATAATAAAGGTTAGGTAAACACTTGACCAAATCCATACTAATATTATAAATGCGAAAGTAACTCTGTCTGTCTGTCTGTCGGTCTGTCTGTCTGTCTGTCTGTTACGCTTTCCCGCTTAAACCTCTCAACCGATTTTGATGAAATTTGGCACAGGCAATCTTTGGACCCTGAGAAAGAACATAGGCTACCTTTTATCCCGGAAAAATTTGATATTCCCGAAGGAATCTAAAAAGCGCGATATAACCGAACTCCACGCGGGCGAAGCCGCGGGCGGAAAGCTAGTATAATATAAAATTTTACGTAATCATCACAGTAACAATATTAATGAATTTTGAAATAATCTTTTTTTCCCGGGTATTAATTCCAATTTCCCCGAAATTTGGTAATTTTTAAAAAACTGACAACATCATTTGTGACGGAGCGAATAGCGATGCGACCACGTGCCGCATGCCCCGCCCCCCTTCACCCGCGCATACATGCGCGGGTGAAGGGGGCGGGGCTATCGGGTTGCATACCGCACATGCATTAAGTTACCTCGCTTTTTCGAAATAATATTTTTTTTTTTTGGGGGATTTTTTTTTAAGTTTAGCCCGGCTTTGTAGGCATTATTAGAATCAGTTAACGATACCTAACAATACCTTCACGGATCGGACAGGGTTTTCTTTACATATTGTATAATACGGACCCTAGAATCAAAAATTTGCAAGCATGTGACATCTACCCACACACTGTAAGTCCGCGTAGAAGATCACAGCCCCTCTTACCCCTTTTACAGAGAGGAGCGCTCTGCCCCAGCAATGGGAACTTTTACTTCATTTTATTGATAAGGTCGTCTGTTTCACTATAAAAAGCATGTAAGACGGGATGTTTTTTGTCGGGAAAGCTAAGATGAGTGCCATGCTCATTTTTTATTGGACTTTTAAATTATTTATAGTGTCGTTTACTAAATAAAAGCGTGATATTTATGTAGTAAAACGTGCATTCAGTGAATAATTCATAAAGACCATTGAAATATTGTAGCACAGTGGCCACATCATGACTTTTTCTAAAAACCTTCCACCTAGTCGGTTCACGCGGGAAACGAAAGGAGATAGGTTTAGGTTTTTTTTTTATAAATTATGAAGCCTAGGCCGCACTACGGTAAAACCGCGGCGGTTTTTAATCGCGTGAATTTGTGCCCCTAGAAGACTAATGCCCGCGGGAAAAAAAACAGGTGCGGCCGGCACCTTGTTTTTTTTCCCGCGGGCATTTTGTAGCAAAAAAGTCAGTCGCGGGAAATCCGCACCGGTTTAACCGTAGTGCGGCCTAGCCCTAAACTAGCGCTTGACCGCAATCCCGCCTGATGGTAAGCAGTGACGCAATCGTTGATGGTAAAGCGCACTAGTTTATTAAAAGCCTATTCACTCTAGCCTTGAAGACACTCAAATTGTAGACCGACGGAAACACCGCCGCTGGCAAATTGTTCCATCCTCGATGTACGCGGTACAAAGGAGGAGGCGAAACGCTTTGTCCAGATCGCAGTGGTGTTAACAACGTAAGGGTGGAAACTCGCCGTACGACGGGCCGTCCGATGGTGGAACGGAGATGTGGGAATTAAATCATGCAATTCCCTAAGCGCCCGGCTCTGACGGCATCACCAACAGAGTGGTCCGCCTCTTCCCTGCCCACCTGATCATCCTCTTGACCACCATCCTCAATGGTGCAATGGGGAATAACATTTTCCCACAAACGTGGAAAGAAGCCACAGTTATAGGCATTCCCAAGCCCGGTAAGCCTAAAGCCGAACCGTCCAGTTACCGTCCCATCAGCTTACTCAAAGTTCTCGGTAAGATTTATGAGGGGCTTATATATAAGCGTCTCAGAGCCTACGCCGAGAACAAGGGCCTTATCCCATTAGAACAATTCGGGTTCCGTACCCAACACTCCTGTCCGCAACAGATCCTACGCATCACTGAACATATTCACGCAGGGTTCCTGCGTGGTATGTACACAGGCGTAGTTTACTTCGTTATAGCGAAGGCGTTTGACAAAGTCTGGCACAACGGCTTAATCTATAAGCTGTACCAACTCGGTGTGCCTGACCGTCTCTTCCTCATCTTACGGGACTTTCTGTCAAACCGCACCTTTCGTTATAAAATCGAAGGAGCGCTCTCCTCCCCCCGCCCCATCTGTGCAGGTGTTCCCCAGGGCTCTGTACTAGTCCCATTCATTTTTACGCTCTTCACTAGCGATATCCCGAAAAGCAGTAAGGCTCAACTCGCTCTGTTCGCAGACGACACAGCCATCTACTGCTCGGGACGCAGTCCAGACTGGATTCGCCTCCATCTTCAATCCGCGGTCAACAAGCTCGCTGACTGGTTTAGAAAATGGAGAATTGAAGTCAACCCCCTAAAAAGCCAAGCGGTACTCTACAGGAAACCGCGGGTCAGTGTCACCCTTCCACGACCCATCAACTTGGACGGCAAGCCGATCCCTTGGGAGAAGCAAGCCAAGTACCTAGGTGTGATTCTCGATCAAAACCTCAACTTCTTAGAGCACATTGAGACGGTCCGCGCTCGCGCCGCCTTCGCTCTAGGTCGACTCCACCCCGTCCTCAACCCGCGTAGCAAGCTATCGCTCAGGTGCAAAATGCGCTTGTACAAAGCTTGCATACGCCCGATTATGACCTACGCTTGTCCAGTGTTCGCACATGCCAAGCCACGTCATATCCATAGGATGCAAGTAGTCCAAAACCGATTCCTCCGTAAAGCCACAAACGCCCCTTGGTTCGTTCGAAATGAGATCCTCCATCTTGATCTCAAAATCCCCACCATTCAGCAGTTCATGAAACGCCTTTCCAAGCGTTTCTTTGACACTGCTGCCAAGCACCGCAATCCTCTTATAGCAGCGGCTGCCAATTACACTCCCTCCACCATCTCCCGACTTCGCCGCCCTCGGCATGCTCTCACAGACCCCGATGACCCCATTACCCTCCTCCAAGAGGCCAATAGGGCCACCAGCACATTACACAAAAACAGACCGACCTACCGACCTCGCCGCCGAGGTCCATCGCGACTCGCTCCACGTAGTAATCCCCTCCCCCGTCCCTTGTCCGATGAAGGCCAGCCCGCGCCGCAGCTGAGCCAGTAATATCATAATGTCCCAACAATGACCTCTGAGTTTGTTTCGGCGTTTCATCTCAGAGCTAGTACTAGGAAACGTCATGGTCATCAAACCATTAAGAATACATTCGATCCAGCCGTCCCTTGCTGTCCTCTCTAGCGACGCCCTAAGCCGAGGTTCTTACCCCACAGGGGGTGCCCTTAGTGCGTAGTCGCCCAATTTTAATTTAGTTTTAAGTGCCCCTGGCTGGAGGCTTTAATTTTAATTAAGGCATCCACAGGAAAGTCCGGTTAAGTAGTTACGGCCTCTAATGGCCACCTACGAAATGCCATATCAAAAAAAAATGCAATAAATTCCCTCACACACTCCCCAAACTGCATCCTATAGAAAACCGAAAGGCTGGCTACTCTACGCCTGTACTGTCTTCGCACGCCTCTCTACTGAATCCAAAGTGGCCAGGTGACACTTAGCAGCACCAGCCCAAATGTGGCTGCAGTACTCTACACACGAACGGACCTGTGCTTTGTACAAGGTTAGAAGCTGCCCTGGTGTGAAGTACTGCCGGACCTTAGCTATAACGCCAAGTTTCCTGGTAGCCAGCTTGGCCTTGGACTCAATGAACCGCCCAAAGTTTAGGTTCGAGGAAATCTCAACTCCCAAAAGCTGAAGGCGGTCGGTACATTCCAAGGGTACATTTCGGAAAGTAGGAGCCCAGGTGAACGGGCTCCTTTTGGCGGTGAAAAGACACGCCTGTGTTTTGGCGGCATTGAATACTACAAGAATGGCATTGCCCCATTCGGAGACTGCCTGTAGTGCAACACTCGTTCGCTCTACCATGGCCTCTCTTTCGGACCGAATTGATTCCCTACTAGCCCGAGCATCTGGCAGGTATCTCTCCACAACTGTGATGAGGTTAGGTTAAGTTAGATCCCGCGGACTCGCCGTCCGCGTATCGGCCCAAAGTGCTGCTCGACGAGGCGGGCAAACTTTTTGAGCGTATAATCGCCGATCGCCTCGTCGGCCACTTGTGCGGAGACGGGCCGAACCTAGACGACCACCAGTTCGGTTTTCGTCGGGGGCGCTCCTCCATACACGCCATCATGCGCGTGAGAGCCCTGGCAGAGGATACGGTGTCCCGGGGTGGGGTGGTGTTGGCCGTGTCTTTAGACATTTCCAACGCCTTCAACACCCTACCCTGGAGCTGTATTAGGGAGGCCCTGAAATACCATCGGGTGCCTCCCTACCTCTGCCGCATAGTAGGGGCTTATATGGAGGATAGATACGTTATCTATCGTGAACGTGACGGTGCCGGTCGGCACCAAATGTCGTGCGGTATTCCACAGGGATCGGTCTTGGGACCGCTCCTGTGCTTTGGTGTTGAGAGGCGAGCTCCCGTCGGGCGCCGGCTTAACGTGTGTTTATGAGCTCGCACAGGGAAGCGACGTTGATAGCCACGGCTGCGGTGTCACAGGTCCGGCGCCTGGGCCTGGAGGTGGCCCTTGACAAGTCGGAGGCCATGGTTATCCATGGCCCCCGGCGTGCGCCGGCGCCGGGATCACATATCGTGTTCAGTGGGGTCCGGATAGCTGTCGAGTCCACCATGAAGTATGTGGGATTGTTGCTCGACAGCCGATGGGAATTCGGACCCCACTTCCGGCGGCTGGCGCCCAAGCTGATGGGTGCAGCAGGCGCGTTGTCAACGTTGCTTCAGGGCGATGGCCGTCAAGGTCGTCCGCGGGTATCGCACGATTTCCTACGAGGCGGCTTGCGTCCTGGCCGGATCCCCGCCCTGGGACCTAGAGGCGAAAGTACTCGCGTCATTGTACCGATGGCGCGAGGAAGAGCGGACACGGGGCTTCAGTCCGGCGCAGCGGCAGATCGAGCTGCGCCGAGAGGAGCTCCGTCAGGTCCTGGTGGCGGACTGGTGGCAAAGGCTCATGCGCCCTACCGCCGGCCTCGCTACCGTCGAGGCGATCCGGCCAGTACACGACGACTGGCTCGGGAGAAGGCACGGCTCCCTGTTGTTCAGGGTGACGCAGGTACTGTCGGGGCACGGCTGCTTCGGCAAGTGCCTGCGTCGCTTAGGCAGGGAGCTGGACGCTCGGTGCCACCACTGCGTCCAATGTGGGGAGGACACGGCGCAGCACACGCTCTCCGAGTATGTAGCTTGGGAGGAGCAGCGCCGTGTCCTCACAAATGAAGTAGGAGGCGACTTGTCGCTGCCGGCAGTAGTGCGGAGGATGGTCGGTAGCGCAGTGTCGTGGGACGCGGTGGTGTCCTTCTGCGAGGACGTGATGTCGCAGAAGGAAGCTGCGGAACGGGAGAGGGAGATCTCAACTCCCTTCCCGGGCCGCAGAAGACGCACCGGGTGTCGAGGAAGGGCGGATAACGCCCTCTCCCGCCACCCATGAATGGGTCCAGGAGCGAGGGACATGGGGAAGTCCCCGCCCCCTATTTGATGGACCCCGAGGCGGAGGTGCGCGCTAGTGTCGGCGCGCGCCTTCCTCCAGCTCAGGCTGCGCTAGTTTCCCACTCCCCCGCCACTATGGCGACGCCGGAGTGCCGCTGTGGTTTTTAGTGGATATTCCCAGCTTCGGCTGGGCGAGTCCCACACACGCCCTTCGGGGTACGGTGCGTAAATGCATTCCCACAGCGTCAAAAAAAAAGGTTACGAATGAGAGGGACTCCGCCACAGTTGGGGGACTCCCCCATAGCGCGGACTTCCACGTAGTGTTCCCCGGGCAACGCCGTGTCTGCCCGGACGTGTCTGAACGGAGTGGCAGACCGGTGGCTAACGAGCGCTGTGACCTACGCGATCTTACGATTTTATACTGAGGGCGATTGCGTACATTGTGGATATTTTTATTGTGGTTTTTTATTCTTGTAGGTTGTGTTTTATTGGATTTTATTGTGGTTTTTATTGTAGTGGTTTTAATTTTTATTGTGCTGTTCTCTTGTGGTTGACGTTATGCCGAAACCCTCGAGAACCGCCTCTGGGCGTTTCGCCCCAAAAGGCCCTTCTCAGGGCCACTCCGAGATGTCAGCGTCAGAGGTCAGCCGCGCACCGTCTGTGGCGAGCCTCTGTACGAGTGTTGCGGACGAGTACTCGGACTCGGATGTCGAGTCCGTAGTCTTGGACTCGTCCGTGGTGGCTGCGGAGAGCAGCCTGAAGAGGGTTTATCTGAAGCTCGGGTCCGAGGGTTCCTCGGACTCGGGCAAGAGTAAGTTCAAGAGGAAGTCAACGGCGAAGACTGCTTCGCCTTCGACTTCTTCAAAGGCCGGCACCAACGATGTGGGCTGGCGGACGCCCAGTTCCGGCTCGGCTTGGCTAAACGGACCAATCTCGAGCTGGAGCTGGAGGAGAAGGTTGCCACGCAAGAGAGGCAGGCGCGCGCAACCAAAGCGAGGGCCGGATACGGTTCGGCCCTCGTCAGTTTCGACGGCCTATCCGTGGCTGAGTTGGCCCGCATAGTGGAGGAGGACAGGGAGAAGATCGTCGAGATCGCCTCGCAAGTCCTCCAACCTAAAAGGGACCTTCCAGAAGGCCCTAAAATGCCGTGCAACAAGCTTGCAACGAGGCAGCTGCAGGCGAGGGTGGATCGCCTGCAAGCGGAGGTTAGCCAGATTCACAAGAAGCTGGCTGAATCTACGGCCCCGTCCCCTAAGGCCCCGTCAGTAGCGGTTACCGCCCCCTCCTCCTCCAACCTTGAGGAATTGTTCCGCAAGGTGGTCATGGAGAAAAGGCGTTCACTCGGGCCTGCTTTGCGGACATAGAAGACCGTCTCCTGCCGGAGAAGCGTCTCCGTCCGCCACTAGCGGCGAACAAGACGCTGACAGTGGCTCCCCAGGCCCCGAAGCCCTCAAAGGGCAAGGGCAAGGGGAAGAAGTCGCCGGGGGCTCTGGGCCCCTGGTACGAGTGCGGGCGCCCAGCCGGAGCTGGTTGCCAGTGCGGCACCCCCCCAGGTGCAGGAGGGAGACGCCCTTTTAGCGGTCTCATACGCATCGCATCAAACGACCAGCCACGATGGCGCGCGGCCGTGCACTGAGCTGAGGCGCGCGCGCGCCACGGACAATGGAAATGGCTTACGACACCACCGGCGGCCAGCGGCCGCGGTGACGTAATCATTGGCAAGGGACAACATACCGGCACAGCGGCTGGCTGACTACTGAGCGCGAGCGCAGGTCACGTGATCTTTTATAGTAAAACGTCTCGCTAGCATCGGACCCAACGGTAGGCAAAGTATAGAACATTATGCGTGGCGCACGGCAAGCCCTGATTGGTGGACCAGTATATTAAGGTTTTGTTTACTCTGGTCACTACGTCCTATACAGTGTAATAGCACATAAGCAAGGTCTTGAAGTGCCTCGACAGGAAGTCTGTCTGGGCGCAAATTTTGACGGATCACGGCGGCTTCGCCGTGTACCTACACAGATTTAAATTGAAGGACAGCCCGGCCTGTGTGTGTGACACGCAGGCATCAGAAACAGTACAACATCTGTTGTTCGAATGCCCGAGGCATAACCGCGACAGATACGACCTGGAAGTAAGAACAGGAATTACTGTTTCGGAAACGACCATCGCCGGAATTATGGCAGACAAGCACTCCAGGACGTATCTGGAGTGGTTTTGCCTCAAGGTTGCAAAAGCTTCCATATAGCGCAACAGGACAAGGGTGGCACAGCCAAGCATTGTGCCGTCGGCAGGAATCTAAACTGTAAAATATAACTGGAAATGTAAGGAATTGTAACAAAAGTATTGTAAATAGATTAAGATAAATAGTTATAAGAATATGTAAATTATAATGGAATAAAATGACAAAAAGAAAGATGACAAAAAGAAAAGATAACAAAAAAGAAAGAATATAGACACAGTGGAAAAGAATAATCCACGACAGTCAACGCCGCAAAAAAGAGAAAGCGGAAAAAAGTGAGTTGGTACATAAAAGAAAAGTAAGACAAGGATTCTTGCCAAGCAAGAAGTGATAGACGGCAACAAAAAAAAAACACATAAGCAGTGGCTAATTAATATTTTAATGGCGATTTATATTAATTTTAACTAAAAAAAATAAACTTAATAACCACAAACTAGACTTTAATCAGTTAACAATGATTATAACCTTATAACACTAAATACTTTTCTAATACAAATTTTAAAATAACGACTTCAGACAATCTTACGAAACGATGTTATCACGACGGCTGCCGAAGACGAAGTAAAGGGGCGAGTTCGGGAAATCGCGACGCCCCCGTCAGGGGGCGTGGCGAGCGGATCCAGGGCTATGCCCCCCGGCCGCGGAGTCAATTTAGTTGACCCGTAAATACGGGCCTCTCGTCGGGTTGGCGACAATGGCCTGTCGGAAGTGTCGGTTACGTGCGTGAGTTGCGCACGTCTGTGTAAATGGTTGCTATGTGTTATTCTGTAGGCGCGCCACAGGATCCACCCACGATCCTGCTTTCTTCACGGCACTCCGGCGGTCAGTCCCCGCCAGGTGAGACCCCCAGTTGCCCTGAGGGAAGCCCAGCGGAGGACGACCAGCGACAGGTGGTGCCGACTCGACGCTCCTACAGAGTTACGGATGTAACATGTAACCCCCGCCCGTCCTGAGAAACCATCTATGTACGGTAACCACTTCAGGCTAAGGGATCGTGATGTATGTGTGGGCGGTATTGAACTGTAGAGTAACACCGCCCAGTGATTACGCGTACCGCGGCCCGCGCTGCGCGTACGCGTGTATGTGTTTGGCGTCTGTTTTGTGGTGGTTGTCTGCCGCCGCGTATGCGTACCTATATTAACCTAGCATACGCTACGCGACGAGTGTGTGTAGAGGGTGCAGTATTATTGGGTCAGGTGAGCCGCGTGTAACCTGGGTGCGGCTCACCTGTGAGGTCAATCCGGTGGAGAGGGGTCACAGGTCCGCTACCAGGTCGCGGGGGAAGGGTTTCGCGTCAGGGGGGCGCGCGTGCCAGGGCGCGATGTCTTTGACATGTGTCAAATCGGACGCGTCGGCACGCGCAAACATTCCCTTCGCGAGGCGCCGCACAAACTCATCCAGGCTCTCAAGCCTGAGGTCCCTCTGGATGACATCGTTCCTCACGTAGCGAGGAGCGGCAACTATAGTCCGCAGCGCAAGATTCTCTTGCGCGCGGAGCGTCCTGCGGTGCGCCTCGCTAGTGAGGGCGAACCATGCCGGAGCGGCGTACGTCAGTATCGGCCGTATGTACAGCTTGTACACGGCCAATTTGACGCGCGCCGGGATGCAGGACGAGAGCACTGGTTTGAGCAGGTGGCGGGCGACCCTGCCCCGTGCGGCGACCGAGCGGACGTGTGGCCCCATGGTGAGCCGGCGGTCGATCGTCACCCCCAGGTACTTCACCCGGGGGGACCACTCGACGGCGGCTCCCAGGAGTCTCAGGGGTGGTGGGACGGACGCATACCCGAATACAATCGCCTGCGTTTTTCCCACGTTCACCGACAGCCGCCACTTCGAGAGCCACTCGGGAAGGAGCCCGAGCACACGCTGCATCTTGACGGCCGCGTACTTCGCATTAAGCGATGTAGTAATGTACGCGGCGTCGTCAGCGTAGAGCGCGAGCATCGCTTCCGAGGTAGTGGGGATGTCGTCGGTGTAACGTGAGTAGCACGCAGGCGACAGGCAGCTGCCCTGCGGTACACCCGCGAGCACAGGGCGGGGAGCGGATAGCGTCCCGTCAACCACCACCCGGAAAGTCCTGTCGGATAGGAAAGTAGAGACCACCTTTACAACGCGACGGGGCGCGCCTGATGTGGCCAGTTTGTATATCAGGCCGTCATGCCATACACGGTCGAAGGCCTTCTCCATGTCGAGGAGTACTGCAACGGCGCACTCTTTCTTGTTAAGAGCAGCCGTAACGTGGTGCAGTACCCTTGACAGCTGGAGCGTCGTGCTGTGCTCCGCCCGGAACCCGAATTGCTCGGGCCGCGGCGCGATGTGGGGCTGGAGATGTCGCAGCAGGAGTGCCTCGAACACCTTGGAGACTGTCGGCAGCAGAGTGATTGGCCGATAGCTCTCCGGCTTCAGTATATTCTTTCCCGCCTTGGGCAGCATAATGACGCGCCCCTCTTTCCACGCAGCGGGGAAGGTCCCGGTGCGCAGTATCGCGGTGAACAGGCGCGCCAGCGCCGCTACCGTACGGTACGGCAGGTGGCGCAGCGCTGTATTAGCGATACCGTCGGCACCGGGGGCCTTCCTAGGCTTGGTGCGTAGGATGGCGCGTCTGACTGCGCCCGGCGAGAAAAATACCGGTTCTTCATCGGGAGCTATCGGCGCTGCGAAGTAGTCTCCCAGGTGTTTCTCAACTGCTGCGACATGGTCGGTGTCGCTGGTCGGTTTGGGGTGGAACTGACGCTCCAGGTGTTCTGCGAAGACCTCCGCCCGGTCCTCCGCGGTATACCTCAGCGCCCCGTCGCTGTTGAGTAGCGGTCTTACCGGGGCTGGGGTACTCTTCAATTGGCGACACAGTGTGTGTAGGGAGGGCCAACTCTCCGTTGTGGCCTCGATTCTTTCCTCCCAGCCCTTGGCGGCGTGCGCCTTGAGCTCGGCCTTTACCCTCTCCGTGAGATGGTTGAGCTTGGTCTTCAACGTGGGGCATCTTAACTGTTGCCACTGCTTGCGTAGACGCCTTTTCTCGGCGATCATTCTGCTGAGCCGCGCCGGCAGGGGCGGCAATAGCCCTCTCCCCTGCGGCTGTGTGCTTGTCGCCGACTGTAAGGCGCTCTGTACGCAAGCAGTGACGTCATCTGCCATGGCATCTACGCCCGCGGAGGTTGTTATGGGCCGAGCCGGCGTGGTGGCCTCTACTTCCTCTGCGAACTTCTTCCAGTCTATGCGTCGACGTGGCGCTAGCGGTTTCAGTCGGGTCGGAGGACGACGAGTACAGGTTGGGTTGGTGGTCCGACTGTAACTCGTCGTCGATCACCAGTTGGGTGACCTGGCAGCACAGCCCCCGGTGTATGAGGATGTCCAGCACGTCCGGCATATGCGTATTATGTGATTATCCGGGTAATGCGTGAGCGTCTCTGGGCCGGACACCGTGTAACCGGAGGCTTCCGCGTCCGCAAAGAGTCGTCTGCCACCCGTATTGGTCCGCACCGAGTTCCACGCCGGGTGCTTACAATTGAAGTCGCCGGCGAGGACAACAGCGCGCGGCGTGCCATATAATAATCCCCGCAGCTCGGTTGTGTCCATGGGAGCCGCGGGAGGCTCATAGCACGCGTACACGTCAATGTCCTCGCCAGCCACGTGCAGCTGCACACCCAGCGCGTAGAGCGTGCTGAGCGATGGTACGGGTAGCTCCTGGTGGACGACCCTTCGCCTCACAAGTACCGCCAGACCACGGTACCGGGAGTGGGAAGCCGACCGTTCGTCTTTCCTATAAACGAGATATCCCGGGAATCTGACCTTGTCCTCCGGTCCCAGGAAGGTCTGGTTTATTAGCGCCACGTCGATGTCCTGTTCCCTCAGGAGATGGCGGAGGGGGGCGACCTTTCCCCTAAGGCCGCGGGCATTCCAATGTATCATCCTCAACGGCCTAACCACGGCGGAGCAGTAATAACTTGGTCAGGCCGTCAAAGATGACGGTTTTCACGTCCTGACCCTGCCTGATGGCCTTAATAAGGTCCATCAAAAGCTCTATGGCCCAGGTCGTGAACGCCTTTGAGGTCTCGGTCTTGGCGTTCGTATTATGTGTGGCGCCGGTGGCGCCGCGATTGGCTTGAACCTTCTGGCGCGGCGCTGAACCGGCGTCGGGCTTCAGCGTGCCCGGAGCCAGGACCTGTTTTCCCTTGGGGGCAGGGTCGGCGACCTTAGGCACGTCGTCCTGGGTGGCTTGGGGTTCTATCGGCTTCTTGCCCTTCCCCTTGCCCCCGCGCCCCTTCTTCCTCCGTTTAGTCGAGGTGGTTTGGGCGCGGTCAGTAGGCCCGTTGGCTGCCGCCATTAGAGTTGCGGCGTCAGCGTCGGCATCCACCGTGTGCGGCCTCTCGGTGGCCGCTTGTGGCCGGCGCGCTTTGGTCGTGATGGCGGCAGTCCCCGCTCGCCTGTTTTTCAGTTCCGCTTGGAACACGGGGCACTTGGTGTTGCACGCGGGGTGCGGGCCACCGCAGTTTGCACATGTGGCCGGCTCCTCCCGCGGGCGTGGGCAGTCGCGTGCCGCGTGTTCCCCGCCGCAGCGTACGCAGGCGAGCGGTCGGTGGCACTGGTGCGAGCTGTGCCTGAACTTCTGGCACCGGTGGCACTGAGCGGGCCCACGTTTCCCGCGCCAAGCCTCTATCTTGACACCGCGCATGTTCATAAATACGGCGGTGTCGTAGATGGCTCTGACCTCCGGCGTCCTTTTTAGGATTGCGTGGAACACGCAGCCGGGTCTTCCCTGTGCGCCTTTGATGTGGCGCACGTACTCCGGCTCGTATCCCATCGCCCGGAGTTCCTCGCTGATCTCCTGAGGGTCTGTGTCCGCAGGCAGCCCCCGGATGGCGATCTTTAGACTCTTCTCCGCTGGCAGGGAGTAGGCGAACCAGGATACGCCGCTCTCCTTCTCCAGGCCGGTAAGGTACCGCTGGACCAGCCGGTACTCGTCCTCGGTGTCGGGGGTAAATCGCACCCCCGTCCCGTACGGGCGAGCGTTAGGCGGCCGGCGCAAGCGCTCCCTGAGGGCCCGGAAATGAGCGGCCCAGTTTGGCAGCTTCTCCACCACCCGCGGTGGATAGCGCAGCTTCTTCTTCTTCTCGGTGGTGGGGGGGGCGGTGGTGCCAGCGGACACAGTTACCTGCTCCTCCTCCATCGGTGTCGGCGTCGGTGTAGGCGTCGGTGTAGGCGAGCGCGGCGGCGTGCGGCGCACTGCCTCCGCAAATGTCGGTGAAGCGAGCTCTCCCCCCCCCGCGCGGCGCGCGGGTGCGCTGGGGCCGCGGCGGGTCGGGGCAGTATCGCTTCACCTCATTGGTTTCCCCGGAGCTTCTGCGCCGCCGCTGCGGTCGGGCCTCGAGTGAGAACTCGTACCCGAAACCGAGCAGCGGAGGCGGTGTTATGACCGGTGATTGCCGGCCTGCTTGGCCCCGTCCCTCGATGGACCGGCGTCCGGATCGTGGGGAGGTGTCTCGCGACACGTCCTCCTGACCAGACCCGGCCGAGTACCCCGATGCCAGCGATATGCTGGAGGAGCACGCCGATAGCATAGCGGGGGAGTCGTAGGCCGAGAGCCTCGGTGGTGGTGGCGATCCAGTCGTCAGTGGCGCCATCTGCGCTGGTCTGCGGGTACCGCCCGCTCTGGACGGCCGCTCAGAGTCCGCCCTCGCCGGTCCTGCCAGCAAGCTGGGGGTACTGGGCGAGGCGGTGCCCGAAGCTGGCACAGCTTGGGTCGATGCTGGCCCAGCTTGAGCGGGCGGTGTTGTTAGCTGCGTCGGGGGCGCAGCTGGGCGCGACGGGGGTGCGCGGGTGTGCGCGGGCGTCGCGGGGGTTCGCGCTGGCGCCGCGGCCCGCGCGGCGGGCGCAGCCGGGCGCGCGGGTGTTTTGTGTCGGAGCGGACAGCGCGCCGCCCGAAACGGGCAGCGAAGCGGAGACTGCGCTGCCTATCTCGGGCAAAGACACTGCCCGGTCCATCGCCGGACGAGTCTCTTCCGATCCGGTGTCGCGGCCGAGAGAGCCGCGTGCACCGGGTTTCTTCGGCATATTATATTGCCGGATAAAATAAAGTTCTCTCTTCAAGGAATTAAATTAGGATAAAAAGTTCAATTAAAAAGTTCACTCTTCTAAGGACATGCGTTGGGACTAGGGTTGCCAGATAGGAAGTTACAAAATCCGGGACAGTCGTCGACAGAGAGGAAAAAGAACGGCTAAAAAAAAAAAAGCTCATTCCAAATCAAATCCGGCAGAGTCGGACGAAGAACGGCTAAAAAAAAAAAAAAAAAGGCAACCCTAGTTGGGACCGTGGTAGCCGCGATCGCGACGGCGGCGGCGGGGGCTCCCGCCTGTGCCCGTGCCAGTCAGTACACGGCACCGGCACAGACGAGTAGCTGGCGAGCGATCCGCGCGGCGTAGCAGGCCTTGGTGAGCACCCGGGAGCTCTGAACCAAACGACCGCTCTGGACCACTGGCTGATCCAAAGGGGCGAGTACTGGCCGCACACTGCTTTTATAGTCTCGGCGGTCGGGTACTTGCATACTAATAATTTGACGCTAATACGGCTTCTCCTGATATGTGGATGTCCTCAGCCACACTGTTCAGATGATGATCCTTGTACGTTCCAGTCATGGTCTTCGGCATTGATATAATATTAAACAGATATGATATATGCTAAGAAACTAACCGAAAAAATGTGTCCGAACGCAGCAGAGGCACACATGCATATTTTTTATACCGCGGACATTTAACTACATTGGTACAGTGTGAATGAGATGGGGCGCAACTAAAGCATAAAAAAGAAAAAGATGGCTAGTGATTGTCGATTGTGCTTAAATTGAAAAAAAGACGTTTGCCAACCAATCACTGACACTTTGCACACACTGACACTGATTGCCAAAGAATAACAAGAATGCAGATAGGAAATATAACACAGTAGTAGCCTAGTAGGTAATTTGGTAGGTGGTAGAAGGTGCTCAATTTGGTGAATATATATTTTTTTAACATTTTTACACTTCAATCAAGTATTACAAAACTTTAATGTTTGTCATTGAAGTTTTGTAATACTTGATTAAAGTGTACCTGTTTAATATTTTGTGACTGTGATTAAAGGAAACCTAATGCAATAAAATAAACAATTACAAACCATAGTAATTAGTGAAATTAATTCGGTTTAATCTATATTTACTATATTTCAAACCCTATTTTAATTTTTCAAATGTAAATCATTATGCAAACATTCTGTATATATTTTTATATACTAGGCTAATTGTTGTGAGCGTAGGTAATATTTATTTATATTATTGTATACTTCATGTTCATTTAATATCGACTCACACTGTCCCATTTAATAATTTCATGTCATTTGACTCTATTACTTAGCAACGCAAAATAAACTCGTAATTTTATCAATGTTTTACTTAACTGTTGCAATAAGATGTTAATAAATTGTAACTAAGGACACAGGTGCGAAAATAAAATGAAACAGAACTGTAATTGTAGGTATAAAAGTCACAATAAACATTATCGCTTCTGTGCAACTAATCTATGTCATATGCGTTCCTGTCTTTGTCACACTCGCAAGAAATCCTCTCAAGCTCTCTCTTTCTTTACTTACAATGGCCGCCTAAGCATTAGCAGTAAGAATGTTTGACAAAATAATTGAAACTATATTATTTATCTAAATATTTTGGAATACTTATTTATGATATGTGATTCCATGACTTTTGTTGGCTTTTCTACCATAATTCGTGCATTTACGCAGTACACAAAACTGCCATTTTGAATGCGAAAAAGATTTTCTTAGCCACCAAGGACACATGCGCGTACGGAACGAGAGTATCGGGAGTGACTAAAGCGACTTGCAGTACTTAAGTTCTTTTGTACGCTTCATTTTCAGTGCGCTAGTGACGTATCTATTTAATATTTTATCAATGGTCTTCGGCAAGTGGACTCGGGCGGCGTGAAGGGCTCGTGGCAATGGCTGCATCAGGAATTGGTGGACCCTGGTGCGTGTCTGCATTTCCAACACTTGAGTGGTTTTCGCAGCTAGCTGCACTGGTAGTCGATGCTGCGAGGCCATCTTCTTCGACTAAAATGAGAAAACAGCACTTATTAGTAATGTTCTTGTTACTGAATCTTAACATGCATGTTGTAATTGAATACAACACACATAGACGGAGGTATCCAAGTATGTCGTCTTGGCAGAGACTTTTCTCAATGCCTTAATGGATAAACAGAGACGGAGGCACCATGTTAGCACGTCTCGGCAGAGCCCACGCTCAATGCCCACACACAGACAGAGGCACCCAGTTAGCTTGTCTCGGCAGAGCTACCGCTCAATGCCCACACACACGGATAGAGGCACACAGTTAGCATATCCCGGCAGAGCCAACGCTCCATGCCCACACAACCACCATGCATGTACTACACATTACGTGACTCGTCCAGTCCACGTTATCAAAAACGTTTAGTACAATGCCTGATCAAACAGGTAGGACAGTAAGGTACAAAAATCTACTTACAATCAAAAAACATGGCACACGACTCGGGGGTCCACTCTCCTAGCCAAGCAACCATATAATGCCCACACACATGGATAGAGGCACACAGTTTGCATATCCCGACAGAGCCCTCGCTCAATGCCCACACACAGACAGAGGCACCCAGTTAGCTTGTCTCGGCAGAGCTACCGCTCAATGCCCACACACACGGATAGAGGCACACAGTTAGCATATCCCGGCAGAGCCAACGCTCCATGCCCACACAACCACCATGCATCGTGACTCCTCCAGTCCACGTTATCAAAAACGTTTAGTACAATACCTGATCAAACAGGTAGGACAGTAAGGTACAAAAATCTACTTACAATCAAAAAACATGGCACACGACTCGGGGGTCCACTCTCCTAGCCAAGCAACCATATAATGCCCACACACATGGATAGAGGCACACAGTTTGCATATCCCGACAGAGCCCTCGCTCAATGCCCACACACAGACAGAGGCACCCAGTTAGCTTGTCCAGGCAGAGCTACCGCTCAATGCCCACACACACGGATAGAGGCACACAGTTAGCATATCCCGGCAGAGCCAACGCTCCATGCCCACACAACCACCATGCATGTACTACACATTACGTCACTCCTCCAGTCCACGTTATCAAAAACGTTTAGTACAATACCTGATCAAACAGGTTGGACAGTAAGGTACAAAAATCTACTTACAATCAAAAAACATGGCACACGACTCGGGGGTCCACTCTCCTAGCCAAGCAACCTTAGGCTCAGCGGCAGCCTGAGTGAATTTGCCAAACGAACCAGTTAGCAATTCTACTTCGTATCGATCGTGGGGAAGAATTTTCACCACACGATATGGCCCTCGCATCCCTGAGTCCAGCTTGCCTGTAATTTGAGAAGTTTTAATTACAAACACGTTATCATATAAATTAAATGTACGCTTGACCTTTCGATTTCTATTAACGTATTCATCTTGTTTAAGTCTATTCTGGTCCAGCAGTTCACTAGCGCGCCGCCTTTGCAATTCCCTTAATCCTTCGCGATTCGGTCGTACGTCGTCAATAGCGACATCGCGGACAAGTGATCTTATTACTGGTGTGACTGCTTCAACACCAATCAGCAATTGTAAAGGTGAGATCTGAGTAGTTTTGTGTTTAGTGCAGTTGATAATAAGCTGCATTTTCCAAAGGGAATCGGACCATTTACAGTCTGATTTAGATGCCTCTATGCATAACATATTGAGCAGGGTACGACAATAGCGCTCGACCTGGCCGTTTTCATTATGAATCTCAGGTGTCACGAAATGAATGTCGCATCCCATTTCAGTAACCCAGCCCCTAAAACTCGTACTTTCAAACATTCGTCCTCTATCACATACAATAAGCTTGGGTGTACCAAATAAGGAAACTGCATTTGAAAACATTTGTTTTAATTCGTCGGAATCATCATCATCATCATCCCAGCGTTAATCCCAGTCGCATCCGAAGCCTTTTCAGCTTTGGAGTCTGGGGTCCGCTTCACCAGTCCAACCGCTGATATGGCTAAACTTCGACATTTTCCGTGAAGCGACTGCCGTCTGACCTCCACAACCCGAAGGCGACATCGAAGCATTGCAGTTAGACCAATTGTTGGATTTTTTTAGGGCTCCAACAACCCGTAACGACTGCCACTAGATGTTCGTATGGCAACCGGGACCAACAGCTTAACGTGCTTTCCGAGGCACGACCAGACCAGTGCAAATATTCATATTCATGCATACAAATACTTGAACTGTGCGGGGATCGAACCCGCGCCACCTTGCGCAGCGGCCGCGTCCGCTACCGCTACGCCACGGAGGCTGTCTTAATTCGTCGGAATCTTGCATTTTTATCGCATAAAACAAACAATACTTAGAGAAGGCATCTACAATAAGCAGTACATACTTTTTATCATTTGAATTAAGGAGGGGACCTAATACGTCCATATGAATCGTATGAAATGGAGTATCCGGCTTATACCATGATGAAATCGGGTAATGAGGAGCCCTGGGGACTTTCTTGTATGAAAGACAAATTATGCAATGATTTATATATTTCTTAACAAAAGCATAGAGCCCTGGGAACCAAAAATGACGTAGGATTAAGTCAAGTGTCTTATATGCACTTAAATGGTCATGCTGGTCATGAAAAACTCTTAAGAGACTTAATCGGTGTCCTTTAGGAATGAAACATAGTAGCCTTAGCTCCTGGCCTGTGGGGGTGTATTTATAATACAGGAGATCATTGCGAACAACATACCGGGATGAATCTAACTCATTATTATTGACTTGGTCAATCAGCGTACGAGTTTCCTCGTCCGCCGATTGAGCAATCTGTGCCCAATTTTTCGGCTTAGTTATTTGCAGAACATCAACAGGATTTCGACTTAGATAGTCTGCGTGTTGCATCATAATGCCTTTTCTGTATTCAATCGTAAAGTTGAAATCCTGCATATATATCCACCAACGTGCGACACGTGGTACAAGATCTTTCTTACGTTCTGTCAGTTTAAGCGCGTAGCAGTCAGTTACAATTTTAAACATAATACCCAACAAATAGTGGCGAAAGTGTTGTAAAGTTTTTATTATAGCGAGCGTCTCGAGCTCAAGAATGGTATCGTGGTTCGGCCCCTTGCGTAGTTTTACTAAAGTATGCCACTACTCGCCGTTTACCATTCTCATGCACTTGGATAAGAACTGCGCCGTAACCGACAGAACTCGCGTCCGTATGCAACTCGGTTGGTAATAACGGATCAAAAATAGCAAGTACTGGCTTGCTTGTAAGACAATCAATTAGATATTTACGGGAAAATTCCTGTTCTTCACCTCAGTGGAATTTAATGTTACCTCGTGTTAAACTGGCGATGGGAACAGTCTTGGACGCATAGTTGGGTATGTAACGACGAAAATACCCTGCCAAGCCGAGTAACTGGAGAACCTGTTTTACATTTGTGGGCACAGGCTTTAATTTTTTGTGCGCTTGGTCTAACCTGACCCTCAGAGATAGTTCGACCTAGCCGAAACAATAATAATAGATTATCTCGGCCAGGTGCTCCGACACGATAGATATGCGCTACTCCAACTCATTATGATGGGCAAGGTAGAAGTAAAAAGGCGCGCTGGACGAAAGAGAAAGTCGTGGCTGCGAAACATCAGGGAGTGGACAGTGGCAGAGAAAGTTGAAAGACCGAATACAAGAAGCTCCATCACGATTGAAGAGGCACAGGAAGAAGAGGAAGAATGTAGAGACGTCAACCTTATTGCTAAACTATGGAGGCTCAAGGTTGATTGGGAATATTTGAAAGTTTCCGATAGCTTGACCTGCTGTCGACTGTCGTCCGTATATAAATCCCCCTCTTTCAGTAAGTAGGCACCTACTTATGTACCTACGAGGTACTTTATGAACATTACAACAATAATATTTGAGTTTGAACACACACACACACACTAGCATAATGAAGAAACTGATTAATAAACAAAGTGCGCGCAACTGCGCAAGTGTCATACGAAATGTGACATTTGAATGTTGGCGGCCGTGGCGGCGGTAGCGCGGCAAAATTCAACTTTTGAATGCGTTCGTTCCTGAATATTGCGTTTGCCGGCAAACAAAGTATGTATTATATAAATTGATTAAATATTGAAAGTACTTAAATAAAATCCTCCTGTGCTGGGTACTCCTGGACCCAGTCCAGGGGGGGGGGGGGTCATGACCCCCATGACCCCCCCCCTGGATCCGCCCTTGGCCTGTCGCCATATCTACACAGGTAAAGAACTTGCTCTTACCAAGTCGATCAATGTGATCTATCAACGGTAACCGATAACGATCTTTCACGGTAACAGAATTCAACGCACGGTAATCAACGCACATTCGATCATTTCCGTCCTTTTTCTTAACGAGAATGATCGGACTTGCGTATGGAGAATTCGACTCACGAATTATCTTTTTGTTTAGCAAATCGTTTATAATATCGCGCACTTTCAATTTTTCATCAAATGAAAGCCTGTACGGCTTATAACAGATAGGAGTCTCACTCGTCAACTTAATGTGCATTTTTCCCGTCGTAACTGTTGTTAAGGCAGTCCCGACAGTAAAGAATTCCTTAAACTCATTTACAACTAACATTAATCTTTCACGGTCACTACCTTCAAGCGGCGTGTTAACCGAAATTTGATCACTTGAGCTGACGAGTAATACATTTTGACTTACCGAACTACGAGCATTGAGTTATAATGTACTACGTACTAGAGAAGGCGCCTCAAATAGATTGTTTGTAACACGAGTTAGAGCGCACGCACTCAAACTCACTTAGTCTGTGCCGAGCGCTTGCTGCAACGTGACACGTTTGAGTGAAGTTTTGTTTTTCTAATTATGCCTTCGTGTGCATCGGAGGGGGTGGGGGGTGTGAGTGGGAAGTATGTTGATACTAAAATCTCAGCTAGGGATGTGTCAATGGCGGTAAAATTGATTTCCAATGGGAAGTCTCCTGGTCATGACGGATTAGGCGTGGAGCATATACAGCATGCTGGACCTCATATATTCAGGGTGTTGGCTATGTTCTACAACTTTTGTATTTCGCACTCATACTTGCCTGCTGACATGTTGAAAACTATTGTACTGCCTGTGGTAAAAAACAAAGCAGGGGACTTGTCAGATGTATCTAACTACAGACCGATCTCTCTAGCTACCATAGTTGCAAAAGTGTTTGACAGCATCCTTAATACACAATTAAATAAATACATTAAGTTACACGACAACCAATTCGGGTTTCGTCCGGGACTATCTACAGAAACCGCAATATTGTGTTTTAAGAGTGCTGTCAGATACTATACCCAAAGAAAAACATCTGTGTACGCGTGCTTCCTTGACCTGTCCAAAGCTTTTGACCTGGTCTCATATGATATCTTGTGGGAGAAGATGAGGTCATCTCAGTTACCGTGGGAGTTAATTAACATTTTTAAATATTGGTACGGTAACCAGGTAAACAATGTGAAGTGGGCGGGCACGTTGTCGGACCCTTATAGGTTGGAATGTGGGGTAAGGCAGGGGGGGGTTGAGCTCTCCTTCCATTTTTAACCTGTATATGAATCGATTGATTGAGGCGCTCAGTGAGCGGCATGTCGGTTGTCACATTGACGGCGTCTGTTTTAATAACATCAGCTACGCGGACGATATGGTGCTGCTGAGCGCCTCTGTCTGTGGACTCAGAAAGCTGTTGAGTGTGTGTGAGGAATATGCAGTCGATAACGGACTGCTGTATAATGTGGGGAAAAGTAAGTGCATGGTGTTTCAGGGTGGGCCGAGGAAAGTTTTAGAGATGCCACAAATAAAGTTGATTGGCTCTCCCTTGGAAAGGGTGGAGAGTTTTAAATACTTGGGGCATTTCGTGACTTCTACCTTGAGGGATGATGCAGATATTGAGCGGGAACGGAGGGCGCTGTCGGTCAGAGCGAACATGGTTATCCGCAGGTTTGCTCGGTGCTCTAAAGATGTAAAAATAACGCTTTTTAGAGCCTACTGCACTACACTATACACGTGCAGCTTGTGGACTGACTATACGCAACGGTCTTACAGCGCCCTTCGTGTTCAGTTTAACAACGCCTTCAGGATGTTGTTGGCGCTCCCCCGCTATTGCAGTGCGTCGGCTATGTTTGCGGAAGCGCGGGTGGATTGCTTCCACGCCACTATGCGCAAGAGGAGTGCGTCGCTGGTGCGGCGAGTGCGGGGGAGCGCAAACAGCTTGTTGGCCGCGCTTGCGGTAAGGTTAGATTGTTCCATCATCTCCCACTGCTGTAAGCGGCATGTGTTTGGCTGATGTTGACTCAATTGTTATTATAATTATGTCTTTTTTATTTAATTTTTTTTTTTGATTTTATATTGTAATATTTTTAATGTATTGATATTCTTGATTTAATTGTATGTGTAATGTGACTATGTGTGTATTAATTGTATATGAGTCAGTGTTACTCGAATTAAATGATTATTATTATTATTATTATTATTGAGATACTGTTCAAACAACTCCAGAAACATTAGTAAAAGTCAAGGAGTGACTTTTCACCAGTAAGTTCATTCATAATCTTTAAAACACGCTTAATTTAATTATAATTTTTAAAATGCAACGCCTCACCGCTGTGGCGGCCATGTTTACTTGAATGTCAAAGAGTAAAACATTTGTATGCGCAGACTTGACACTATCGACCTATAAGTTTGCATAATTAGTAAAATATTAATTTTAAATCACGATGATAATATAAATGAAATAAAATTAATATTCTTTTATTATTATTTGGATTTAAAGATTTCCCCGGCCGGGTCATGAAACATCATCATGGGTCATGAATCATGGATCAAATTTGTTCAGAAGAATCGCAGCGAAGAAACATGGTTACCTTCAGATTATTCACGTATATGTTCCGTGCATTTTCAAGATAACGACAAATACACCACAAAGACAGGAAGAGTGTACTTAAAGAAATCTGCAGTACCGTGCGATAACGTAATTATATTATTGAATAATGTCGCTAGGATTTTTGTTTTAATTGTGATTAGAAATACTTACTTTTTGAGTTGACCCGTAAGAATACTGAACTATGCTTATGAGACTTATGAGAGGCGTAACTAGTTTATGGCGATCTATTTTACTGTACCGCTAGAATATTTACAGGCTTAAAAATTTATATTATTTTTCAGCCATCAACATGTGAACAGGAAGTATCAGAATCATTCTCCGAATCAGTAAGCAGTTCAAATTCAATCTTTGATACTCCGAGAAAAATTGTACTCAAAAATAAACTACGAAAGGAATCCGCGGCTAAAAAGAAACTCACTGAGAAATTTAAGAAAATACGAAGACAAAATATTTATTTAAAGCAAAAATGTGCTTCTTACAAAACAATTGTACAGAATTTGAAAAAGAAATTCGGTCTAAATTTAAACGCTGAGATTGATTTAATGGCTAAAGCAGAAGTTGTCGAATTACATAAATCTTTAATGAAAAAGAATAAGCAGAGCCGACATTATTTATTATACACTGCGCCCTTACGTAAATTTGCATTGACTTTACACTACTATTCTCCAGCTGCATATAAATACGTTAGGGAATGCTACAATAAAGCTCTTCCACATCCTAGGACAATTTGCGGATGGTATTCAACGCTTAATGCAGAACCCGGTTTCACAACAGAAGCATTTGCAGCCTTAAAAAAGAAATCCCAATCCAACGCAAAATCAAATAAACCTGTACTCTGCTCATTAGTCTTCGACGAAATGGCTATCAGGAGACAGAAACTTTTTCACAATAATCAAAAATTAGGTGCAGTTAATTTTGGAGCAGGTCCTATGCAAGGTGAAGAAGACGAGACCGTGGCAACGCAGGCTTTAGTATTTATGCTGGTTGCCCTAAACGAAAATTGGAAAATACCTGTGGGTTACTTTTTGATAGCCGGTGTGAATGCTGAAACAAAGGCAAATTTGATAAAAATATGCTTGCAGAAGTGCCACGAGGTTGGCGTAACAGTTTTAAGTCTTACCTTTGATGGTTGTTCTGCAAACTTCGGTGCAGCTGAAATTTTGGGCTGTAAATTATCTGAGGTCAGTAATATGAAGACTTATTTTCCACATCCATGCACGGGAGAAAAAGTTTGCATTTTTATAGACCCTTGCCATGTCATAAAACTAATAAGAAACACGTTCGAGAAGAAAAGACTGTTATTTGATAATAATGGCAAACAAATCAAATGGCAACTATTAATTAATCTTAATAAACTTCAACAAAACGAAGGTCTTAGATTCGGAAATAAATTAACACCTCGTCATATACATTTTCGACAACAGATTATGAAAGTAAAGCTTGCAACACAGCTACTGAGTATGAGCGTAGCAAAAGCTTTACTTCTTTGTGATGAAGTTTTGAATTCGACACAGTTTCAAGATTCATCGGGAACAGTGAATTTCATAACCTTAATAAATAATTTTTTCGACATTATGAATTCTAGAAAATGTCATTTCTATGGTTTTAAGCGCCCTGTCGATAGCAAAAGCAAGTCTCAAATATTTTGTTATTTGGACAAAGTGAAATCTTTTATTCTTGGATTAAAATTTCGTTCTCAATCGAGAAGAATAATTAAACGATCAAACCAGCCATCCAGAATATTATTACAAATTTCGAAGAAAAATGTAGTCGACTCTGCTAACAAAACAGGATTCATTGGTGCCATAATATGTATTGAATCACTTAAGACTCTATACAAATACATAGTTGAAGAAAAGCAGATGCTTAGTTACATATCAATGTACCGTATAAGCCAAGACCACCTGGAACTATTTTTTGGGTTAATAAGAAGACATGGCGGCTACAATAACAATCCAAATATTTTGCAATTCAGAGCAGCCTATAAAAAAACCTTAAATCATCTGGAACTTCGGTCGTCTTTTACTGGCAATTGCATCCCTCTGGATAACTTTTCAATTTTAAATTCCACGTCCGAAAACATTATAAACAGTACATCCTGTTCAAACAGATATGACCAACAAGCTTACGAAATATTGCAAAATACGCGATTGCTGACATCCAATTTGGAAGCTGAAAATAATTGCGATATCTTTGCAACAATGCTTGATCACGAATCTTTCACATGCGAGTCAAAGTTGATAGTAGGTTATATATCTGGTTATGTATCTAGGCAATTAACAAAAACGTTGAAATGTGAAAAGTGCATTGACAGTTTGACAACACTAAATAAACTTCCACATCACACACTTATAACCATAAAAGATATGGGTGGTCTATGTTATTCTGCAGAAGACGTGTACATAATATGCTTGGCTACAGAAAAGATTATACGTAATTTAATACGACAGGGCGGTGGAAGTCTTGCCTCGAAATATGATTTTAATTATATCACAGTAAACACTCTAAAACATTTCATTGGAAAAGATGTATTCGCAAATTTAAATAAACATTCACTGAATCAGCCATCAACATTCAATCACAGAATCCATTTAATTAGAGCCATAATAAATCGGTACACAAAAATTAGATTGCATCACGAAGCAAAAATTGATCATACTGTGGATTACTATACCAAACGGCAGAAACTAACTAAACTTATATTACTTAAAGGAAATTAAAATATTATTACAGTTTAAATACTTTTTTATTTATTCTTTGAGTAAGTAAACACGTACAACATCAGGTAGGCAGAATAATAAAATTGTGTCGCATCTGCACGCATCTATTGTTATCTATGAGAACATAACACCCCCCGCTTTACCCGCGCGTACCCCGCCGTCATCAAGTGCGCGCCCTATCTTTTGTTTGAGATAGCTTCTCTAGTACGTAGTACATTATAACTCAATGACTACGAGTAATACGTTGCTCATTGTTTGCACGAATGTACGTTACCCCCTCGCGGTTCAAAACATCTGTCCCTATTAGTACCGGCACAGTTAGGTATTTTGGAGAAATGACAAAAACTAACGTTACGACACTGTGACACTCAATGTTTTGATCACCAATGCCACGTAATATCCGATATGTGGGTAGTTGGGTACACTTAAAATGTTTTAAAACCGATTCTGAGATAAGAGACACGCGCGATCCGCTGTCTATTAAAACGTCTATAGGTATTCCCTGCACTACGGCCGTTGTGACGTCACCGTCTGTTGACGCGCCTCTCAACACTGAACAAAAATTAACATTGCTTTTATTATGCGTTTTAGATCTTTGTTTAGCAAAGCAGACGGAGGCGTCGTGGCCTGGCTTTTTACAGAACGAACACGACTTATTCGGCTTTTTATCGATTGTTTCTGTTGATTGTTCAGTTTTAATAATTTTTGATTTGTAGCGATGGTCGCAGTCGCTACAATACAACAATAACACAAAGGATTGCCCAACTATCGACGTCCCTACGATTGATGACTTTCCGCGAAAGGGTGCATATAAATCATACCAGTGTCACACAAGGATCTTGGAAAACAAAGGTGTATGTAAGACAAAGAGCGTGGGTCCTGACCGCCTCAGCGAGGGTGTCGCACATCTGTTCCATTGTTCGTTGGAGAAAGTTCCGCGGACGACGCGATTCTGTTAACCCATTGTGAGCTGCCGGAGAAAGCGCGCTGACCATACCGAACCGCCTTGCACGTGGATCGAAAGCGCGGGCCCGGTCCACCGGCCAATCAGACGGCACGTTCTCCCACGACAACAAATCAGCATCAAGAACGCCCGAGCAGTCAGCCCCACTCCGGTTTAGAGATAGCTGTATTATTGTGTAGTATTTAAGCTTGTGCATAGCTCGTAAGACATCATTACTTCGATATAGCGAAAGCCTTTGACAAAGTCTGGCACAACGGCTTAATATACAAGCTGTACCAACTCGGCGTGCCCGACCGTCTCGTGCTCATCCTGCGAGACTTCCTGTCAAACCGAACTTTCCGCTACAAGACCGAAGGAGCTGTCTCCCCCTCCCACCTCATCCGGGCCGGAGTCCCCCAGGGCTCCGTACTGGCCCCTCTGATCTTCACGCTATTCACCAGCGACATCCCCAAAAGTAAAAAGGCTCACCTCGCTCTCTTCGCAGACGACACAGCCATTTACTGCTCAGGAACCAACCCCAATCAAATAAAACTAAATCTCCAGACCGCTGTCAACGCTCTTGCTGACTGGTTTAAAAAATGGAGAATAGAAGTCAATCCCGAAAAGAGCCAAGCGGTACTCTACTCGAGACCGCCGCGCAAACCCACCCTTCCCCGACCAATCATCATGTCTGACAAGCCGATCCCTTGGGAAAAGCGAGCCAAATACTTAGGTGTTATCCTAGACGAACACCTCACCTTCGGAGAGCATATAAGGACGGTACGCTCGCGCGCCGCCTTCGCTCTCTCTCGTCTCCACTCTCTCCTCAACCCGCGCAGCAAGCTGTCCCTCAAGTGCAAAATGCGCCTGTACACAGCCTGCATACGCCCCATCATGACATACGCCTGTGTAGTCTTCGCACACGCCAAGCCCAGTCATATCCATAGGATGCAGACACTCCAAAACCGCTTTCTTCGCAGAGCAACAAACGCCCCTTGGTTCGTCCGAAATGAGATCCTCCATATAGATCTCAAAATCCCCACTATCCAGCATTTCATGAAACGCCTCTCCAAGCGTTTCTTTGATACAGCCGCTGTACATCACAACCCTCTGGTTGTCGCGGCAGTAAATTACTCCCCCTCCAAAATTAGCAAGCTTCGCCGACCTAGGCATGTTCTCACCGACCCTGATGACCCCATTACCCTCCTCCAAGAGGCCAATAGGGCCACTAGTACAAAACACAAAAAACCGACCTACCGACCTCGCCGCCGAGGTCCGACGCGACGCGTTCAACGTAGTAATCGCCCCCCCCGTCCCTTGTCCGATGTAGGCCAGCCCGCGCCGCAGCTGAGCCAGTAAATATAAATTCCCAACTATGACCTCTGAGTTTGTTTCGGACGTTTCTTCTCAGAGCTAGTACTAGGAAACGCCGCGGTCATCAAACCGAAATAAAAATAAAAATTCGATCCAGCCGTCCCTTGCTGTTCTTCTAGCGACACCCTAAGCCGAGGTTCGTACCCCACAGGGGGTGCCCTTAGCGTGTAGTCGCTTAGCTTTTAGTAGCCCTGGCTGGAGGCTTTAAATTCACTTAAGGCAGCCACAGGATAGTCCGGTTAACTAGTACAGGCCTCTCAAGGTCAACTAGGAGATGCCATATTAAAAAAAAAAAAAAAAAAACGTAAGACATCACATTATCACATTATCATATTATCATATTCATTAACACATTTTACATTGTAACATAGTCGCGTCTCTCCTCTTGTAATTAGGTAACTTATAGCATACATTGTACTTTAGACTTACGTGCAATATACAACGTTCAACCTATTCGCGTTTTAATTACACAACACGCCCTACGCGCTAAAGATTGTTTAGGGCATGAGCGTTGCTTATGGCCCGCACTGCCACAAGCGAAACACTTTACTTCACGATTACTGAGTGGACGTTTTCGAGAGTTTTGGTCGAATTGTTTATTTCGGGTAGATTTTACAGAAGTAACAGATGAACTCTGATTCGGTTTGGTGTAAATAGAAAGAAATTCCACAAGGTCTTTGGTCATTAGATGAGCGTTAATCGCAGCGGCGCGTATTTGAGCATCAGTTACACCACGTATGATAATCGCGACCGTTAGATCATCGCTTAACCCTTTAACAACATTTAATCTCAAAACGGAGCGCCTAGCGTATTCTGCGTACGTGGAATATTGATCAGAATTACTATTCATGACATCAAACAATATATTAGCAACATCGATTCTTCGTAAGCAGAGTGGTTTAAATTCAACCTTGAAGTTAGACCAGGTGCGGTCGTTTGCGACCCAAACGTTTAGCCAACTACCGGCATCTCCCTTCAGGCAGTTAGCAATCCGGGATAAACACTCGTTGTCATTCCATTTATTCATATCACGTGCCCTTTCAACCTCTTCACACCAAGAGTCGATATCATGCATGCTAGGGTCAAAGTTTGAAATATAATAATGGTTGGATCTGACCTTGGTTAACGCACAATGAGGCAATCCGTAGAATCCAGGGATGTTGAAGTACTTGCTAGGGATTCCCCAACAATGCTGGTGTTTGACTCAGGCACTGCCAGTTGTGGGTCCCGTGGCGGAGACGCCATGATCTGCCCAGGCGCCACAATGGCACGTGTGTCAGGAGTAGTTGTCACGGTGCTGGTTGCGGGTAGGCTAGCGTGTTCTAGCGCGTTCAGACGCGCTAAAATGGCTCCAAGGGTTTCTTGGAGTTCAGCTGCATTACTATTATGATCATTCCTATTTCTACCTCTATTACGAGTGGTAGCTCGTTCGGACATGATTCAAAATCTGTTTGCGCGATTTATATTAATTTTAACTAAAAAAAATAAACTTAATAACCACAAACTAGACTTTAATCAGTTAACAATGATTATAACCTTAAAACACACTAAATACACAATTTCTAATACAAATTTTAAAATAACGACTTCAGACAATCTTACGAAACGATGTTATCACGACGGCTGCCGAAGACGAAGTAAAGGGGCGAGTGTAGTAATCGCAACGCCCCCGCAAGGGGGCGTGGCGAGCGACGCCTAGGGCTTTGGCCCCCTGGTCGCGGAGTCTTAAAATTTATCGGTCCGCTACTGCGGACCCCTCACTATATTCGGCTAACAATGGCCTGTGAGCCTAATGACGTGCGTGAGTTGCGCACGTCTGTGAATGGTTGCGATGTGTATTTCTGTAGGCGCGCCACAGGACCCACTCACGGCCTCCTTTCTTCACGGCACCCCGGCGGTCAGTCCCCGCCAGGTGAGACCCCCAGTTGCCCTGAGGGAAGCCCAGCGGAGGACGACCAGCGACAGATGGTGCCGACTCGACGCTCCTACAGAATAAGGGTGTAATTACCCCCGCCCGTCCAGTCCCCAGCTATGTACGGATTCCTTTCGGGCTAAGGGGTAGATAAGTGTGAGTATGGGCGGCATTGTGTTGTATTTGTAACATCGCCCAGTGTCGACGCGTACCGCTGCCCGCGCTGCGCGTACGCGTATGAGTATAGCGTCTGTGGAGTTAAGTGACTGTTCGCCGCGCATCTCGCCTATATTAACCTAGCACGAGCTACGCGACGAGTGTTTGTATGTAAATGTAGGAGTTCAGTGTGCAGGTGGGCTGCGTGTAGCATGGTGCAGCTCACCTGGGAGTCCAGTCCGGTGCGATGGGGTCGTCGTCCGCTGTCAGGTCGCGGGGTAGGGGCTTCGCGTCAGGGGGACGCGCGTGCCAAAGGGGCGAGTACTGGCGGCACACTGCATTTATAGTCTCGGCGGTCGGGTACTTGCATACTAATAATTTGACGCTAATAATATTTTAAGCATATCGTCAACCGAGTTTCATTATAACTTCCTACCATATCCCCAAAACCCTCCTCCCTTCCTCCCGGCAACTGCCCCGGCGGCAGCCCCGGCAGCCAAAAAGGCCCCGAAGTTGGTTGCCCCCAAAACCGCAGCGGTCACGGTGACCATCGTCCCCGAGGCCGCCGAGAGGGGAGTAACGTACGAGTCCGTCCTGAGACGGGCTCGTGCCGCCACGAACCCCGCTGAGTTGGGGATTGGTGTTTGCCGCCGGACCCAAACCGGAGCTCGTTTGTTCAAGTTTCCGGGGAAGGACGGCGGTAAGAACGCGGACCTCTTCGCAGCCAAGCTGCGGGAGGCCCTTTCCGACGTGGCAAAGGTCGCACGGCCGACCAAAACCACCACCATTGAAGTGACCGGTCTCGAAGACTCGGTCACCAAGGAGGAGGTGGTGGCGGCGATCGCAATGGCCGGAGGCTGCGGACCCGTAGCGGTGCAGGCTCGGGCCATTAGGCCCGGCCGCGGTGGACTGGGCTCTATCCGGCTGGAGTGCCCAGTCGCCGCGGTGCTGGCCGCCCAGGCTAAATGCCAGGGGCGGCTAGTGGTGGGATTCAGCCGGGCCGTGATCCGGGTGCTTGAGGCAGCGCCGATGCGCTGCTTCAAGTGCTTCGGCATCGGCCACACCCGAGCCACGTGTCCGTCCACTGTGGATTGGGCGGACACATGCTTCCGTTGTGGGAACGAGGGGCATATGGCGGCCACGTGCGAGGCCGCCAAGCAGCAATGCGCGGCGTCAAAAAAAAAAAAGGTTACGAATGAAATTCCGTGTGCAGTTTCTGGCATGCCATCGGACGCGTCCCCAGGTGGCGGATAGGGGAACGGCCCCCAGATATGGGTGTTACCGGTTTACCGGCGCGGACCAAAACCAGACGTGGGGAGCGCTTCGGCGGTCACACGTGCGGCAGGTTGGCCACCACTCCAGGTGGCTGACGTGACCCGAACTCCGGGTCACCGTCGGGCAACCCGGTCTCCTCACTGAGAGGAGCTGGGGGCCCCGTTTGCTTTCGGGCAAACGAGTGGGGCTAAGAGAAAGGACACCTCGCAAAAAAACCCTTGGCTATTGCGTCTTCTAGCACTAGAAGACGTACCCAGCCTGGCCCCTCCGTATGGGGGGACCATTGTGGGCCTGCCTTTTGGCGGGAATCGCCGGCGAGGGATTGGTTGTTCAGGTTGTGCCGATTTCCCATGACCCCGCCACTCAGGCGATGTCGATGTGCCGCTGTGGGTTTAGTGGGTATTCCCGGCTTCGGCTGGGCGAGTCCCACACACGCCCTTCCGGGTAGGTTACGAATGAAATTCCGTGTGCAGTTTCTGGCCTGCCATCGGACGCGTCCCCAGGTGGCGGATAGGAGAACGGCCCCCAGATATGGGGGTTACCGGTTTACCGGCACGGACCAAAACCAGACGCGGGGACCGCTTCGGCGGTCACACGTGCGGCGGGTCGGCCACCACTCCAGGTGGCTGACGTGACCCGAACTCCGGGTCACCGTTGGGCAACCCGGTCTCCTCATTGAGAGGAGCTGGGGGGCCCGTTTTCATTCGTGCGTTTGCATTTATTCCCGGCTTCGGCTGGGCGAGTCCCATACACGCCCTTCAGGATATGGGGCGTAAATGCATTTCCACAGCGTCAAAAAAAAGAATAGGTTACGAAAGAAAACTATAAACGAAAGATTACAACGAAGAAGTAAGTTTTGGCGGGAATGTCAAGATGAGTGTCACGCTCATTTTTCATTGGACTTTTAAAATTATTTATAGTGTTGTTTACTAAATAAAAGCGCGTGATTTATGTAGTAAAAAAGTGCATTCAGTGAATAATTTATAAAGAACAGTGAAATATTGTAGCATAGTGGACCTCACCCAAACTTCCTCCTTGTCGGTCTGATCCGGGAAACGAAAGGAGATAGGATTGGAGTTAGATTAGTTAGGATAAGTTACAAAAGAAGACAATATACAGTATGTTAAATAACAGAGGGCGTTCCCTTAAACTCGTTAATATATATCATTAATAGATTAAAATAAAAATATCAGCATAGAAAAATAAGCATAAAAAAATCCGAATAAAAAAAAATCTAATTGGAAATAAATTTGAAACCTCCTGTTTTAAATCAAAATAGTAGTCGTCATGTATAAATAAATTGCGACGTTGCCGTCTTTCATATTCGCGTGTACAGTGTGTTTCTTTTACATGTCAATTTAAAATTTTTATTGAATATTTTCATATTGGAAAAAATTTTAAAACATTTTGTTTTCGAATGGAAATATTTTTTTTAGCATGTATGTATGCTATACTATTTCCGGTTAACGGGAACGCCCTCTGTTAGTTAACATACTGTATAATTCAAGACGAGGCTATCATGGTCTGAGATACCTTTGCCTGCTCAGTGTAATGCGAACAAACAACAACATTACAAAGAAGAATAAAACGGAAGGGAGGAAGTTCCATTTGGTTTGTTTGGTTGGTATTTTTGGCATAATGACAATAACAATGACTTATTTTGACTTTTATTTGTTGACACTTTCAGTTTTGGACACTTTTGGCGAGTCCGGGTGACGGATCTATTGTATTCGGAAAATAGCTAGTTTTTTAATAATTAATCATGAAATTGCAATGCCAGGTAGAGGTGATCAACAGACTTCACAGTAACTTAAACATAAGAGGAAGTGGAAAATATTTAAAATCGACTTTAGCACTGGGAAAGGAACCGAAGAGCGAAACAGAATATTTCATTCTTCATTTCTCATCTGTTAACAAAACCGGTAAAAAATACCGTGTAAAGTGTGTGAAACAAGTGTTTGTGAAGTGTATAAACGAAGGCAAAGCCACCATACGTTTTGAAGAACCACCTCATGACCTATGTATAAAAAGTGAAACCATACAGCTGAAATGTTTTATGAGACTGTTAAAATCGTGTGTTACCGGTGACACAAAGAACATTCAACTTGCGCCTTTGGCAAGCTTAAGTGTAACACACAAGGATATTGCTCCTACAAAACTGATAATACATAATCGAAGTGAATTTCCTATTAGGGGTCTGCCCAGAACATTAGAATCTCTTTACATAAATGGACTGAGCCTTTGTAACTTTAGAAGAGACATATTGTTATTAAAACAGCTTGTTGTACTTGATCTCAGCAATAATGCCATAGAAAAGATACCTCCAGAATTTGGTAAAAAAAACTCATAAATAAATAATTTTTAAATAAAATCTAAGTAGAAGTTTGTCTAAAAATACAACTTATATTAACTATGCAAAGTCACTTTTCTCTTACTTACTCTTAGCCATAAAATATCCTCCACTTTTACATGTTAGCTACATTCCATTTTTCTAGCCTAGAAAATAAATTTATTTTAAAACACTTAACACTGAGTGCACAATTTATGTTAATAACATTCAAATTAAAAACCTTACACAGTTTTATCGTGTAAGGTTTGTAACCTTATACAATAAAATTGTAAATATTTAAGTAGTTAAAAATTCAAAATGTGTTAATACAAATGATTTTATTTAAAAGTAATTATTTTAAACACTACTACACAAACGAGGTTCATGGATATGCTCTCCGCAAATGTATCGCTACTACCTGCCGGGTTAGGGCAAATTTGGTGCTGCAGGGCCTGCCCTGTACCCTGCAGCACCAAATTTGTCAGTGTATTTGTTATAAGCATAGTTTGTCTTTCAGGAAGAATGCCAAATTTATGTGAATTGTATCTTTCGAACAATCAACTTGGAGTGAAAGGAGAAGTGGACTGGAGATGGTTGATGGGGCCCCAGGTAAGCTTCTATCCTGCATAATTACAGCTCTACCCAGTAATACAAACAAGTACTTATAATTTAACATATTATCTTTCACTGAATAATCTTTTTTATTTTTGCATAAAACTTAATTAACTAATCATTGATTTATTTGCAGATCACTAACATGCTCAAGTTGTTGGACATAAGTGGAAATAAGTTGGGATACTTACCAAAATCAATTTGGAAATTACAAAAGTTAGTTACACTGAAGCTGGACAATAATATGCTAAACAAACTACCAACAACACTGGGTCGTATAAGCAGTCTAAGGTAATATGTTCATCCGCTATGGGAGGCAAAACGCTGAGGCACAATTCTGCTGCCGAGAGAAATCGCGGGCCGGCGACATCTCATGGTGACATGAGAGTGCAATTGTCACAACCCAGTGCTGTGCACGGCGCAACAGCGACGGTAAGTCCCCTACTTGAGGAGTTGCTAGAGAAGCCCACGGCGCCCTCACTTTCCGCGTGATGCAGTTCGTCACGGGACACCGCTGTTTTGGAAGGTTCCTGTTCCAGATAAGGCTACCCTAGGGTGTCAGCACTGTGGGGATGGCCCTGAGGACATGGTAGAGGTCTGCCCGGTAAGGACCAGGCCCGAATCAACGACGCGTTATAGGTATTTCACGCCCGCCTCAAAGAGATGGCAGCACATTGTGACGGGGTCCACAAAGACCGATACCTCCTGGGCCAGGGTCGCGGGTTGGTTAAAAAAGAAACCGTAGCCCTGGCGCACAGGCAAGTGAAGGAACACGGTTGGGTTTTAGTCGTTAAAAGTTTCTTTCACTCCGCCTAGAGCGGGAGAGGTCATTTGATGATTCCCTATCCACAAAAAAAGGGTAGTAATTTGTTCATCACCAATATGGTGTGTTGATAATAATGATAATTTTCAGTTATTCTTTAAGAATTTCAAATACCTCCTAAATAAAGTTACATAAAAAAATTAATCGACATGAAAAAACTGCGATTAAAATAAAAGAACTGAGAATCGGCTCAACGTCCTAAGCTCGTGCCAAACATCCCAATGCTCTGCGAAACGTGCTGGTCGCAAAAATATAAGTGCATTGGCATTTTTCAACAAAATTGTATTAAAATGATCACGGCCCCCTTGATGCTTTCGCATGAAAGCAACAGTGCAACAAGGAAGGCGGCTGGCTTATCAGCTATACTGCGCTGCTATCAATTCCGAATTTATTGTATCTGTTTGCCTCATTGCGAAATATTCTGCACTGCTTCAACCAATTGTAAATGTCTTACAATCCAAAAGCATTGACTTGCTCCAGTGTGGAAATCATACTTACTTAAAGAATCGTTGACACTTTAAGAATAACAAGAGATCGCTGATGCTCTAGAGATTGATTTGTCAATGCCGCGTATCGCAAAGAGACAGTCACACTGTTCAGATCCTCCAGCAGAAAGTCCTGCCTAGTTTTGGGATCACTGATTATTCCCTACCAAGACATTCTGAACATTGCACCCATGTCAATATCATCATCTCAGCGTATAATCCCGGTTGCATCTACGTCTTTCATCGTCACCTTACGCCATTTTGCGCAAGCTGCGGAAATGCGTGCCTTAACGACGAAAACAATGTCGCCGGACGCGTGGAGCACAGACCCCAAGTATTTAAACTGGTAAATAAATTTGTAGAAGAAGTACTAAATAGGTTCTGCCAGAACCCACGCCGGCTTCTCTTTAAAGTAATATTACTTACTAGCAGCCGCCAGCGACTGCGTTCGCGTGGAGTTGGTTATGCCAGCCCCGCTCCTATTGGTTGCAGCGTGATGTTATATAGCCTAAAGCCTTCCTGGATTAATGGGCTATCCAACTCAAAAACAATTTTTCAAATCGGACCAGTAGTAGTTCCCGAGATTAGCGCACACAAAAAAAAACTCTTCAGCTTTATAATATTAGTATACAATATGTAAAGAAAACCCTGTCCGATCCGTGAAGGTATGGTTAGGTAACGATAACTGATTCTACTAATGGGTACAAAGCCGGGCTAAACTTAAAAAAAAATCCCCCCTAAAACAATAAATATTATTTCGCAAAAAGAGCTAACTTAATACATGTGCGCTAAGCAACACTACCGCGGGGGGCGGGGGGCAGGGCACGCGGCACGTGGTCGCGTCGCGATTCGTTCATAATAATACCGGTGTTGTCACTTTTTTTAAAATTACCAAATTTCGGGGAAATTGGTTTAATTCCCGGGAAAAAATGATTAGGTATTTCAAAATTCAATAGTATCGTTACTTACTATGATGATTATGTAAAATTTTATATTATATTTGGTCAAGTGTTTACCTAACCTTTATTATCCTTATGGGTCGGACAGGGTTTTCTTTACATATTGTAGATACTTAGTTAAAAATTTATTAACACCGATCGAAAATTACCGGGATAGGTTGGTTGCTGCCCCACCCTGAGTCCAAGGCTGGTTACGCCCATGAATACGGCCATGGTTTTTAGAAACTAAATAAATCATTAGCGGCCTTTACACACACACACAGTCTATCGAGCATGAAACAGCGCGCGCGTATAAAGGGTATGGAAGATTTTTTAAAATTCTTTCTACATGTAAGAGATCGTCGCAGACACCTTAAAACGCCTACATAAAAGTTCATAGCAATGTTATTGTTTGAAAGTTTTTGAAGCTTTGGAGTTACGCGATATTATTTTCAGTATTGTGCAGACATGAAAAGTTCCTAAACCTTTTTAATTAAAGAATACTAATTTTCAGCTATTCAGCATTACCTATACTATATTGCAAGGGATCATGTTTACACATGCGTTTTAATTGCGGGGTCTCTTCCATATTTCAGTTTCTGATGTTGTTTCGTGTTCTTTCTGTCTATATTTTAACCCAAACTGATCGTTTCTTTTTTTTAGTTGAACTTGAACCATATCAGCAAACATGATTAATAGAAATGGATAGAAGAAGAAAGAAAATAAAAGAAGGTGAATGGATATCTGTGCCACACGATATCTTCTATCCATTTTTAACCGCCACGTCGTAAAACTGTGTGAACTGCACACACTAACACGCGCAAGTTTTCCGCGATCTATCCCGCGTGATTCGCCTTTACACGGCCGCTCTTACCGCTGAGGAAAAGAATCACTAGTAATCGCGCGCGAAAGAATGGTATCGTAAACATATCTTAGCATAGGTAATCGCGCCTGCAGCCTTTCCCGCGCGCAATCTTACACGCTCCTAAGAATGCGCGAAAGAGTGTATGGGTAAAGGCCGCTAATGAAATACAATTATAGAATGATTAATTTAAATGTAAGTAACAGTAATTTATGTCAAATATATATTTATGTAATAGCATCATTTTTTTCTTCTTACAGGTATCTAACAATGACCCAGAATGAACTTACATCACTGCCATGCAGTTTACTGCAATGTCGCTTGGAATATGTAGACTTTTCCGAAAATAAACTGGATGTCACAGAAACAGCACCAGAATCCAGTAAACATAGTCCATGGGAATTTTATATTGGAAGCCTTGTAGATTTAGCATCAAAAAGTGTTCTAAAACATAAGTTTTATTATGCTCCTAATACTATACCTTGGACATTAGTGGAGTTTCTAGATAATGCGAATATGTGTGTCTGTGGTGCACCAGTACTGAACAATACATTTTACATGAATAAGGAGTTTCAATTAAAAGACTATTTTAGAGTTGTTGTATTCAATAGTAATAGGAAAAGCACTGTTACATTCCAGTGTTATTTTTGTTCACCTAAATGTTTTAACAGATGATTTAAAGCTGTAATCTTAATAAAACAGAATTAATTTAACAAGCATAAAATATTTATTTTTTATTTTATTTTTTTGTTTTGGATTACATCCTTATTTATTAATTAAGACCTTCAAGTCTCCAACTGATGTCTGGAATCACAGGTGGTACTCTTATGTGTGGTTCTGAAAGATGAAAATGATATGAGCATTTCATAGATTTGGCTTATGTGGGTTCGAACATTACTAATGGGCTTAATACTAAATATATTAAGTAATTCAAACTCACCAAGAGTGGCAATGCCCTGTGGTATTATGCTTTGCCCTTCTGGTATATTCTGGGCAGCAATGGTTGCATTAGTTGCTTCTAATACAAGCTCATTAGTCCAGATATCTTTAAAACTGTCCTTCATTACTTTCAGCACTTTCTCCAAAGAACCCTTTAACATGAAATGAAAACTTTGCAGTATTTTCTAAGATAATCATGATTAGATATCTATATCTGAAATGGGCCTTGTGTAACTAACAAAGTCTTCACCACTTCAGTACATACCTTTGTAACTAGCATGAAGTTAATTATGTATTATGATAAAAAACACCCACAGTAAAAATGTTATCAAATTTGCTTATCATCTCTGAGACCCCAGTAAACGGTGGAGTCTTAATATAGTGATTCGTGTGTAGTGAGTAATAATTTAAACGCGGAGGGTGGTGCGGCCGTGATCGTAGTCTTAATTGCAAGATAGCAGGCGCCAGCTGGGTGAGAGTGGCTAGGGATAGCTAAATGATGTTCAACTGTTTTTTTAATACAGCATCTCGTAGTTGACCTTGAGATGTCGTGACTACTTAACCGGACTATAAATTGATGTGCAACTGATAAACTTTAATGGACAGCTATAGGCTAATCATGAGAAATCAAGATGATAATATCATAAAATTAAGTTATCTAAATATAAAAAATTGGACAGAACAGAAGTAATTAAGTAACTATTTACCTGCAAGATGTACGCTTCTTTCTCCTTACTGAAGTAACTCAAAGCAATAACTATTTCTTTTACTTGCAACCTCAAATCATATGTAGCAGTAACCAAAGTGTATAAAGCCATTACTAAAGCAACATCTTCATACTGAGAACCTTCTTTGAGTGATGCCACTTTGCGCTCATGTTTTCGTCTGTTCTTACTAGAACGGAAAGATCGACTGAAAAAGAAGTAAGATTTAGTTTAATAAGTTGATTCCAAAACTAATATTGCAAACACGAAAAGTAACTCTGTCAGTTACCTTTTCACGCTAAAATTACTGTTTAGATCGTTATAAACGACATATAGGTAGCTTGGGACCTGGAGAAGGACATAGGCTACTTTTCATCAAGGATATTTGTATAAAAATACCTACAAGTAGAAGAAGTCGCTAACAATCCCTAGTTCGTTTACGAAATAAATAGTTATTCTGTATGGTAACGCTCATGACTTGAAGATAAATATGATGATAGTTTTAAAATTTACAAAAAATGTAAATAACAATGGCCGCTCCATTGATAAAATATTAAACTAAGGTAGATATGTCACTAGCGCACTAAAAATGAAGCGTACAAAAGGAAGTAAGTCCTGTATCTCGCTTTAGTCACTCTCGATACACTCGTAAAAACAAACGACAAACACTAACAGCGCAAACGACAAACAATAGCCATCTTTTTCTTCTCTATGCTTTAGATTGCGCCCCATCTCACTCACACTGTACCAATGTATGCCGAATAAAAATATGCATGTGTGCTGCTGATGTGTTCGGCACATTTTTTTTGGTCAGTTTGTTAGAATATATCGTATCTGTTTAATATTTTATCAATGGGCCGCTCGAAATTGTATGAGATTTAGTGATGTGGTACCAATGCGCGCTAGCTCCAACCTCATCTTAAAACTCCTAGCCCAAAAGCACGATTGTTGTGTCTACATAATGAATATACATATAAGTTGCTTTTGATAAAAATATGGATGCAAAAAATTAGGATAAATACATTCAATTGTTTTCTTTTTTTTTTCAATAAAGGACTGGAGGCCAAGCTACCCGAAACTGTCAAATATTCTCAATCAACCTTGAGCCTTGATTCTTGAAGAAGATAAAGTTGAAATAATAAACAATTTTGACAAGTAATTATTATAGTGCATGTGCTATCGTCTGTATAACGCCAGAACATCAAGCTATTACAATCTGTCATTAATTAATAGATTTTCAACTGCAGCTCGCTAATCGCTAAGCCTTAAGGTTCAAGGTTGGTTGGAAAATTTCGAATAGCTTGACCTGCTAGCATCTATACAAAAAGGCAATAATATTTATGTCTCTTGCATTTTCAAGACAAGACAAATTTAGATGAGACTAAATAGTATTACTGATTTTGACATTTAGTAAAAAAAAAAGCAAAATTTATCCTAGTTTTCTCTTTCATTGATATACACAATTGAAAATATAAAAGTTTAGAAAGACGCACAGGATGTAAAAGGGAGGGTGATAATATGTGTATATAATAATTATTATAGTGTGTATTTAAACAGTGACAATCATTTAGTTACCGAATTTCAATGTTAAGTTCAATATTATTGTTTTTTTCAAATTGCCACCACATCCAGTGAATGAATGAGGTTTCCTCTTTCAAAGTAAGCCCTTTGACTGTTTTCACCATAACATTTTTTTTAAACAGCTTTTATGGATATGGGTCCAAGAGCTTGGTTTGCTTCAATAAATATAAATTAATGTTAATTGAATAAATTCCCGCAACAATAAAAAATATTAATTAAACGGTAACTAACTTGTCAAATTACTTGCCATTGGCGTTCTACAGGGATCAATTTTAGGTCCTTTTTTTGTTAATATATCGCGCCCCCGCCCGGTGCGAGACCGTCCATTAAATGCGTAATAAGTGTCCTGAAGCAACCCTTTATTTGGTGCAATAACGTTACTTTCGTAGTACACATCGTTTCCCATGATGGTAATGATGTATAAATCTTGAAGTATCATTAATTATTGAGATGTCAAAGTTTTAAATGCTTCTAGAAAAAATTGCATTCTTGTTGAAAAATTGCATTTTCGCAAAAATGAAGATATCGCACCGGGGATATGATATGATAGGTGATATGCATATTATCTACTTTTTACCTAGAACCCCTGGACGAAGAAGCAACTGTACTTCCTGCATCAGAATATAAATCACTGTCCTTATTGGTATAAAAATCTAATGTGTCAACTGGGTGCTTAGTTTTATTTTCTCTCACAACTTGTAGACGATCATGGTGCCTTAGGAATGTTGCCCAGTTCATCTCAATTAGTCCTTTCATATTGTTGTACTCTTCTAGTATAGCTGGTAGAAGCTTTTCCTCTATAAAGAAAAATAAATTAATGACCAAGCCAAGTGTAACATTTAAGAGAAAAATAATGTATCTAGGCAAACCTTTCAGATTATTTTTATTGTATCGCGAACAAAGTCTCAATGCTGTTTTATATTCCCCACATTCAATGGCATAAGAGATTGTTAGTTCTGAGTTACCATAAAACTGTTCTAAAATAGTTAATGCTTCCTTATGGCGCTTATCTTCTTTTAGACCTTCCACCAGATCCCTGAAGACATGAAATACAGGTTAAAAAAAATATGTGAAAAATAAAACCATCATAATTTTATAACAAATAAACATACCAACACAAATCCTTAAATTGTTCATGAGGCCATGAATGTGCCAAATTTATTGCTAATTCCCATTCCAGGGCTTCTTTATAGCATTCAATAGCTTTATCAATACTATTTGCTCGTTCATATACTATTCCAGCTTGCGTGTATTGCTTCTTCAACTTTAAGTAGAGTCCAAAGTCATCAGATATCTCATTGAAAATAGCATCTTTCGGCGATAATAGTGATAATGCTTCGCGGTAAAGGCTATGATATTTTACAAAAGTTTTTAACTCATTATGTTTGCTTGTACCACACATCACTAGACTTTCTACTGCCCTCTCGAACCTTTTCAGGTGTTTATTAATTGTAAATCTCTTGTAGTTCTCTTCCATTTCATTCAACTCATCAAGCATTGGAACATATTCCTTTGGATCCTTCTGGGACTTATATGCAACTAGCAATACTAATTCAAAATCATACATGCCAAGAGCAACATCAAATAGTTGATTTACATCTACCATGTAAAGTAAATACTTCAATGCTTCATCCGATCCGACTGGCAATTTTGCACCACTAGATTCTTGTACCTTCAATTCTTTGATGATCAATAAAGCACTCTCAAAGTCTTCTATTGTATTCTTCTTTACAAAAGTTGTGAGTAATGGTAGTATTTTAGTATCACAGTCTGGTCTCTTTTTCAAGTGGTCTCTTACAATATCACACACCTTTTTAACTTTGTCATCTATTTCGCTTTTGGGCTTGTCTGGTTTATCAGCATAACTACTTGAGTACATAGTCTTAGTTACATCCGAATTTTCTAGATCAGATAAAAACAGATTCAACCATGAAATGTTTTGAACAGAATCCAAGAATATGTCAATGTGCTTTATAAAATTTTCAGGATCATGGTCATAAATTAGATTCAAATTGATTCTCTGTTTCCTCATGAGGTCAAATGCCTCGTGATACTGAAGATGATCAAGATACTCTCCAATAATCTTCAATGATAAAGGCCTTGGCTGAATGGCTTCAATATTTCCTCTTGGCATTTGAAACACAGTTCTTGTGTCATTTGGTACCACAATGACCAATTTAGCTCCTCTTTCAATTTTCCTTTTATAGACGTGAGTTGATTCTTTTTTCTGATACTCCATAATAGCATCAAGACCTGCCTTAGTTAATTCTGTGCATAGAAGAACATGCTGCAATGTTGTTAACAACAGAAAATGAGTGTGAACAAAGAATGAACTTACACTGTTCATTATCATTTTTTGATTAATATACAGTTGGCCGTTATGTGACAATCCAATAAAATATATTTCATTGTCAATTTGGAACACATCAAATATTGGGCATGGTACACCAAATGACTCATCTGGAATTTCAAGATCTTCTCCAAGTTTGCTTTGTACAATATCACCATCCTGAAGTTGCAAGAATAGAGAAGAAGGCTCAGTGGGGTGGGACTGAATCCTTTTTACAGTTGAAGGTAAAGCAATTTCACCTGTGTTTATTATTTTCTCCAATGTAGTTGAATACTCAACTAAATTGATAGTGTCAATATTATGGACAATATTAGCTATGACTATATCAGCATTAACCCAAAACCAATTGAAACATTGAAATGGAAAATCATATTTATCAGCTTCAACAGTTTTAAAAATTTCATACTGTAGAGGAAACTTGCCAGTTTGTTTATAGTACACCAACTTATTGTCTGCAGTATAGACAAAGAAACAATTAGGATTGCAGTCTTCTTCTTTCTGTTTTTGTGGTGCAAAATGAACAGAGTTAATATTGACATCAAGTTTGATTTCACAAGCTGACATTGGTGGGGGCACAACAGTTTGTCTAAAGCCTGTCAAAAGAACTTTGTTCCCATCAATAACTGCCACCACTGCATCATCATCAGAACCATACCCTCTAGTGCGATTTACATCCCAAATCCAGGTGTAAGAAAAATGTTGCCCATTGTGTAAAAATACATGCAGTTTTTTATTGTTAGCTATATTAAAGTCATTATCCCACATTATCCTGCTTATGTCTTGATCACTATTGAATGTTATAGTTTGTTTCAGATACCAGTGATAATTGCCAATTGTGTAAAGCAGTAAAGTTTGTTTATTATTTTCAGTATCTCTGCATTGTAATGTCAATATTTCAGAGTCTGAGCTCCAAGTGATGTCCTCTACTATTGTATTAGCATTAACAGGAATATCAAATTCTCCATGTTTTAAGCCATTCTTTTCAAAGAAAGATACAAGATATTTGTCATTTAGTTTTTGTGTGGTAGCAATTAGATTTCCACTGGGTCTCCAAGATAAGTTTGATTCTAAACCTTGTTGTTTTTCACTTGTGTATTGCAAATTTCCCTCTTTGTCAAAAACTTTAAATACTCTGATTCCATCCATCATAAAGCCAACAGCATACATATTACCATCTCCTCTCCATGATATTTTTACTGTATTGTCACCTATTGAAGGATCTAAAAAAAAATTATATTTTTTTTAAATATATTACTTACATTATGGTATGAAGAATAACCATTTATTAAAAATACAACAACTATTGTTTTCTATTTCATTAAATATTGTAATTACCAGCAATGACTTCATTTTTCACCTTGGCAGCTTCTTTGCCAGCAGACCCATGAAACTGAGTTTCCTTTTTCCCCCAACCTACAGTTATGAACTGTTTCGCTCCAAACTCTTCATTAAATAAACTAACCTCATGGATGGGATCAAACATGTTCATCAGAACCATCTTCATGTCTTTGGTAACTAGTACCAGTAGTTCTTGATCTGGACTCCATTCCATTGCCTGGAAAATTATTATTTTTAATTTTATTGTCTTCTGTTAACTTATATTGTTCCACCACTGGACTACCAACAACCAACCTCTAGGAACAAGTCCAAATTTCATGTATATTGAATATAATTAAAATTACTATATGAAAATACAAATAATATTTATTATTGGATTCCTTAAGGCTTACCGACAGCTGTGCTTTGATACAAGTAGTCAATAAGTTAACATTTTTATAGAAAGTATTTTTTACAGTAAGTAGTGTAAAGTGTGTGTACTCACCAGTAATCCATTGTCACAAACTCCCGCTAAGTCTAAACTATTGCCATTGTTGCCTATGGTTATGAGTTCTCCATTGGCAAGTCCAACACACAGAGTGTTAGTAAGTGTAAGAAATGTAATGTTTATAGGTCTATTATGAGGAGAGGCCATATCTGCAAGATCCTTGGTCCAGTTTGCTTCATTATTTTCATCAAAATTTATCACACTAAGGTTATGTGTACAAACATATAGTTTGTTCGAAGAACTTAATTCATCATGACCATTACAAACCACCAGTTTATCTTCTGAGGCCAGATTAAGATCTCCTACAGAGACATCCCAAAGATTTAAATTTCTCATTGTTTCAGAATATGGAAAACTTCGAACATAAACACAACACAACACGTTTCGTATTCCGATTTCCGAATAAAATCAAATCAGAATTTTTGTGTCAGCTGTCAAAGAGATAATGACAGTGACATAACAAGCTGAGTTGGGTTGCGAGCAGACGGGAATGCGTTAGAAGGCAATGTTCGCAGCAGCTCTCGACTCAGTCTCAGGGGTCGGCTGCTTTTAGGGGTAGCTTTCGCTATGCGGCGTCCAAAGTATGGAACAATTTACCACCACCAATTAGGATAATAAACACAATAGGCGCTTTTAAACGACGTTTGCGGCAGTATCTCATAGAATCGCAGAGGCAGTTAGACATGGTCGCACTAAATGTGTCAATTATATGATGAAGTCCGGCTTACCTGCTTGCAGGGTTGTGCGATGATGCTGCAGTGCGCGTGTTAAATAAATTATGGCAGGCATTTCATTCCTTTTGAAACTTTCTGTTTTTTTTACAACGTTACATATATTTATATACAACGTGTAGCATGGGGGGTGTATGCGTGCCGGGGGTGTGGCGTCTTTCCATGGTATCGAACGATGTAGGAAGGGTTTCAACTCAAAATAAAATACTCAAAAAATTCATAACAAATTTTTGGTTTCGTGTGTTTCTTAAAATCAAATCATAACGGACGTGGCACCACACTACATACGTTAATAACTACTTGTTACACGTCACGTTACTTGCCAAAATTACGATAAAAGTCTTCAATAAGTCCGTGCGCCTAGTATGGTAGTAGCCTATCACAGGCGGTGTTTTCCTCATAACTTCCTACATTAAGAGATAGGTTTAAAAAAAACTCTTCCAATATCGTTTGATATCGTGTGGGGATGCCATGCCCTTGGTGTGTGTGTGCCCTTTTTGTTACACGTTGTATATTTTAATTTGTCTCGTTTTTGGGTTTAATTTTTGTTTTTATGTGCATAAAATAGATTAAATTATCGTATATTAAATTATTTATTTATTTACTGCTATAGTTCTGTTTCTATCTAACTATTCATAACGACATTTCGTATACATATACATACGTAAAAATTGTTTTTATATACTTGACACAAATTTATTTTATTATTATTATTTTTGTATATTGTATTTTTTTTATTGCATACACAATTCACATTGCTGTATAAAACTGTTTTATATCCGTCACCTCACATATCAGGTACAGTTGAAAACCAGCGTCAGGCACTAGTTGTCTGGCATTTTTGCTGAACTGGGCCTTTTTGGCGCAGCCGGGAGGCACACATAAGGCTCGGTTTTATCAAATTTACTTTATTTTATTATTACTGTTTTACTATCTGATGTATTGTGTGTCTTTTAGTTTGTGCTAAATAAATGTATTTTCTTTCTTTCTTTCTTTCTTTACATATAATTTTTTCATTGGAATATTGTCTTTTGTCTAATTATCATTTTAGAAACAAACAATAAGTAGTTTTTGATCACACTTTTTACATTATTTAACATCACTATAAGTATAAAACTATTTACACTGTTTCATAGTAATTTGAATGTTCAACTATACAAATAAATAAAAAAACAAAATGATGAACGTGGGTTCACTGTTATCCGAAAACGTGCCCGAAGACTGGCACCATTGCCACATAAAGTGGCAGCCCTTTGGTAAAAAGGTGAAGCGCTTTCGAGCTTCATGATCGGTGTGATTCGTTCCGACTGTTCCGAGACGCCTAAAATCTGTACACATAAAGTTACAGTATTTTGATATAGATTCTCAGAATTCTTAGCAGACAAAAAACAAATGTAGGGGTGCCACTATCTCCAACCCTATCCCCACAATATGACACAAGTATGAACATAAAATCCAATCTCTAATTTATCGATACTTGAAAATCCTAAATATATTTTCTTTGCCAAGCTGTAAGATCAATTCTTTATTCTGAATATAATTATTCAGAATTGATATTACAGCCTGGAAAAGAAATATAAAAAGAAAACGGGAGCAACATACTGAAATTGTGTGTGTTGTGCCAAGCTCGATAAAAAATACAGTTAAACAAACCAATTTAGAGTTATCAAAAGTCAAGTTATTCCACGTATTTACATTATTCTTGGTGGTAGGCCATAACATCGGCTGCCGGCAGAAGTTACCACCCACCAGACAAAGTCTTGCCGCCAAGCGATTTGTCGTGTTGCGGCATGATGTCAGGTGAAGTCGTACAGAAGACAATACAATTTTGCGGCAAGTTAAAAGTTAGAGTGGGTCATCTTTATGCGCTGTAGTCGCACGCGGTTTATTGGCAATTTCACCGTAGGTACATTTCGTTAGTGTCTACTGCGTGATTTTTTTTTTTAAGTTAGAGATAAGTCCTCGTTTATACTTTGTTTAGTAATTACCCGGGTTCATACATGATCTGCAAGATTTCCCGCGGGGCAGCTGCCTCCCCCTGCCCCCACCTGGGTACGCCCATAGCATAGCTCCATAATCTTGCAGAGTATGGACGCTATTGAAATCGGCCGATAATTGGTAGGATCGGCACGACTACATTTGTGTCATATTCATCATCATAAATCTTTTATTGTCCCACTTTTGGGCAGAGGTCTCCTCTCATACAGAGAAGGATTGAGCGTAATCACCACGCTTGCTCAATACGGGTTAGCGATTTCAGACTTATAAAGTCCAGGTTTCCTCAAGATGTTTTCCTTCACCTTCCCAAATCTGTAATATATAAAGCTGAAGAGTTTGTTTGTTTGTTTGAACGTGCTAATCTCAGGAACTACTGGTTCGATTAAAAAAAAAACTTTTTGCGTTGGATAGCCGATTTAGCCTAAAACCTTCCTGGAAGGTTTATTATATTAAGAATAGAGTGTTTATCTCTATTCTTTATACAATTTGGCCCTAATATAGATAAATATATGGTCTCTTTATTTATCTATTATGTTTTTGAATCAGTAGGTACTTAAGTACCTATTGTATAAATAAACATTTAAAGACGTTAGACCCCAAAACAAATGTAGGTAAGTAGGTACTCCTGCGCTTACATTTGCCTACTAGGAATTACTTAAAAAACCTTATATTGTAATAACATTATGGTATTTTATTTTTATTAACCGACTCCGAAAAAGGCAGCTCGACTTGTATGTTCGAATTGGTAAGATAATATCATCCATAATACGCACAATTTTTTTTACTCCAACAAATCTTCCTCTATACAACGTTATATTTTTGTATGCGAAACCTGAATAAAGTTTGCTGAGAATAAGCAACTGAATCGATTCCAATCTTTTTGATACCATGTTATATTTTTTCCCAAATACATTTAGAAATTGTTGCAGAGTGGTTACCGAGCAATTACGAATGTTACGATAGATCATAGAACTTGGTGACCACAGATCCTGCAGATCTCTTGTTAATGGCAAGAGATCTGCAGGATCTGTGGTCACCATGGGCGTTCCGCAGGGCTCAATTCTAGGTCCATTCTTGTTTTTAATTTATATTAATGACTTACCTCATCACGTGAGGGATAATCACAACATAGTATTGTTCGCGGATGACACTTCTCTTATTTTTAAAGTCAAGCGTCAGCTAACAAATTTTGACGAAGTTAACAATGCACTCTCTAAAGTTGTCCATTGGTTTAATGTAAATAACCTCCTTTTAAATGAAAAAAAAACTAAAGTCATTAAATTTTCTACGCCAAATGTCAGGCAGCTAAGTACCAATGTTCAACTGAATGGAGTAGAGTTGATCCCTGTCGAGTCGACAGTTTTTCTTGGATTAACTATTGACGCCAAGTTACAATGGGGTCCTCACATTGAGAAGCTGTCGGGTAGACTCAGTTCTGCCGCCTTTGCTGTTAAGAAAATTAGACAGATAACTGATGTGGATACAGCCAGAATTGTTTATTTTAGTTATTTTCATAGTCTTATGACTTATGGGATTCTTCTCTGGGGAACTTGTGCGGACATCAATACCATCTTTGTTTTACAGAAGAGGGCTGTCCGAGCCATTTACAACCTTGGTCCTAGAGAATCTCTTAGAGAAAAGTTCAAAGAGGTGAACATTCTGACTGTAGCTTCACAATATATATTTGAAAATCTTATGTATGTTCATAAAAATATCTCGAATTTTAAGAAAATAAGCGATATTCATAATATAAATACCAGGAACAAACACAATCTTGCTGTACATCACACTCGTCTCCACAGAGTAGGCAACTCGTTCATGGGTCAATGTATACACTTTTACAACAAGCTTCCCATGGACGTTCGAAACTTACCCATTAAACGATTTAAGAACCATTTATAGGCCAAACTTTGCAAAAAGGGGTATTATAAAATCACAGATTATTTAGAAGACAAAAAAGCTTGGGACTGAGCTGCTCGCTCTGTTAAGCATTGTTAATTGTTATTAAGCAATATGCGTAATTATAAGGTAAATTATTAATAATAATAATAATAATAATAATATATTTATTTGCATAAAACACGGTATACAAAGATGGTAAAAATACAATTTAGACCAAGACATGTTTTGCCAATTTAATATAAGCATGCAAATTTTTCAAGGTGTACTAGACATTAACATTTTTGTCGAGGAAATCCTTAACACTATAAAAACTATTAACAGACAGCCATTCATACAATTTATTTTTAAATAATTTGGTATTCACATTTTTGAGATCGTTTGGTAACTTATTATATAAATGTACACACATTGCAAGGCAACTTTTATTATATTTAGTTAGCCTTGGAATCTCACTTAGTACGAGCCTGTTGGGGTCTCGTCGGTTTCGGACACAAATGTCATTTGCTTTGACAAATAAATTTTGATGCTGCCTGACAAACATACATATCTCATAAATATAAAGAGACGGCAGCGGTAGCAAACCAAGTCTTTTAAATACTGGTCGACATGAGTCATCCGGTTGAAGGCCACATATTGCCCTTATGCATTTTTTTTGAGCGACAAATGCTCTATTTACATCAGTACTATTACCCCACATCACCAGACCATAGCGCAGTAACGATTCAACATACGCGTGATATGAAATAATAGCAGTTTTTATATTCGTGACATTTTTTACTTGTTTCAACGCATAAACGAATTTATTAATTCTAGTGCTAACACTGTCCACGTGTTCTTTCCAATTAATGTCTTTATCTATTATTACACCCAAAAACTTGGTATACATTACTTCGTTGATTTTAGTGATATTCATTTTTATGTTATATTTATTATTATTTGATTGGGTAAATTGAATGTAAACGGATTTATCTAAATTAATTTTTAAATGGTTAATGTCAAGCCAATTTAATAATGTGTCTATTGTATTATTGATATCTAATTCATGATCTGTAATGGTACTTTTCTTTCTATCGGATGTCACTATAATTGTTATGTCGTCAGCAAATAATACGCATTTATGTTTAGTTATTCTTATTATGTCATTTATGTATAGAATAAATAATATTGGGCCTAATACGCTCCCTTGTGGAACACCATATTTATTTACTTTATATTGCGATGAGTAGGATGTCATATCTTTATTTTTAGTAATTTTATTGATTATGACACATTGTTGTCTATTATTTAAGTATGACGATAACCACTGTAAAGCAGGTCCCCTAATCCCGATGTTCTCCAACTTATCCAGCAACAATTCGTGTGACACCAGATCGAACGCTTTCGACAAATCAAAGAAAAGACCAGTAGTCAAATGGCTCTTGTTAAGATTCGTTAATATATTTTTTATAAGAGAGAAAACGGCTAAAGACGTAGATTTATTTTTTTGAAACCCAAACTGTTCATCACTTATTAATTGGAATTTGTTACAAAAATCAAGTAGTCTTTTATACATACATTTTTCAAAAATTTTGGAGAATATAGGTATTAAGGTTATAGGCCGATAGTTATTGATATCCAATTTATCTCCTTTTTTGAATAACGGCTTTATTATAGATAATTTTAATTTATCGGGAAAACTCCCAGCTATAAATGAAGCATTGATTAAATAAGTTAAGATACCAGTCAGTTCATTACAGCAGGCTTTAACGATTTTAGTGCTAATTTCATCATAGCCCTCTGCTCTGGTATTGTTTAAAGACATTATTTCCAGTTGAACCTCACTTTCCAGCATAGGTTTCAAAAACATAGAGTTGACACGTATATTTTTTCGAAAACTTTGACCAGCACTTTGTTGTATTTGTGCGGTATGTGTTGAATTTACATAGTGTTCGTTAAACTGAGAAGCAATTTCTACAGGGTCAGTAAATGCAACATTATTTACCTTTATGATTTCTATTTTGTCTCTGAGGGTAGTATTATTTATTTCATTTTTAATGACAGTCCAAGTGGCTTTACATTTGTTATCCTGAGTGTTAATATATTTTATGTTTGAGTTCTTTTTTGATCCGTAAATACATTTCCTGAGCAAAGTGGAGTAATGTTTATATTTAGTTTTATTTATAGAATTTTTAAAATTTATAGAATTTTATTGTAAACATTTTCATTTTTAATGTCTGGACTTGAAAAAAGACGATGATCCTTGAGTTTGTTTCGGCTATTTCTTCTCAGAGGTAGTCAGTTAGGAAATGCCGGCTTCATCTAGTTAAAAAAATAAAATAAAAAATAAACATGACGTGTAAAAGTGATCAGTGATCCTACTTGCTTAATAAACGATTTCATTTCATTTCTTGCGCGTGCGCCACAACTGACGCCAGAGGTCAATGCACCGCGCTCGCCCCCCCAACCGGAGTTTTGAACATATTTTTATTGGGACAACCAAATAGAATACCAAGCTCATAAATTTGTGATTTTTCATTACATCTTTCAGAAATTTTGTACCTACATGGATTCTTTACATAAAAATTTTGGACACGTGTTTCGGGTTTCTCATCATTTCATCATCATTCTCCTGCCCTTATCCCAATTTATTTGGGGTCGGCGCAACATGTCTTTTTCTTCCATACATCCCTATCAGAAGCCATCTCGGCAGTCACCCCTTCTTAGCCATATCATCCTTCACACATTCCATCCATCGCTTCTTTGGTCTTCCCCTACTCGTAAAGCCATCAACATTCTTATTTAAAACTCTCCTCACGACATTCTCCTCATTTCTCCGTAACACATGCCCGTACCATGACAACCGCTTTCCACACAACTTTTCAGCTACCGGTGCCACTTTCAGACTTCCTCTTATTTTTCCGTTTCTCATAAACAAAAAATAATGATGTATATTCCACCCCCACTACATCCATGTAGGTAGGTATTGGCTAGTGCTGGCCGGTAAACTCATCTGGGTTGTGCTCAGATTCTGAGGTGCTGCTGCTATCATCTTCCAGGTTTGTGACCCATCGCTCCATTTCATTGTACAGAGTTAATTTTATTACTCATTGTCTCTGTATTACGCGCTACCATGACTTTCCAATATTCTTCGGTAATAGATAGATAGATGTTGCATCTTTGTAACTTCATCTTGCAAAAACGACTGTTTTCGCACGGGGTGTCAAAAACTGAATTTTTTACCCTATGGCACGTCTTATTGTTTATTAGAATGACCTTTTCTGCGTTTTCCGTGTGTGGAAAATACCTCTTTTGTTTGTGTTTCTATTTTTGAACCAAAATCACTTTTAACTAAAAACAAACTCTTAAACATCTGTCTTATCAGCGGTTCTTTGATAAACATTGTCAATTTCGAAAAGAATAGTTTTGGCTTCCTGTTCGGCCAGACATCTCCTGTACTTTTTTTTATTTTTTTATTATGGCATCTCGTAGTTGACCTTGAGAGGTCTGTACTACTTAACCGGACTATCCTGTGGCTGCCTTAAGTGAATTTAAAGCCTCCAGCCAGGGCTACTAAAACCTAAGCGACTACACGCTAAGGGCACCCCCTGTGGGGTACGAACCTCGGCTTAGGGTGTCGCTAGAGGAACAGCAAGGGACGGCTGGATCGAATTCTTATTTTTATTTCGGTTTGATGACCGCGGCGTTTCCTAGTAAATCAAATCAAATCATTTATTTCAAATAAACCAGTTACAGGCACTTTTGAATTGTCAGAAGGTCGGTCAGTCAATAAGATGAAGCTAGTCATCCATTCCAAAGAGTAGGTACCCATGGAGAAGAACGGGGAAGAAACTATTGTTACAAATATTTGATTACAGAAATATATTGTACGCTAAGAGCGTCCATAGAAAACACACAAAAATCAATTCAGAAATTAAAATACGCCATGGCAGCTAAGAGATGACCAGTTCCCACTGACGGCGTCCGTTCACGAACATGACGTATGGATCAGCATCATTCAGCTCAACAATATTGAAGGGAACCCAATAACCCAACACACACGCCACCATCAGCGAGACATTTGAGTGAGCATGACATACTCTCAACAGCCAGAGCACAATCAAGTTAATAAAAATGACTAACCCAACAAATAAATGCCTTACAGCACATTCGTACATTGTGCTCACACGTTTGCCAAGCAATTATACAATACTAAGAAATTGAATCTACACAATGCTAAGATAGTATTGTCCAAGGTTCAGCAGCTCCAATATCCTTATAAATATCCTTTTAGCGCGTAGGGCGTGTTATGTAATTAAAACGCGAATAAATAGAACGTTGTATATTGCACGTAAGTCTAGAGTACAATGTATGCTACCTAATTACAAGAGGAGAGACGCGACTATGTTACTACAGAATGTAGGTACAGCGGATGCGTAAAATGTACAATGTAAAATGTCTGATAATATCTGATAATAATGTGTTAATGAATATGATGTCTTACGAGCTATGCACAAGCTTAAATACTAAACAATAATACAGCTATCTCTAAACCGGAGTGGGGCTGACTGATCGGGCGTTCTTGATGCTGATTTGTTGATCATGGGAGAACGTGCCGTCTGATTGGCCCGTGGACAGGGCCCGCGCCTTCGGTCCACGTGCAAGGCGGTTCGATATTGTCCGCGCACTTTGTCCGGCGCACAATGGGTTAACAGAATCGCGTTGTCCGCGGCGTTTTCTCCAACGAACAATGGTCAGGACCCATGCGCTTTGTCTTACATACGCGCTTTGTCTTCCAAGATCCTTCTTTGACACTGGTATGATTTATGTGCACCCTTTCGCGGAAAGTCATCAACCGTTGGGACGTCAATAGTTGGGCAATCCTTTGTGTTATTGTTGTATTGTAGCGACTGCGACCATTGCTACTGTACTCTCCCCCTCACGGTGAATCATACGTGGCGTGCAGGCATCTTAACGATCCTGCCTGACCTAGTACGTTGTTCTCTCGTATGCTGGGCTGGGAGTAGGCTGGATTGCTCGTCTGCGGTTGCTGCAGGTGCTGGGGTCTTGGCTGTGGCTTGATCGTCTGTGGTAACTGCAGGTGCTTGACTGGTCTCGCTGTTTGTTTGCTTGGGATCATCTTCTGTGTTGATAGTGTACGCAGGTTTGAGGCGATCGATCGATATGTTGCTTGATCGTCCGGGTAGTTGTATTGTGAAGTACTTTTCCTTGCGTTCGATGATCTGGTATGGACCTTGGTATGGATGCTGCAGAGGTTTGCGGACGGTGTCGTCGCGTACAAACACGTGGCTACATGTTTGTAGATCGTTGTGCACGAACATACATCGCTTGTTTGCATGCGATTTGTATGTGGGTGTAAGCTTCGTGATGATGTCGTGCAGGTGATTGACATAGTCGTGATCCATCGTCGGTGTGGCTGGAGTTGGTGATATGAAGTCACCTGGTAGGCGTATAGCTTGACCGTAGGTGAGTTGCGCTGCGCTTGTGACAGAGTCGGAGCGGATAGCGGCTCTTAGACCCATTAGAACAGTAGGCAACTCGTAGATCCATTTGTTGCTGTTTTCTAGTCTAGCCATGAGTGCGGCTTTCAACGATCTGTGCCAGCGCTCGACGATTCCATTACTCTGCGGGTGGTAGGCAGTAGTACGGGTTTTGTCTGCGCCGAGTAGTTGAGCTAGGTCTTTGAATAGTCGACTTTCAAACTGTCGTCCTTGATCAGTTGTGATTCTTATTGAACAACCGAAACGGGATATCCAGACTTCGTATAGCTTTCTTGCGACGGTTTCAGCGGTTGTCTCTTGAAGTGGTACGGCTTCAGGCCATCGAGTGCACCGGTCGATCATTGTGAGTAAGTATTTGTGTCCACATGCTGATGTAGGTAGCGGACCAACGATATCGATGTGAAATGTGTTGAAATCGTTCGCTCGGTGGGAATGTTGCGATGTCGCTATGATTGTGTCGCTGTATTTTGGAGAGCTGGCACGAATTGCATGCTTTGGTCCACTCTCCGATGTCGATGTTCATTGAGGGCCAAAAGAATCGTTCTTGCATCAGCTTCCGTGTAGCTCGTACTCCGGGATGACTTGGACTGTGCACGGCGTTGAAAGCTGTGCGACGAAAGTCAGCTGTTAGATATGGACGAACATGTGACGTTGATGTTTCGCAGAATATTGGCTTGTTGGTACCAAGTAAGATGATTTTCTTGAGTTGTATGTTGGTCTGTTGAGATAATGCAGGTAAACAACTGTCGTTTTCTTGAGCTTGAGATAACTCGTCGTAGTTCATAGGTGATGGCGTGTCGATTATCTCGACGCGAGATAGTGCATCTGCGACAATATTTTGTGCCCCGCTCACGTGTCGGATATCAGTAGTAAACTCGGTAATGAAGAGCAATTGGCGGATTCGGCGTGGTGTGTCGTTATCAGACGGGGGCTTGCGAATTGCGTAAATCAGCGGTTTGTGGTCAGTATAAATGATGAGCTCTCTGCCTTCAAAGATTTTTCGAAAGTGTTTTACAGCCATGAAAATCGAAAGTAGTTCCCTTTCATTTGTGCTATATCTCTTTTGTCTGTCGGAGAACTTTTTCGAAAAATATCCGAATGGCACCCATTGTTTATTGTTACGCAATTGTTGGAGGGACGCGCCGGCGCAGGTAGCCGACGCATCGCAAAACAAAGCGATCTTGTCGTCGGGCGAACGGGATGGGTAAGATAATAACGCAGCATCTATTATGCTCTGTTTGCACAATTCGAAGGCTTTTGTTGACTGGTCGTCCCACGTTACTTCCGTTTTGTCTCGTTTTTTTGAGTTATGAAGAAAGGCGTTTAACGGTGCCTGTATCTCGGCCGCATTTTTAATATTGTCTCGGTAGAAATTTATCATCCCCATAAATCTTCGTAAGTCCTGAATGGTTTTCGGTTTGGGGTATTCTATTATTGCATTGACTTTGTCTGGAAGTGGCTTAATTCCCGCGCTTGATACTTCGTAACCTAGGAACTTGACTGTTTCGCAGCCGAAGACACACTTTGATGGGTTGATAGTGACACCATACGTGTCTAATCGGCGTAAAACTTCCTGCAGGTCCGCGATATGGCTTGCTTCACTTTCAGATGCAACGATGACATCATCGATGAATGGGAACGCGTAGTCTATCCCGTTCAGTACTTCGTGTATGAATCGTTGGAATGTCTGTCCAGCATTCTTGAGACCTGGGCACATTCGTGGAAATTCGAATAAACCGAATGGTGTTGTGATCGCTGTCTTCTCGATATCGGGTTCGAATATCATGATGCAGCAAATTCCTTGCTGCATCATGAGCTCGAATTCTTTCTTCACGGGCAGGTAGCGATGTGGAGGAAGCGGTCTGCACTTGCTGTACACTGGTGGACCAGTAGTTTCGATGTGGTGTTCTACCCTGTGTTTGGGAGTATCCTTCGTGCATGACGGTCGCAGGATGTCAGGAAACTTACTGAGGAGCTGGTGATACGGCTGTTCCATGTCGATACTTCGAACTGTGGGTTCGGCGGAACGAATGACAGATGCTCTGACGGTCATATTGGTAACTTTGTCGACGAGGCGTCGGCCGGCTATATCGACAAGAAGTTGATGACGCTTCAGGAAGTCTGCACCGATGATTCGTTTGCTGACTGCAGCGACGATGAATTTCCAGGTGTACGGCCGTCGTAGGTTGAGATCCAGTTGTAAGGTTTTCTCTCCGTACGTTGGGATAATCGTGTTGTTTGCCGCGTACAAACAGAAATCGGTTTGTTTTGCTTTCCCGCCTTTGGTTCTCGGTATCACGGAAACGTTTGCGCCTGTATCAATAAGAAATGACAGACGCGAATTCTTATCAGTTATGAATAGGCGGTGAGAAGTGTTGTTCGCGTCAGTTGCCGCCTCAACCGACGCAGGAGTTAGTTTTCCGACTGGGCGCTGTTGCCATCGAAATTGCACGGTCGCGTACACTTTCGCGCCTCGTTACCGAACTTGCGATGATAATAACACTTAAGTGATTGTTCTGAATACTTGCGATTGCTATTATCCCGGCTTGCTGAGCGCGATCTTGAACGCCGTCTGTCGTATGGTCTGTGTGATCTTGGTCTGTGTTCCTGACTGTTCTTGAGTTCAGCTAGCTCCAGAGATAACTGCCTTATTTGTTCGTGCAGGGCAGTCATACCGCTCGTGTGTGTAATCTGCGCGACCTGGTTAGGTAGCGCGATAGTGTCCATGACAGTGTCTGCCATTTGCGACAACTTTTCTAAGTCAGTTATGTCGCTCACGGTGAGAACAGCGCGTACGGAGGGTGGAAGTAACTTGGTCCACATGATGCGCAGTGTGCTGTCGGGTATCTTCTGTCCGGCTAGTTCCCGCATTTTCCGTAACAGCTGTGAGGGTTTCTGATCTCCGAGTTTCATCTCGTCCATCAGCTTTTGCAGCTTCCGGCTCTCGGACTCCTCGTAGACGCTGATGAGTCTGGCCTTCAGAGTTTCGTACTCGTTTTCAGTGGGCGGTTTAGCGATAATATCACTTACTCGTTGAAGTGCGTCCAGGCCTAGTCGTGCGATAGCTGCTTGATAGCGCGCGTCATCACCTGACTTCTGTGGCGCCATTACTGCTTCGAAGTGCGTGAACCATAGCCTGGGATACGCTGGCCAAAAGTCAGACAGCCGTGCTTGTACTGTGAGCGTGTCGACTCGCCCTTCTACCTGTAGTGCGTTGCTGGTCGCCATCCTGAAGAAACGCTGCTGTTGTAACGCTACAATACCGCGAATATAGCCTCTTGAAATCCTAGTGGGGAAACCCGCTTGTGGGAAGCCACTAGAATGTGCTAATCACGAGTATCGTCACGTCGGTCTTGAAGTCACGTCGGTCTTGTAGTCACGTCGGTCTTGTAATCGCGTCGGTTCGTATTACGACGGTTAGACTCGCGCCGGTTAGTCTCACGTCGGTTTTAATCGTCGGGGTTTAATCGTCGGGGTTTTAATCGTCGGGTTTTAATCGTCGGGGTCACCACTTTAGCGCGTAGGGCGTGTTATGTAATTAAAACGCGAATAAATAGAACGTTGTATATTGCACGTAAGTCTAGAGTACAATGTATGCTACCTAATTACAAGAGGAGAGACGCGACTATGTTACTACAGAATGTACAGCGGATGCGTAAAATGTACAATGTAAAATGTCTGATAATAATGTGTTAATGAATATGATGTCTTACGAGCTATGCACAAGCTTAAATACTAAACAATAATACAGCTATCTCTAAACCGGAGTGGGGCTGACTGATCGGGCGTTCTTGATGCTGATTTGTTGATCATGGGAAAACGTGCCGTCTGATTGGCCCGTGGACAGGGCCCGCGCCTTCGGTCCACGTGCAAGGCGGTTCGATATTGTCCGCGCACTTTGTCCGGCGCACAATGGGTTAACAGAATCGCGTTGTCCGCGGCGTTTTCTCCAACGAACAATGGTCAGGACCCATGCGCTTTGTCTTATACAACGTGTAACAAAAAGGGTATATACATACCAAGGTCATGGCATCTTTAGATGATATCAAACGATATCGGAAGGGTTTCAACTCAAAACAAAATACTCAAAAAATTGGTACCATATTTTCGATTTCGTGTGTTTCTAAAAATCAAATCATAACAAACTTGGCAGCACACTACATACGTTAATAACTACTCGTTACCCGTCACGTTACTTGCTAAAATCCGATAAATATCTTCAATATCTCTCTGCGACTAGTATGATAGTAGCCTATCACAGGCGGTGTTTTTCCTCATAACTTCCTAACATAAAGAGATAGGACTAAAAAACCCTTCCAATATCGTTTGATATCATTTAAAGATGCCATGCCTTTGTTATGTATATACCCTTTATGTTACACGTTGTATACGCGCTTGGTCTTCCAAGATCCTTGTTTGACACTGGTATGATTTATGTGCACCCTTTCGCGGAAAGTCATCGATCGTTGGGACGTCAATAGTTGGGCAATCCTTTGTGTTATTGTTGTATTGTAGCGACTGCGACCATTGCTACATCCTCACCAAGGAATTTCTATCTAAACTGGAATGTGAACTATCGGTCAAAACGCGGTCCGAGGGAGATAGTCCCTCTGTCCTTTTTGTGTAGCGTGACTATTATAATGGAATTTATAAGGAATGTACGTAATTTTTTTTTTTTCACTTATATTACCTGAGTTTTAATGAACATTTAGGCATGGATGCGAACTTTTTAATTTCATTATTGAATTTTAAAAATGGATGAATAAATTGATGATGTACGGACGACAGCAAGTCAATCTATCCGAAACTGTACATTTAGATAAATAAAATATCTACAAGAAAGCAGAATTTAATGTCATTGTAAATACCCAATAAAAGTCACTTATTTATTATGCACACAATGACTAAGTGCACATTTATTAATTACTCCGAAATTTATGGTCACCCTACATACAAACAAAATAACTTGTATATGATTACCGCAAAAACCTTATTAAAGAATGATATTCCGCATCCAGAGTATGACTCACTATTGCAGACATTAATGGCACCCTTTTTCATCATCTTTTTTCTAATCGAACTTGTTGGTTTCAAACAATATTACAAAAAATAAATACGGGTAACACTTAGAAAGAGACAGAGGGCTACTGGGACGCTTTCTCCCTCGGATCGTGTTCTCTTCAAATAAAGTTTTATTTCCGATCGACCTTATTGCTCTTGCGATAGAGTATTCTTTTAAATAAGAGACTTATGCAAGTTCACATTCCAGTTTAGATAGAAATTCCTTGATCCTCACTGCCTTTTTTTTTTTTATATGGCATCTCGTAGGTGGCCATTAGAAGCCGTAACTACTTAACCGGACTTTCCTGTGGATGCCTTAATTAAAATTAAAGCCTCCAGCCAGGAGCACTTAAAATTAAATTAAAATTAGGCGACTACGCACTAAGGGCACCCCCTGTGGGGTACGAACCTCGGCTTAGGGCGTCGCTAGAGAGGACAGCAAGGGACGGCTGGATCGAAAGTATTCTTAGTGGTTTGATGACCACGGCGTTTCCTAGTACTAGCTCTGAGAAGAAACGCCGAAACAAACTCAGAGGTCATTGTTGGGACATTATAATAATTATTGGCTCATTAGATTAGTGCCCCCGATAACGCCTGAGGAAGTCCACACGGCTCTTCGTCGCATGGCGAATCGGAAAGCTGTCGGAGCTGATGGAGTCCCCATTGAGGCCTGGAAGGCGATGGGTCCTCGCGGTGTGGGCATGGCAACTTATTTTTTGAACCGCGTGCTTCTGACCGGTAAAATCCCGAGCCAATGGAGACTGAGTAATATTACTCCAGTCTTCAAAGGCAAGGGCTTGGTACAGGAGTGTGGCAACTATCACGGTATAAAGGTCATGTCCCACACCATGAAGATCTTTGAGAGGATTTTAGACTCCCGGATCCGGCAGGAGTGTGCTGTCTCGACGTGTCAATATGGGTTCCGTCCAGGGTACGGAACCACGGACCCTATCTTCGCCCTAAGGATCACCATGGAGAGTCTCTCACTCTTTTTAGACATGCAGAAGGCCTTCGACTGTGTCCCTCGGGGGGTGATCTGGGGGGCACTGAGGTCCAAAGGGGTACCAGAAGCCTATGTTGACATAATTCAAGACATGTGCCTCAATTCCGATTCCTTTATTAGGACCTCTGTTGGCGACACTAAACCCTTCCCCCATCACCGTCGGAGTGTAGCAGGGATCCATCCTTAGTCCGTTCCTGTTCAGCGTGATATTAGATGTCTTGTCAGACAGCATCAAGAATTCACATGAGCAACCTCCCTGGTTGCTCATGTATGCTGATGATAGCGCGCTGGCAGACGCGGAGAGGGAACGGTTGGTGCGGCGGGTAAATGCGTGGAAGAACTCGCTTGAGAACGGTGGTCTTAAACTCAATGTGGCAAAGACGGTGTACATGGCCAACAACATCACAGACCCTATGCCTGTGTGCATAGGCGGAGACTTGGTCGAGTGCACAGACCAATTTAAATACTTGGGGTCTGTGCTCCACGCGTCCGGCGATATTGATTGCGACGTTAAAGCCCGCATTTCCGAAGCTTGGGCAAAATGACGTGAGGTGACAGGTGTCATTTGTGACCCCAAAATGCCGGTTAAGCTTAAGGGACAGGTCTATAAGACCATCATTAGACCTGTCCTTCTGTATGGCAGTGAGGCGTGGCCTGTGCTTGAGCGACACAAGCAGGAGCTGCGTGTCACGGAGATGAATATGCTGCGGTGGATGTGTGGAGTTATGCGGAAAGTCCGCATTAGAAACTCCCGCATCCGTGGCAGTCTCCGTGTCCGTGACATAGCAGACAAACTGCAAGAGAGTAGCCTGCGCTGGTACGGTCACGTCTTACGTAAACCGGCAGGTTACGTGGGTAACAAATGTCTTGCCATGGCGCCTCCGCCGGGCCGGAACAAGTGAGGTAGACCAAAGAGGTGCTGGCTTGATGTTGTAAGAGATGACATGCGTGCCAACAAACTCTTACCACAGGATGCTAAAGATCGTGCGAAATGGAGGAGAATGAGCAGGAAAGCGGACCCCAGGCTCCAACGCGAAAGCCGCGGATGCAACCGGGACAAACGCTGAGATGATGATGATGATGAGTATGTACAGTGCCAGGCGGTTTTAAACAGCATAAGACCTTGACAGGCGAGGGGACAGCTGCTAAGGGCGTACATATAAGAAGTGTTACATGACGCATACAGTAAATGCAACGTATATATGTAAAAAGGGAAAAAAATATTTTTCGACGATTTGTAGATTGTTAGTTCAAAGCCCGGTAGACACTTTGTGCACCTAATTTCATCACCACTACTTTCAAAATGCAAAATATTATAATCATGAAAAACGCGCGCATTGGCGTATTTTTAGTCGCCATGTTTATAATCGCGTCTAAACTGTCTGTGGAGTATCTTAATTTGACAGGATTAAATTAAAATGTTATCTTCTATCCTTTTCTTAACGAAATGTAAAGAAAAAGATGCACATAATTTAAAATTAATTTAGTTTGTGAACAACAGAATCGGCGCCATTAGGTATATAAATAAAAACACCAGCTATTAGTATTATTTTTTTTTTAACTATATAAATTACAGAAACACTACAGCTATGCAATATTTAAAAATTAAACCTTTGGGTAATAAGTTGTTTCGAAGGTCTTTTTGCTTTTAGGATATGGCCGCAACACTTTAGGAATATAAGGAGGCAGATGTTCATCCAATCTTCTATTGAAGGGGTTGACACCAAGTTCAAATGGCCTTCTCTTTGCCTCAAAGAATCTTGTGTTGAATTTAATCTTATAAATTTTCTCCCACAAGTATGTTTCAGGAAGAAGATTGTGCTTTGGTCTATTGGACACTAAGTGTTTGTATCTAGATTCCAGCCAGCAGCGCCTGTTATCATCTTCAATATCTGCTACAACTTGTTCTTCCTGACCTAAATATGGTTTCATTTCATGGTCCCTTTCTTCAGGGGCATTTAAGTAAAACTGAACAAGCATTTTCAATACATTCTCATTAAATCCTTGGACTTTTCCATTCTCTATGCCATCATACAATTTCAATGGCTTTGTCCCAAAACAAATGTTACTTTTGGGGTTGTCTATCTTGTCATTGTGCATCTCGATTGTATTTAATTGGTATGCATACAGAGACCATAACTGTCCATTTGTGATAACAGTTTGTGTGACCAAAGGATAAGTTATGTCATTGAAGGTAGTAAATCCTTGGAAATTTGCCTGAGCTAGTAGCCATCCGAAACTAGCCTTCATAGCTTGACAATGTAATGCTTCCATATTATCTTCCGCACCATATGAATCTCTTCTTGCAAGAATATGACCACGGCCATGATATGACAACAAGCCAAATTCGTCAAAATCACCAGGCCAGAAACCTGAAAAATTAAGATAATGCTTTTTTTATATACGGACAAATCACACAGATTGAGCTAGCTCCAAAGTAAGTTCGAGATGTGTTATGGGATACTAACTCAACAATACTATATTTTATAATAGATACATATATAGATAAACATCCAAGACCCAGACCAATCAGGAAAAGATCGTTTACCATCATGACCGGGCTGGGGATCGAACCGGGGGCCTCCACGTTGCTATAAGTTATAAGTAATTAGTGCTATACAAAAACAATTTTATTCTCTACTGCTGCTATTATTTTATTGTTACGAATGCACCTTATGTCAATGGCATAAGGTTTAATATTGCGTGACATGCTGTACATAACTTTAAAGCCCTATATCTTGAGACCTAGGCATTGTAGAGATAAGACATAAAAACGCATTGTTACAATTACAATTACGCAACCTAGGATGGCCTATCGAATGTAACCTGTTACATCAATATTGTCAACAAAGTGTCCATAACAATATTCAGTAATCCTATTAATGTTACAAATACAACAGTTTGTATGGATGGACGGATATTTGTTAATCTTTTACATGTAATGAAAACTAATGATTGTACTGGACTCATAGGATAATTTTTATCCAGATATGCCCACGGTTTCGAAACTTATGCAGTTGAAACTGTGGGGTGCATTTTGTAAAATATACAATATGTAAAGAAAACCCTGTCCGATCCGTGAAGGTGTTGTTAGGTATCGATAACTGATTCTAATAATGCCCACAAAGACAGGCAAAACTGAAAAAAAAAATCCCCCTAAAAAAATAAATATTATTTCGCAAAAAGAGGTAACTTAACACATGTGCGGTAAGCAACCCCATTCCGCGGGCGGCGGAGGGCAGGGCACGCGGCACCTGTGACGTGGTCGCGTCGCTATTCGCTTATAATAATACCGTTGTTGTCACTTTTTTAAAAATTACCAAAGTTCGGGGAAATTGGAATGGATTCCCCGGAAAAAAGGATTATTTCAAAATTCATTAGTATTGTTACTATGATGATTACGTAAAATTTTATATTATATTTGGTCAAGTGTTTACCTAACCTTTATTATCCTTATGGGTCGGACAGGGTTTTCTTTACATATTGTATATTTAGCAAGTGTATTACCTGGTACATTGGTACCATGCCTATAGGCTTCAAAATATCCAACTGTTTTTGGGACAGATGTGATAATTGGTACTCTGAAGGCAAGATCCTCAGCTTCACTGAATGGTACAATAGGCTTCAGCGGTTGGCGATTCCTTACAGTTAACATTGGAGTTCCTGTGATAAAAACATTTATATTCCAAATTGTACAAATACAGTTATTTTACAATTTTCAATAACAAAACTTATGATTCTAATGGTACGATATGTGCAGACCATTAAAATTTTTATGATGAACAGAAGACATTTTTTGGATGTAACCAAATATAAATGTAATTTCATACAATATTATTTATCAAAGACAACACACTCTAAACATCTGTTGCCCAATGTTGTACAAACACTGTGAATGTGTGCATGATGATGAGTACCACCAACACATCATCACCTTTTTATCGTCCCACTACTGGGCACAGGTCTCCTCTAATACAGAGAAGGATTGACCGTAATCACCATGCTTGCTCAATGCCACACACACACAATTCTAAATTCTCCATTGTTTTGGATAGTAGAGAGGATCTACTGCACTTGCAAATTGCTTAGTTGAACACTTCATTACCACAAGTACATGGTGCTTAAAATACTATATAATATGATCATGTCATATTTACCTACATACTGGACCGGTCTGTCAATGGGCTCATACCAGCGATCCTTAAGGCCCCCATACTGCTTCCTCCATTTAATTAGTTTACGTGGAGGGTCAACACCACCAATAAACCAGAATGCTTCATGTCGGGGATCATAATCAGTCTGCAATCATTTACATATTGTTACGAATGCACCTTATGTCGATAGCATAAGGTTCAATATCGCGTGACATGCAATGTGTAATTTTTAAGCCCTATATCTCCAGATCTAGACAATTTAAAGGTACAATATAAAAACGCATTGCTAGACTTCAGATGGCCTATCGAATGGTACAGGTCTCAACAATTTTGTCAACAAATTGTCGACATCGAAATTTCCAGAAACTCGTTTCCGGGAACTACCGTAGGTACTTACTGAATGTACTCGAAGTTATGCGCTATTATTATTACGTCTAGACGAATCTGGAATGGTTGATCAGCTGACCTATATATAGCGCCGTGACGCCAGCGCACAGCAGTCTGCATTCGACTAGCGATACGAGATCAAGCGACAGATAAGAAGCGATAATTGAGAAAACCTACTGCGACAACTGTAACGAGAACTTTGAGTACTACGTGAAGTAATATCTGTAGTGTTATTGTGTGTTTACGACAAGGACTTCGTGGACGTAAGAAAAGACTTCGGTGCGACATCAGCTACGTTCTACTCGTCATTGCCTACGATCGTCTGTACCTTTGTTGCCAATAAACTTCGCAACCCTTAACCGGCGTTTTAGTACCCCCAGGGCCCCAGCCCGTAACAATTGGTGTCAGAAGCGGAATGCCGGTCACGCTAAGGGAAGACGAAAGAGTTCGCACGCGACGACAAGCAGCGATGGATTCAACGCGTCAAGAGGAAGAATCACTTGATGTCCCTGCACCCGTAGAAGACGCGGGCACGCGGCCGTCGTAATACCGACGAATGTGAGTGGGCCTGATACCACCACTATTCCCGGAACCAGCGGATGCGATTTATCGGCGATACTGGCTCACCTGACGGCGCAAATAAAAGGTATAGCAGAATCCCAGGCAGAAACCCAGGCAAAAGTAGAAAAATCCCAGCAACTTGTATTAGAACTAAATAAAAACTGGAAAAAACTAAAGAAGAGGTGAACGAGCTTAAAGTAAAAACAGAACAACAAGATGCACGTGTATGGACCAGCAAGACACGCGCATGGACAAACAGGAATGGACCAACAAGATACGCGTATAGGCAAACAAGATGCTCGTATAGAGAAACTAGACAATACCATCCTGGAGTTTGGGATAGAAATAGAAAGAGTACAAAAAGGAAGTATTAAAGGTGTGATACCTGTACCCAGTACTTTGCCGACGTTCAAAGTACCTCATTTTGACGGAACAACGTCAGGGGTGGCCTTCCGCCTTCAATTCGAAAAGGTCGCAAAAGGAAACAACTGGGACGACTCCGATCCAGCGGTAACCGCTCTTACGCTTGCTCTGCGTAGTGATGCGGTACAAATCCTCGAGATTATTTCCGGCGACTGCAATACCCTAGCCTGTTTGTTAGAAGCGTTGGAGTCTAGATACGGGGAGAAACAACTCGAACATGTCTACAGGGCTCAACACATGGGCAACAGAAATAGAACGTATTGTTCGGAGGGCGTATGCATCAACACCGGGATTAATTGATGCTTCTACGGTACAAGCTTTTACTGATGGAATCCGAGATGCAGAAGTCAGGGCTGCAGTTCGTCTGGGTCACCATCAGATTCTGAATGCAGCCTTGACACAAGCTCTGGAAGTGGAAGCAGTACGCCAAGACGGCCGACAACACCACCGTATTCGTGAGGTAACCGCACAAATGAAAACCCGACAAGGGCCAACAAAAGGAGCATTTTCGGATCAATTGTCCCAGGAAGGCTAAGGGAATTAGCACTTCTGGGACACAGGTGGAAGCTGAGGATTTAAACTAGGAGCAAGGGCTATGGGGCGAGTACTGGCTGGTCGTCACGAAGCCCCCATTATAACAGTATCACAAGTGGGTGACGGAAACAGTCTTATTATAGAAGGAGAACTGAATGGTAAATCATGCAGTTTCACATTGGATACTGGTGCATCAAGAACTATTGCACGACCGGAGCTATTTCCTCGCACCATTGCATGGAAAAGAGGATCTTCACAATGCCGATTACAAACCGCCACCGGCCAACCAGTACTCGTCTTCGGTGAAACGAATGTGACCTTGAAAATGGGCGATAAGACATTCACGCACCCTGTTTTAGTAGCGAATATTACAGATGATTGCATAATAGGACTGGACTTTTTGAAAAAACAGCAGTGCGTCCTTAATGTAGCAAAAAGGAGTATTGAATTTCCCAGAACAAGAAGTATTTCTTCAAGGTGGTAAACAAGGGTCCGTGTACTGTTTAAGGAGAACGGTATTACCACCAAGATCAGAAACCTTGGTAGATATTAGACTATCACCAATAGGATGCCGTAAACGTTGCATTATAATAGAAGAGATCACCCAGACTGGATAACAGCAAGGACACTGGTGATGATTTCCGATAAACCAAAAATACGCATTGTCAACGTTAGTAACAAAGAAATAATTCTTGGAAAGAATTGGTGTGTGCGATAATGTAGCATCTTTGAGAAAAATAGGGGCGCCCGAAAAGGAACGTGATAAGAAGTGGCAGAAGAATGTATTGACACTACTTGAAAACTGTAAGGGCAATTTAAACAAGTTCGAAAGTCAGAAGGTTAAGTAACTGTTGTATAACTTTCATGACATCTTCTCGAAGACCGACAGTGACGTGGGAAGGACCGGGCTCGTCAAACACCACATAGATACGGGTGATACACAGCCGATAAGACAGAGACTACATCGTATCCCCTTTGCAAGAGAGCAGGAAGTCACGGAAATGTTAAGAGATATGGAGAAAAACCGGATTATCGAAGCATTTACCAGCCCTTAGTCATCTCCAGTTGTCCTAGTCAAGAAAAAGGATGACAGTACAAGGTTTTGCGTTGACTACAGAATGTTGAATGATGCCACGAAAAAGGATAGTTATCCCCTGCCACATATAGATGACACTTTGGACTTGCTAAGTGGCATGAAATGGTTCTCCACAGTTGACCTCAAAAGTGGGTACTGGCAAGTGGAAATCTGTCAGCAGGATAAAGAAAAGACCGCTTTCGCTTTGAAATATTTGATTGGAAAACAGTTTACACTTCGTACCGATCACGCTGCCTTACAATGGCTCCTTCAGTTCAAAGACCCAGAAGGACAAGGTAGCAAGGTGGATAGAGCAGCTGCAAGAATTTGACTTTGTCACTGAACATCGAAAAGACAAGTCACGCAATAATGCTGATGCTTTGTCTAGACGACCTTGCGAAAAATCTTGCCGACATTGTTCCAAACAGGAAAAGAAAGAGAACGTAAGGATTATCCAGGTGAACGCTGTGGATGAAGACTGGGATAATCAATCATTGGAAGACGCACAAAAGGAAGATAGTGACTTGAGGACAGTAATCGAATGGAAGAAACGTGGCCAAAGGCCCACTTGGAGTGAAATATCGGCTCTTAGCCCATCTGTAAAAACTTACTGGGCTCAACGGGACAGCCTGATAATTGATAATGGAGTTCTCAAGAGGAAATGGGAATCATCCAGTGGACAGGAGGTCACCTTACAGATAGTTGGCCCCTGTGATAAGGTCGCGTCAGTGCTACGACAGGTGCACGACGGAGTATCCGGAAGCCCTCTTGGACTTTGGAGTAAAGAAAACCCTGGAGAAGGTGAGAAAAAGATTCTATTGGGTGCATTGCCGCGAAGGCATAGAGGACTGGTGTAGAAAATGTGTCGCCTGCTCCTCAGTAAAGGGACCGCAAACGAGAGCCAGGGGTCGGCTGAAAGTGTATAATGTTGGTGCCCCATGGAAAAGAGTTGCTGTCGATATAGCTGGGCCATTCCCTGTCACTGAAGAAGGGAATCGGTATATAAAGTTACTCCGGGGCAAGGAGCATAATCCAGGAGTGCTTCAGTGTTTGCGGTTTAGTGTTCCAGATCGCTACGTGTGGAGGCGGCGGCGCCCGCCACTGTTGGCTGTGCCAACTGCCAGAACCAACCTGCTGGCCAAAGCACCTCTCACGCGAGCAATTCGTACTATTAACGAAATTCAGAATAGGTTGGACATTTTTTCGTGTTACTTTAGTGAATTAGCAAAGGTAGGTTTATACATAACTACCTTTCCGCCCGCGGCTTCGCCCGCGTAGAGTTCGGTTATATCGCGCTTTTTGGATTTCCCTCGGGAATATCAATTTTTTCCGGGATAAAAGGTAGTCTAAACCTTCCTTAAGAATCACTCTATCTATTAAAAAAAACCGCGTCAAAATCCGTTGTAGTTTTAAAGATCTAAGCATACATACGGACATACAGCGAAAGCGACTTTGTTTTATACTATGTATTGATATGTTATGAAAGCAACAATTAGTGTGTTTATTGAATTGTTATAATTATAAGGATGAATTGTTTTAGTTGTAATTATGTGTTAAGTGAAGTAAGTTAAGTTATTGTGTAGTTTTTTTATAATTTGTGAGCCTTAACTATCGCATTAGGTTTCTAAATCTGTAATGATAGTTTAAGTTTTCAAGATAAATAAATAAATATCATCGTCATGCAAATTTCAAATTTCTATTTCAGCAAATGGCCAGCATCTATTGCAGTACCTAACCAAGAAGCTCATACAGTCGCCAAAAAGCTAGTTCACGAGGTGTTCTGTCGATTTGGCATTCCTTTGGAGTTACACTCTGATCAGGGTAGAAATTTCGAGTCTCCACTGTTCCAAGAGGTTTGCCAACTACTCGGGATCCATAAGACTCGTACAACACCATATCACCCTCAGTCAGATGGAATGGTCGAAAGATTCAACCAGACGCTAGACCATCATTTGGCCAAAGTAGTGGAAGAACACCAGAGGGATTAGGACCAATACATTCCACTCTTCTTAATGTCATACCGCTCTGCAACACATAATAGCACAAATTGCACACCGGCGAAAGTTAACTTCGGCCGAGAAATTAGACTACCCACAGATGCACTAACCGGAACACCCCCCGATACCCCTATCTTAGCCGTCGACTACGTGGCCGACCTGCGGCGTAAACTAGATGGAATACATGAGCTAGTGAGAGAATGGTCTGAAAACCAGTGAGAAAATGAAGATCCGATACGACCGCAAAGCTAACGTGCCCGGATTTGAAGAGGAAACTTTGGTATGGTTACATAACCCCATTAGGAGAAAAGGAAAGAGTCCAAAGTTCCAAGCCAAATGGGAGGGTCCGTACACAATAGTAACCAGAATTAACGATGTCACCTACCGTATTAAGAAAGGACCTAGAGGGAAGCTGAAGATCGTACTCGTAGACCGCCTAGCTCGCTATTATGGATCAAATCATGTTCGGGACGAGCATGACTAAGAAGGGGGCAATGTTACGAATGGACCTTATGTCGATGGAATAAGGTACAATATCGCGTGACATGCAGTGTGTCACTTTTAAGCCCTATTTCCCCAGAACTAGACATTTTCTAGGCACAATATACAAATGCATTGCTAGACTTAGGATGGCCTATCGAATGGTACAGGTCTCAACAATTTTGTCAACAAAGTGTCGACATCGAAATTTCCAGAAACTCGTTTCCGGGAATTACCGTAGGTACTTACTGAATGTACTCGAAGTTATGCGCTATTATTATTACGTCTAGATGAATCTGGAATGTTCGATCAGCTGACCTATATATAGCGCCGTGACGCCACAGCGGTCTGCATTCGACTAGCGACAGCGACAGATAAGAAGCGATAATTGAGAATACCTACTGCGACAACTGTAACGAGAACTTTGAGTAGGAAGTAACATCTGTAGTGTTATTGTGTGTTTACGACACGGACTTCGTGGACGTAAGAGAAGACTTCGGTGCGACATCAGCAACATTCTACTTGTCATTGCCAACGATCGTCTGTACCTTCGTTGCCAATAAACTTCGCAACCCTTAACCGGCGTTTTAGTACTCCCAGCCCGTAACAAAATAAATAACTAAGCAGCAAAGTATTTAGACAATGCATCCCTTGCTGAGTATAGAGTCGGCAAGAAAGGCGCAGAATTGTCTGGTGCAGTTTTACACTATTCCAAAACTAACAAAGTTAGCTTATTGAAATTTCTATAGGTGGGTAATAACTTTAGTCTGATAAAGGATTCCCTTTTCTGTTGGTGAAGAGTTTCATGTTTGTTTAATGAATTAAACGAAAAGTGCTTTTAAAGTTTCCTGCTTGAACAGAACTCACCAAATTAGGAAACCTAAAACTTGGACAGTCATTGGTTTTCTAGTTCCTGTAAATATTTTAATTTGTGTAGTTACAAAAGTACAAGTGCATGAATATTTATTAAAAAACTAATTTTGAGCATAAACGAGGATGGTTATGGTGAGAATGGATAAATAATGAAGAATTGTGTAAATTGTGACTAGTAATCATCAAAAGAAATGACTTACAATATGACAAGCAATAGAATGGAGGAAAACGAAATATTGCATTAACTACTGTATAATTATACTGTGATAGAAAAGAATAGAATACTCTTTCTTATGTACACCATATAGATTACAGAATATAAAGATTTTACAAAGGGTGACACAATGGGCGGTCTTATTGCTAAGAGCGATCTTTTACAGGCAATCTTTGGGAGAGAAACCTGCGATAATGTCAGAAATGTTGTGCTGCATCAGTACTTACTTGTGAAGTCAACAGATGTTCCACTTTGTCAGTTAAATTATTTGTAATGATTCTGTTTATCTGTCTCACTATACATTTAGCAAAAGCATCCTCTTTTTGTGATATTTCTGGCTTTTCATTATCGGTAGGGAATGTTCGGCTGAAACAAAATACATGATTTATGGGTGGCAAAATTATTCAAGAAATGGATAAGGATTTACATCTATGACTAGTAGATAAAACTTGCCACCCCTTTGTATAATACAAGCATAATGCTTATGTCATAACATTGCAGCTTTTGGGTAGTATGAGATAGTTCTTGCTGTTTATTGCCATTATTGGTACTTACTCCACTCCATTATTTTCTATAAGAATAGCTTCTTCAATAAGGCCCTTAATTTCCTTAACAACAGTGTCTGCGGCCGCGTCTGTTTCATTATAGTATTCAGGGAGCTTATCAACAGAAATGAAATGACTTCTTGTATAATACTGCACTATGGGCATAGCATTGTATGGAACTTTATCTTCGTTAAACATAACACACTTCCAGCCGTAATAGCGAGGCATATTTAAAGCTATTTGCTTCTCTTCTACGGTATTTATTTCTCTAATTTTCTGATGCAGAGCTTGTCTTTCTCGTAACTTTCTGCCCTGCAGAGACATATCCAGAATTGGTGGATATTCTGGTGTTTCAGTGTATTCATTTTGTTCTGCTATTGCTACTTGGGACTGCGGTCTTGTTATTAACTTTTTTAATTTAGGAAACGTTCTATGAACTTTGTTTAGATACATCTTAAATGCAGCTGTACTACTGGAGCCACTGGAGGATCACTATTGTTATACTCTTTGCCTTGGATTGGATCGCTTCGGAAAATAATATTTATTTTGAGGTTATATTCCGTTCTACAATCAAAATGTCAAAATGACTCAATCGTGTGAATTTGTGACTTTCTATAATTTACCTTAGCCAATAACGGAATGATGACAACTCATACGAGTAACAATTATTGATATTCATCGTTTTGTGTTTCAGCAACAACCAACTAAAATTGAAAATAGATCTAAAGATTTTTTACGGAACATTACGTTTCTAGACGAAATAACAGTGTTGTCATACTAATTAAACTAGCCAGATACAACTTATAAAACTACTAGCTTTCCGATCGCGGCTTCGCCCGCATGGAGTTCGGTTATATCGCTCTTTTTAGATTTCGTTCGGGAATATCAAATATTTCCGGGATAAAAAGTACCCTATCATTTAATCCGGATTTCTAACTTTACGTCTACAGGTTCAGTAGTTACAGCGTGAAAGCAGAACAAACAAACAAACTCACTTTCCCATTTATAATATTAGTATGATAGCCTGTTTATAAGTCGTGAATATAAATGAAGGCGCTGTGGTCGTGCATATAGCAACCCTGTTGACTTGACTGAAATCATTTTGATACAAAGAGATTTCACATAAATTTTAACGTCTTTGTTTTGATAGCACTAAAAATATGGTCTACTTATATTTGCAATCTAAACTATAAATGCGCAATGTAAACAATCCTCATTTTAGTCTTAAAATCATTTACTTATTAAATTTGAAACTTCAAGTAGATAAAAATAAATAAATATATACAGGCTAATCACACAGACTGAGCTAGCCCCAAAGTAAGTTCGAGACTTGTGTTATTTAATACTAACTCAACGATACTATATTTTATAATAGATACATATATAGATAAACATCCAAGACCCAGGCCAATCAGGAAAAGTTGTTTTCCACCATGACCTGGCCGGGGATCGAACCCGGGGCCTCCACGTGATCCACGTCGCAGGCAGGCGTGTTGACCGCTCCGCCACGAAGGACGACAAAAAACAAACAGTAACATGAAGATGTAGGTACCTACATACGGTCTGTTTCAGCAAACGGTTCAAGCATAAATACCCTCTAAATTTTATAAAATTTGTCCAGCTCCGTGTTCTAGCAAACATCGCCGATGTACTTTAAAAATTATTTCCAGAGCTCCACTTATTTGTTTTGCTCATTTTTAATAAGTTTCTTCGATGTTTTATCCATGTAGATTTGAAAAGGTATAATAAATGCAATAGATATCGAGTTACAAAACAAATACAGCGTGGCGCCATAATGGTGACATTAAATTAACACACGAGTAGTGCTAGTGCCCATTAATCATATGACATTTGATATTTTAAAATAACTCGAAAAAAGAAAAAAAAATTTTTCAAACAAAATAAATAATATAAAAGTAACCAAAATTGGGATCACCCTTGCAAATATTCATTCATGCAATTACTTACCTCGGAGGTGCTCGGAGCTAGAACGCGTCGCTTCGCGTACAGACCTAGTTAGCGGGCTAGCACACAAGCGTAAATCGTACGGACGACAGCACATCAAGCTAAGGTTACAATCAGTCAGATGTCTTTATCCGATTTTCAACTTTATCACTAAAGCATTAAGGCTCAAGGTTGATTGATAATATCTGACGGTTTCGGGCGGCTTGACCTGCTGTCGTCCGTATCTACGTATTCGTAATCGGTAATAAGATTCTTTGTCGGCTTTTATCAATGAATCCGGCGGCGCGCGCGCTGTTTGCTCTAATGGTACCTACAGCGGAACTAGTTATAGTCAAACACTAATCACATCCCACTTAACTGTTATTATTACTTATAAGTAACTATCATCAGTTCATCACTAGTCACTGCTTTTATTTTAAATTTTCTTATGTTCAATGAGTTCACCTTGTTGGCGGACACAGAGAGCTAAACGACGTTTCATGTTTTCCCGCAAGTTTGATAATAAATTATCGTGTAAAGCCATTTCCCTCACTTTTTCAAACGCGATTGTTATTCGATGGCGTAATTGTTCGACCGAATCCACGTTCTCCGCGTAAACATGGTCTTTGATGCACCCCCACAAAAAAAATCGAGTGGCGTGAGGTCTGGCGATCTTGCTGGCCACCTACGAGGTCCGAATCTGCCGATCCATTGGGCGCCAAACGTGTTATTTAGCCACTGCCTGGCTGCTGTTACGGAGTGGGCTGGCGCGCCATCTAATTGATACCACATTCGTTGGTATTGACGGACGCTAAGTTGTTGGTGTATTCTGACACCGTATCATTTAATAAATTAACAAACCTTTCGCCGTTTAAAGTCCCATCAATGAACACGGGTCCGATGATGTTATCACCGTGAATAGCTGCCCAAACATTTACTGAAAATCTGTACTGATGGGCTGTCTCCCGCCAAACGCGTGGGTTTTGGCTTTTGGGTGCCCAATGGTGCAGATTGTGCTGGTTCCACATGCCGTTTCTCGTAAACGTGCTTTCGTCAGTCCAACAAATTTGGGAAAGAAAGTCACTGTCCTCTTCAACTTTACGCAGTAACCACTGACAATATTCCACTCTAATTAATTTATCACGCGATAATAGAGAATGCACTTTTCGAAATTTAAACGGGTGCCACTTTTCCCGCTTTAAAACCCGGTGTATGGTTCTGTGATGAACCTGAAAATGCCTAGCGCTCTGGCGAAGGCTAGTTTTTGGTTGGTTTTCAAAATGTTGTAGCACATTTTCAGTTAGTCGAATCGGGGTTTGACGTGTAGGCGGCCGATCAGGGCGTTGAGACCTAGGATCCACTGGCCGGTTTTCACGGATGCGCTGAAGAGCTCCTACAATAGTGCGAGGATTAGTAGGGCATTGTCTGGAATTGCCATATCTCTCGCGATATGTCCTTATTGCAAGGGCGGCATTTTGATGACATTCTCCGTAAATTAGAATCATGTCCGCATATTCAGCTGCTGTATAGTTGGGATGTGTACTCGCCATCCTAGACACAAGTTTACACAAGTACTAATAAATAAGATAACACAAATAACGTTCGTAACACGAGAAATAAAACGACCGAACTAAAATAAAACAAAGCGTCTTTATCGCGGTACCATAATCTAATTACTATTCTAATTACACAAAAATAATTAATAAAACAATAGACTAAGCGTCTTTTCCACAAAAACATTCACAGAACTTGTATTTAACGAAATTATGCACAGCCGGTATTATGCGTGTCAAGGACACGCAGACACGCGTTCGTCTAGCATACTAAGGAAGTAAGGAACAAAAAATAAATATTTAATAATTTGCGGAGGCGCGGTAGGGTGGGTCGAGGGGAGGTGGGCCGCATGTCGCTTGCGCGAGCGCCGTCGACAAAGATAATGTTTTGCATCTCTCTTCCGCACGAATGTACCTGTAACCTATGATCCATGACCTCGGCAAATGACCGCTGCGCGACAGCTGACGCTCTCTAAATACAGGTTGCTCTAAATGGTAGTTTCTAAAAATTTAAGTAACTTCGTTAATAATAACATTTTATGAAAATAAAATCTCTTCATGACGCCAAAATGTAACAAATTATATGTGTTTTTAGTTAATGTCGCCATTATCGCGCCACGTTGTATACGACAGTCGATGACATTCGATGTACGGACGATAGCAGGTCAAGCTACCCAAAACTGTGAAATATTCTCGATCAATCTTGATTCTTGGGCCTTATTGCTTTAGAGATAAAGTTGAAAATTTATTAAAGAAATCTGACAGATTGTAGTAGCTTGATGTGCTGTCGTCTGTACTTTAGTGAAATTAATGTTTCTCGAAGTAAACATTTTAAAAAGGGTAAAACTATAGCCTGTATATAAGTATAAATGCAGACTATATTTTTATTTCCAACATCATTGTTAGTATCAGATTAATACGATCCTTTGATGCCGATTTGTTTTAAATTTACCTTTCATGCTCGAACGACTTCGTGCTCTGAAAAGAAATATTTGAAATTGTATTTAACTTAATAAACCACGAGAACAATCCACCAACTGGCACCAACCACTAAAAGCAATATTTCGCTACTAAATGTGGGAGTTAAAACCACTAGTTTTTAGAAAATCCACTTAGGTCCGTATTACAGAACGTCACTCAAACTCAAGCTCTACATAAGTCTCGTTTCAAGCCTTTTGATTGGTTGAAACTAGTTTTAAGTAATGCTTATGCAGAGATCAATGCTTGAGTAACGTTCTGTAATACGTACCTTAGTTGTCAACACTGCGAAATAGGCTGATGGTTTGGCTCAAAGACATAAAATTATATTTAAAGTAAAAGTAGTTTGGCTTAAAGGTCTAGCAACCGAGCCAGACAGGTATTAAAAAAAAAAGAAGCTGATGCAACGTTTTGACATTAGCCACAGCCTGATAACCACCTGCCAAATTGTCTTTAATTCTAACCATTTGCTTCTATATTAACGTTATTTAACGATTAATTTGATACGTAATCATGGATGACGATATGGTATTTGACCCGTCTTTAAAGAAGAAAAAGAAAAAGAAGACCGGTTTCGACTTAGAGGCAGCTCTCGCAGGCGAACAAGGTGAGAGCACGAGCGTGGAGGCGCCCGCTGGGACGGGTGACGTCGACTTGCTTGAGGATGATAACCTCGATTTGGACAATTTTGGAAAGAAAAAAAAGAAGAAGAAGAAGGGTGTGTTCAATATGGAAGAACTCGAAAGCACTTTACCGGAAACTCCCCCGACCGAAGAGCCGGAACAACAGGAGGACGAAGTTATTGACGATTTGGATCTAGATATTGACTTCTCAAAAACTAAAAAGAAGAAGAAGAAGAAAAACATTGAAGAACTTGTTCTTGAAGATGATGTTAAGGGAGAAGACCAAGAAAATGTGGAAGATGTGAGTGGTGACTTGTGGAGTGGTACAGATCGAGATTACACGTACGACGAGCTTCTCGAGCGAGTGTTTGACATCATGCGTGAGAAGAACCCTAGCATGGTCTCTGGCAAAAAACAGAAATTTATTATGAGACCGCCCCAAGTGGTCAGAATTGGTACTAAGAAAACATCCTTTGCCAACTTCACAGAGATCTGTAAAACTCTTCATCGGCAGCCTAAACATTTACTAGACTTTTTATTGGCCGAGTTGGGTACAAGTGGGTCTGTGGATGGTAACAGTCAACTCATTATTAAAGGCCGTTTCCAACAAAAACAGATAGAGAATGTCCTTCGTCGGTATATCAAGGAATATGTTACATGTCATACATGCCGCTCCCCTGACACTATTCTTCAGAAAGATACTCGATTATTCTTCCTCCAGTGTGAAACATGTGGATCCCGTTGCTCTGTGGCCAGCATCAAGTCTGGTTTCCAGGCTGTGACCGGGAAGCGTGCTGCCATCCGTGCAAAGACTGCATAGAGTATTAGTGCTTAGTGATAAACTAATTATACAGTCATGGGTCTGGGGTACATACAGTAATAGACCTTATTTATGTTGTAATATTATTTGAATGTTGTCAGCTGTAATCTGGTGCTGATGCTGATCTTTATTATTGTTGTGCAATTATAAGTAGATAGAACAAAAATTACAAAGGTACATTGAGTACCTTGAACATTTCTTACAAATTGTACTAAGGAATACCAAATGATCAATTTAAAAAAATGTGGAACTAGAATGAACTAATAGCTAATTTTTTAAATTGCTTTTGTATTTTAGTGGCTTTCTTCAGGATTATGAAAAAAATAATATTAGTGATGTGCTCAAATGTTTGTGATTGTTGCATGAGGTATTTATTGCCTGAATGTACCCCATTCTAGCCCCCTATATTTATGTATAGCTCACTTCTGTATTATTCTCATTGATACACAATGGTTTTATAAATTGTTGTTTTATTTCAGATCTTAATAAAACACACTTTTATCATATAAGTTGTATAATTAACAAAATAGCTATATGTATTGTATAATGTTTTTTTTATCACAATGATTTTTAAATATAAGTTGTATAATTAACAAAATAGCTATATGTATTGTATAAAAAATTCTTTATCAGAATGAGTTTTAAAGTTCACACTAAACTAGGTGAGAGTAGTGATGGCCAACAGGTGGTGGGTCAACTGGCACCCTCATAAAAGAGGATGGGTGGCATTGGCAGGATACAGAGCACTAGGAATAAAGGTGCGGTTCTGCAGGCAGGCATCTGAAGAATGGTACCTATCCGTTGGGTAGATATAACTCTGTAGATGTGTAGAAGTTTTGTGACTTAAACTTATTCAATGTAACAGTGAACATAGTAAATATAAGTTTTTTAAGTAGAAAGTATATAATTTTAATATTTGAAGGTGCACATGGCACACTATATAAAAAAATATATTATTGAATAATTTGAGGCACAAAATCATGCTTGATGGCCTTGTTAAGACTTTCAGCATATAAATCGAGACGCTGAGTCATTGTGAAGCCCCATTTATCCTTAATTTGCCGACATAAATTCAGATCAATCTGTGCTATCAGTAAGCCATCTTTCACTCTAGACAAGGATGGAGTCCTAGCCCCATCTGGAGCAGTCACATAGCTTGAGCCATAGAAGTGTCCAAAGTCCTTGTGGGCTGGTTTCCCATCAGCAGAAGTAAATTCATTGGGGAAGTATTCAGTTCCTACTCTATTTATAGCACAAGAGAAATAGCTATTAGCTATAGCAGCATTTCTGGCTTCAACACCCCACAAATGCTCACTGAGCCCTGCCACTGTAGCTGAAGGATTAAATACAATTTCAGCTCCATTGACTCCAAACATAAGCCAGTTTAATGGGTGATGGCGGCCATAACAAATGTTGATAGCTATCTTGCCATACTTTGTATCAAATACAGGGTGGCCGGTGTTCCCTTCAAAGTAATATGTTGACTCATTGAAATCTCCAACCCGGGGAATATGATTCTTACGATGTTTGCCTATGACATTGCCTGCCTCATTGATGACTACAGCAGTGTTCCAAATGGTGTCCCCATGAACTGTATCTCTTTCTAAAATAGGTGATACTATTACCATTCCATATTTGTTGGCAAAATCCTTCAAGAACACAGTGCTAGGCCCATTTTCGACAGATTCTGCAAATTCACACCAAGGTTGTTTTTCTCTAGTGCAAAAAGCAAAAGGCATGCTCCAAGCTTCTTGGAGACAGAGAATATTGACACCTTCCTCTCCAGCTGTTTCTATGATTTTGCGCACTTTATCAAAAATAGCTTGTCTCTGTTCAGGTATTGGTCTATCAGTGGTTGTGGCAATAGAATTTTGAATAAGTCCGATTTTCACTATTCGTGGACTTCTTATTTCTTCCTTCTTGGTAGGGAAATCGTAGGATGCAACTTCAAAGCTGTTTTCTTTTGCACATTCTTGGCTACTTTCCTTTACATTTAGTTCATGGTGATCCGTCCTTCCGTAGTGAATTCTGTTGTATTCTTGTAATTCGCTGCCTGATAAGGTCTTTGATATAAGTATATCCAAGCTCGGGAGTTCTGACGAAGCTGCCATTGCAGAAACTTAGTAATAAAATATATATTTTTTTTTAAAGTACTATCTACTTTGAATGGCACTATCGCTATATTCTGTTTGTTACTGATATCTCTTATCAGAAGTGGCCACTCTAATACTCGTAGCTTTACTGATAATGTGAATTTGTTGACAATTGAGAAAAAAAGGCTGATAACAGTTATCAGTCGAATGATATTTTTTTTTTTTTTAAATATTTTTACTGGCCTGGAATCTTTGTCCTTTAGGCCATGTCTTAATTGTGTTATTTAAGTCTTCAGTTTGTAAGGTTTTGTTTTTATCGTCGTCAGTCACTGTTTGTTTAATTTTATTAGGATTTTAACACTCATGAGACCTAATCATAACTTATAAGTTTTGCACAGTATTTTTAATAAATTTGTACACATGAACAAAACAGTCTTCATTTTTTAGAATGTTCTTTAAGCGGCGGGAGGAATCAATGTTTAAATCACTATCACAGGTGTTTTCATCACTATTCACTTCAACTTCAATAAGTTCACTAACTAGAACAAGCCTCTCAATGGAGAAAGAACGGCATTGGAATATAATATGTTCTATATGTCCGACTTCGCCACTGTTACAATAATGACAAGTATTTTCCGGTATAATTTTCAATCTTCCAAGATGTCCAGGAGTTTTATGATGGCCAAATCTTAGCCTATTCATAGTGGTTATAAAGTCACGGGTGGCATGTTTATACCTCTCTTTACAGTACCACGGCTTAACAGGTAAGTCTGTCTGAATCGTACCATACCATTTTCCTTTCTCTTCTTGATCCTTCTTCCACATTTCATTCCATAACCTCTTACTAATAATCTTGATAGAGGCAAAATAATCTGTAAATGGAACTCTTACAGGACCGCTATCTTCTACTTGATTAAGTCCATTAAATGCAATATTATCTACTTCTTCATTTCCTATGATACCTTTGTGAGAAGGTATCCATTTGAAGATTATTATAACATCAGTCAATTGGAAATAATAAACTAATTCCCTTATCATATAAATAATATAATTCTGTTTATATACTAGTTTAGTATTTTGTAAGCATTGAACTAAGCTTAAAGAGTCAGTAAAAACTATGAATTTTTTACAATTATTTATACGCTTAATATACTGCAAAGCCTTAAACACTGCATAAGCCTCGGCAGTAAATATGGTACAATTTATATCTAAATTATAACTTTCTTTAAACTTAGTGGTGGGATCATATATGGCACTTCTGACATGGTGCTCAGACTTGCTTCCATCTGTAAATATCTTATAATATTCGGGCTTATTATCTACATACTCTAAATAATCTACATTATTATTTACTATTACTGTACATGTTAAAACTTCTAAAGTTTTACTATAAAATGTGCCTGAATAACAGGGCCATTGTGTGTAATAATTATGAAACACATTAGAGAACTCATTGTATGCATATGACAACAATTCTTTAATAGTGGGATTAATACCACATAGAAGATTAACTGCCCTGGTAAATATGTCAGTGTTAATAGGAGGGGAGCGTACTATTCTATTAATCACAGGTTCATTTTTGGATGAGATAAGCTTCAGACAATATCTTAATCCTAATTCTACTCTTCTCAAAATTAAAGGCATCACATTAGTTTCCACCTCCATAGCTCGTATGGGAGTGGAACACATAGCACCTGAGATTATTCTAAGAGCTCTGTTTTGTATTTTGTCAAGTTGAGATATATGTGAGCTTCCTATATAGGCAATAAAACTATAATCAAACTGCGAGCGCACCACACTTTTATACAGTAAACTTAAGACAACTGGATCTGAGCCCCAAGAGACTCCAGCTAAACATCTCATTATATTAAGTTTTTTAAGTGCATTATTAATAATGTAATTTATGTGCAGCTTGAAGGTTAACTGTTTATCTATTATTATACCCAAAAACTTTTTACTGTCAACTTCTCTAATAGTTTTGTTGTTATATTTAATGTTTAAGTTTGAGCGATCTTTACTTATAATCAAAACAGAACTTTTATCTGGGTTAACATCTAAGTTCAACTGTCCCTTGTAATAATAGAGAATTCTATCCAAAGAACTATTTACACTATTTTTAGCAACATCTAAATCCTTATTTAAACTATATACAACAATATCATCTGCAAATTGTAATATATTTACATTACTGTCAGTAACATATTTACAGATTTGGCTTATATATAAGTTATAAAGTAATGGGGACATAGTACTGCCTTGCATAGTTCCTTTAGAGGCATGTTGAGGCCCATGCAATATATTGTTAACTTTAATAAATAATTTTCTATTTGTAAGAAAGTTATAAATCCATTGGCATAACTTACCAGGAATCTTTAGGTCTATCAATATTTTAACCAATATAACTGGATCGACGTTGTCAAATGCACCTTGCACATCTAAAAATGCACATACAGCACTCAAATTTGTATTTTTGGCATGTTTCAGGTCAGAAATCAATGAAAGAAAGCTATCGCTACAACTTCTACCTCGTCTAAAACCAAATTGAATTGGAGGGAGCAATTCTTTATTTTCTATAAACCAATCTAGTCGTGTTTTAATCATATTCTCGAATATTTTACCTATACAAGAGGACAAAGATATTGGTCTGTACGAATTTACATCATCTGGAGATTTATCTGGTTTCAAAATAGGTATAACACATTGAGTTTTCCATGTTTCTGGTATAATATTTATTGACCACATTGTGTTAAATATATGAAGTAAAATTTTTTGTCCTGATACATGCATTTTCTTAATAAGAATGTAAGGGAAATCATCTAGTCCAGGAGTCGTGTCTTTTCGACTAGAAATGCTTATATTGAATTCATTGTAAGTAAATGGTTCAATTAAATATTTTGAGGTATTTAAATCATTGTTTGTATCAAATAAGTTATGTAAATCAACTGTATAAGTATCAAACCCAGGTTGTGTTAATTTATAAAAGAGAGGATCGACAAAATCATCATTATTATGCTTATTTTTCGAAAATACTCCACTGAACTTCTTAATGTAGTCCCATATCCGTTTTGGAGGTGTTAATCTTGTGAAAGATTCGCATAAATTACGCCAACTATTTCTTTTTTCTTCTGAGATAACTCGCTTTTTAACAGCAACTAATCTTTTATGAGTAATATAATTATCAATAGTAGGATATCTCCTATATATTTTGAGAGCTTCATAAGCCTGCTGTACAGCAGTTTTACATTTATCGTTCCACCAAGGAACTGGGGGTCTAGTTTTATAAGCAGTTGATTTAGAAAGCCTAGGTATACATTCGTGTTTTAGTTTTTGTAATTCTATGCAAAACTCATTGTAAGCTTTAATAGGATCATTCTTATCTATCTTAATGTGATTAAAACATGTTTCTGAAATATTTAAAAATTTGTTCCAATTAGCTCTTTTGTAAATGTATTTATCTATCGGTTCACCTATTACATATTTGGAAGCACGAAGAGTAAGATAAGTGAGTGTAGGAAGATGATCACTCCCCATAGTATCATCATGAAGATCCCAATGACAATATGGTGCAATGGTAGAACTAACAAAGGTCACATCGATAGCAGAGGGACTATTATTATAAGAGTAGGGAACAGTAGTAAATCTTCCGTCATTTAAAATACACATATTAGTCGAATGATAGACAATGAATGAGTTTATGAATGAAATGAATGAATCAAATACCTTTTGAACAATTCAACAAACAAATATTATCCATGTGAAGATGTGTCTCCATGCTCTATGCTAAGTAACTTAGCAACAGACTTTGTTATGTCATATATATATAATTTTATTAAATTCTCTTGTCACACTCATCATTATGATTTCCTTATAAAACTTACATTTTATTCCACTGTGTTAATCGTTGTTTTAATTTACGTACTTTAATATTGCGTACTTTAATATGGTAGCAGAGAAAAAAAATAACGAATAAATAAATGTTGTGTAAGTTAGATGGAAAATAAATAAAAGGCAAACAAATGTCGGCAGTAAAAATCCAACCACTTGGTAAAGAAAACTATGACACTTGGGTCATTCATGCGAAAGCATATCTAACAAAGATTAAACTTTGGCAATATGTATGCCGTGTACCAGAGGCAGGAGATCTAGAAAACGACGAATTAGCAAGGTCAGAATTGCTCCTGCTGATTTCACCTTCAGAGCTACGGCAGGTAAAGAATTGCAAGTATGCTAAAGATATCTGGGTCACCCTAAATTCGATTTACGCGAGTAAAGGACCTGCCAGAAAGGCGACACTTTTGAAGAAACTTGTTTTATCTAAACTTAAAGATGGCGATGATATTCGCGAACATCTTAATAGTTTCATGGACACCGTAGATAAATTAAAAGATCTTGATATCTCGATCAATGCTGAACTATTATCCATAATGATGCTGTATAGTTTATCCGTTGATTATGAAAATTTTTCGCATAGCTATAGAGACTCAAGAAAATCTGTTGACTCCAGAAAAATTAAAGATCAAAATTATAGAGGAAACTGATGCACGCTGTCGAAATAATAACGAATCCAGCACTAGTACTGAAAATAGTGAAGCTTTTTATGCTGTTTGTAAAATATGCAAAAAGAAAGGCCATGAGACAGAAAAATGTTGGCACAAAAATAAAAAACCGGGAAGCACAAACAAAAATAAAAAGAAAAATTTGAATTACAAATCAAAAAACTCTGAAGAATTTAATAACTTCACGTGCCTTCTCACCAACAATTCTCATAAAAAAGGATGGATTCTAGACAGTGGGTGCACATCTCACATGACATACACAGAAAAACTGTTGTATAATATGAAAAAACAGACAAATACTTTAAAACTTGCTTCAAAAGATAAAACTGCCGAAATTAAGGGTTCAGGATCTGCCCGAATCAGAGTTAAACAAGGGAATGTAAATCTCGGTAACGTCCTATATGTACCAAGCTTGTGTGCAAACCTGCTTTCAGTTGGAAAGATTACTGACACTGGTAAAACTGTCTTATTCACTCAAGATAAGGCGATAATAAAAAATAAAAGTGAAGGAATATATATGGAAGCACATAGAGCAAAAAATGGTTTATATTACCTGAAAACAGAAAATAACTTCGCTAATGTCGCAAATGAGACTAAAAATCAAAAGCTTAATACGAATAATGAGATAAAAAATTGGCACAGCAAACTGGGTCACATGTGTGAAAGAGACATGAGATATGCACTCAAAAACAATTCCCTAATCGGTCTAGATTTTGATAGCAGACAATCGTTAGGAGAATGTGAAACCTGTATCAAAGGGAAGCTGACCAGATCTCCAAGCAAGCCAAGCGAAAGCATTCGAACTAGCCAAAAACTAGAGATCGTTCATAGTGACGTTTGTGGACCTATACAAACGCCCACATTAAATGGAAATAAATATATGGTTACTTTTATCGATGACTTCAGTCGTTATTGTTACGTATATTTCATAAAAAAGAAGTCTGAGGTACTGGAAAAATTCAAAGAATACAAAAGCTTAGTAGAGAACTTTACAGGAAACAAAATAAAATTCCTACAAAGTGACAATGGAACAGAATACTGTAACCATAACTTTGACAAATTTCTCAAAGACTGTGGCATATCTAGAAGACTAACTGCACCTTATACTCCACATCAAAATGGCATCGCAGAAAGGAAAAATCGAACCTTAATTGAAAAGGCTAGATGCATGATGATAGAATCAAAAGCACCCAAATACCTGTGGGGTGAAGCTGTTTTTGTTTCCAACTATTTATCTAATAGAAGTATTAATCAGAGCATACACAACTTAACACCTTTTGAGAAGTGGGTGGGCAGAAAGCCATGTGTAAACCATTTATATGTTTTTGGAACTAAAGCATTTGTTCTGATAAAAGGAAAACAAGGACATAAGTTTTCTCCTAAAGCCATGACTGGTATATTTGTTGGATACTCAGAAACATCTAAAGCCTTCCGTGTGTATGTACCAACGAAAAAGCAAATTGTGATCACCAAAGATGTGCGGATTATAAAGAAGATGTTCTATGATGGTAATAACATAACACCAATTGACAACTTGCATACTGAAACGGTACTAGACACAGACAGTGGAGATGACGATGAGATTCAAATCGTGAATAATCCTGTGATTGTTAACAATCCAAATAATGATGCAGTTCAAAATCCGATGATTGATAGTACGGAAAACCTAGTTGATGGTAACAATTTAAATGATTCTGTCTATGAAGACATTGAAAATGATGCCCACAACGAGAATGTCAATGATATTGAAAATGAAAGTGGTGATAATTCAACAGAAAATCTGGAGGTTCATGAAACAGGATTCAGATACGATTTGAGAGATAGATCGAGGATTATTCCACCCAGTCGATTCCAAGATTGCCTTATGGCGGCTATTGAAAAAGCTTTTCAGAGCGAGGATCTCGAACCTACATTATACAAAGAAGCCATTGAGTCTAAAGATAAATTAAAATGGCTGGATGCCATGCAAAGTGAAATAAATTCACTTAATGAAATGGGAACTTGGACTTTAGTGGATTTGCCGAAGAACCGAAAGATTTTACCGTGCAAATGGGTATTTAAAATAAAAAGAAACCCCGACGGAACCGTTGAACGGTACAAAGCACGCTTGGTAGTCAAAGGTTTTTCTCAAAAACCAGGGATTGACTACGACAAGACGTTCAGCCCAGTTGTAAGACTAAATACAATACGAGCTGTACTGGGCTTGGCAGCACAGGAAAACTTGATTCTTCAACAATTTGATGTTTCAACAGCCTTCCTAAATGGTAAGGTAAAGGAAGAGATTTATATCTCACAACCTGAGGGTTACGAAGATGGATCAAAGAAAGTATGCAGGCTAAAAAGGAGCCTTTACGGATTAAAACAAGCTCCACTCTGCTGGAATGTTTGCATTTCCGAGTTTTTACAATCAAAGGGCTTCAAACGAAGTGAATATGATCCATGCTTATACATCCGGGAACAAGTCGTGCTAGCCCTCTATGTCGACGACGGCTTGGTTGCCACTACGTCAAAAGAAGCAGGCAAACAGTTTATTAAAGAACTGCAGAAATCTTTTAAGATTACCACCAAACCGGCGTCCTATTTCCTAGGCTTAGAAATTAACAGAGCTGAAGAAGATGGCAGTATTCAATTAACTCAAAAGAGTTACACTAAAAAATTTTAGAACGGTTTGGCATGAGTGACTGCAAACCAGTTCCGACACCAGCTTTAAAAATAGGCCAAGAGCAAATAGAAAGTTCAGAAGATGACAACTTTCCATACAGAGAAGCTGTGGGCGCACTAGCGTACCTGATGGTGGCTACTAGGCCAGATATCAGTTACGCAGTTAGCGTTGCCTCAAGGCATCTTGACTCTCCCACAAAACACGACATTATAAGAGTGAAACGTGTCTTGAGATACCTGAAAGGCACTTCAAATTACGGGCTTACATTTAAAAAGAACAGGGAAAAAAGGCTGATATGCTTCAGCGACGCTGACCTAGGGGGTGACCCTACAACCGGACACTCGACATCAGGAATGATTTTGATGTTTTCTGGTCCCGTAATGTGGAGAAGTATCAAGCAATCAACAGTGGCCCTTTCTTCTACCGAGGCAGAACTTGTTTCTCTATCTGAAGCAGCCAGAGAATTAATATGGATGAAGGGATTGCTGGAAGAATTGACAAAAATAGAAAAGATGCCTACCATTTTCGTAGATAATGAGTCTGCCATAAAAATGGCAGAGAACCCCTCCTACGAATTCCACAGAAGGACCAAGCACATTCAGCTGAAACATTTCTTCGTAAGAGAATGTGTACAGAACAAGGTCTTGGAAGTAAAGCAAGTTTGTGCAGAGTTACAACTTGCTGACATGTTCACAAAGCCTCTATACGGACCACGCCTAAGAAACCTAAGTGAAAGAATTGGTCTAGAAGTCAATTCTTAAAAGTCCGGCGGGTGTGAAGATGTGTCTCCATGCTCTATGCTAAGTAACTTAGCAACAGACTTTGTTATGTCATATATATATAATTTTATTAAATTCTCTTGTCACACTCATCATTATGATTTCCTTATAAAACTTACATTTTATTCCACTGTGTTAATCGTTGTTTTAATTTACGTACTTTAATATTGCGTACTTTAATAATCCATTTGTGGGCAGTGGCGCAGATTCTCTTGTTCGCAAACTAATTTTAAGTTATGTGCATCTTTTTTTTTCTAGTTCATTAAGAAAAGGATAGAAGATAACATTTTAGTAATATTATTAAACTCCTTGCATTTTAGTTTTATTATGTCACTATCAAATGTTATTGTTTTTCCTTTGTGGCAACCATTTCTGAGTGATTACTTGCTCTGTGGGTTCTGCTGCCAGTGTCACTGTCACGTGGTGACAGCAGCAAAGAGAGGCACTAGGCGGGCCGTAAAACTTCGTGATTGGTGTTAGTGTTTAGGCGGTCTCCAGACCTCCACTAACATTGTGCAATACATTTTATTGTACAATAAGATTTAAAGATGCTTTGCTTGCTTGCTGATGATCTTTTGGAGGCCAAGCCATCAATTATTTTGCAAAAAAGTACGAAGTGCTCGATGTTTCCGCGCGTGTACCCCACGTCAAGATGAAACACGAATTATACAACATTGTACAATTCTGACCCTACACGATGCAATGCAAAAATATGGTACAATAAAAATTAAACTTGCTCAAACATTTGTTCAATCATTGCACAGTTTTCGATATTTAGCCTAATCGATCAATTATATTGCACAATTCGTAATATTGTGCAATATATTTGATCGTCTAGGAGCCGCCTTATACACAAATAAGGCACCAACTAAACAACTCTTTCTCATTTAGGAATTTGGCCATAAGTTTTTGTTAATTTAACAGAGAAGTGGGAAAGTAGCGTTAAGCGTAGGAATGTATTTATGAAAATTAGTGGGAGAGGGATGTTATACTGTGTCTATAAAGTCGTGAAATTAATGTTTTTGGAACTAAAAAAATTAAAAGTGGGGTAACACTAAATTATAGTACGGATGACAGCAGGTCAATCTACCCGAAACTGTCAGATATTCCCAATCAACCTCGAGCCTTAAAGCTTTAAAAATAAAGGTGAAAATCGGATAACGAAATCTGACAGATTGTAGTAGCTTAATGTGCTGTCGTCTGTACATCGATTGTCAACGGCTGTCGTATATTTCTTTTGTAACTCGATATCTATTGCATTTATTATTGCTCTTCAAATCTAACAATAAACAAAAATAAAAGTGGAGTTCGGATTTTTTTTTATTATGGCATCTCGTAGTTGACCTTGAGAGGTCGTGACTACTTAACCGGACTATCCTGTGGCTGCCTTAAATGAATTTAAAGCCTCCAGCCAGGGCAACTAAAAACTAAGCGACTACACGCTAAGGGCGAGTCCGTGTGGGGTACGAACCTCGGCTTACGGTGTCGCTGGAGAGCACAGCAAGGGACGGCTGGGTCGAAATTTATTTTTATTTCGGTTTGATGACCGCGGCGTTTCCTAGTACTCGCTCTGAGAAGAAACGACCGAAACAAACTCAGAGGTCATAGTCGGGAGTTCATATTTACTGACTCAGCTGCGGCGCGGGCTAGCCTTCCTCGGACAAGGGACTACGTTAAACGCGTCGCGAATGTCGCGATGAACCTCGGCGGCGAGGTCGGAAGGACAGTCTCTTGTGTTTTGTGCTCACTAGAACAAAACACAAAATCACACACATCTTAAAATTATCAATCATCTAAGTGGGAAAAGATAGTGGTAGACCGAAAGCATAGGCCATCTCTCTCACTCTTTTCAAACCAAAAAAATAATGCAGATGATACGCGTACGGCATGTCCATTAGTATATGTCTATGTGTATATCTATGGTCGTTCAATATTTCAAATGCAAGGACTTTTAATTAAACTGGAATGCACTATTGATCAAAACGCGGTCCGAGGGAAATAGCTTCACAGTAGCCCTCTGTCCTTGTTGTGTAGGGTGACTATTATAATAGAATTTATAAGGAATGTACGCAAAATGTTTTTTTTTTTTACTTAAACTACCTGAGTTTTTTTTTATGAATATTTAGGTATGGATCATCGTCATCATCAACCTTTTTATCGTCGTTTTTATCTCCTCTCATACAGAGAAGGATTGAGCGTAATCACCACGCTTGCTCAATGCGGGTTGGCCATTTCAGACTTAAAGTCCAGGTTTCCTCAAGATGTTTCCTTCACCTTTTTAATCAGTCATTGGTGTCCAAGATATACTTAGAAAGTACATATAACTTTAGAAAAGTTACATTGGTACTTGCCTGACCTGGAATCGAACCCGCACATTCATACTTGAGAGGTTGGTGTTTTAACCACTAGCCCACCACGACTTTTTAGGTATGGATGCTAACTTTTTAATTTTATTATTCTAAAAATAAATAGATGATGTACAGACGACAGCAGGTCAATCTACTCGAAACTGTCAAATATTCCTAATCCATCCTGAACCTTAACAGTTTAGAAATAAAGTTGAAAATCTAATAAGGAAATCTAAAAGATTGTAGTAGCTTTATATACTGCTTCATATAAATAAATAAATATCTACAAGAAAACAGAATTTTAAATACCTAATAAAACTACTTACTTATTATGTACACAATGACTAAGTGCACATTTATTATTTATTCCGAATTTTATGGTCACCCTGCATGCAAACAAAATAACTTGTATATGATTACCGCAGAAAACTTACATATGGAATGATATTCCGCATCCAGATATGACTCACTATTGCAGCCAATAATGGCCCCCTTTTACACCATCTTTTTCTAATTGAAATTGTTAAAAACACATAGAAAGAGACCTAGGCTACTGAGACGCTTTCGCCCTCGGACCTTTGGTGGTTGTTGCTGCTGATGGACTACAGGTTGCAGGAACTTGAAATGATAGTCCAAACACACTGTTGCATCACACAGTTTATTTCAGTTTATTTTTGCACAAGCACGAACAGAAGCAAGAGTAGATGATAGAAATAGCGAGAAGAAGAACAAGCCTGAAGATATGTAGGTACAGTCACAGGATGGATAAAGTTTCACAAGCGAATACGGTTTACTATAGGTAAAAATCTTGCACAAGCGACATGTATTAACCGAGGAAGCTACCAAGGGTTTTTTTTTTTTTTTGATATGGCATCTCGTAGGTTCGGTCTCGATTTCCTGTGGATGCTTTAATTAAAATTAAAGCCTCCAGCCAGGGGCGCTTAAAACTAAATTAAAATTAGGCGACTACGCACTAAGGGCCCCCCGTGGGGTACGAACCCCGGCTTAGGGCGTCGCTAGAGAGGACAGCAAGGGGCGGCTGGATCGAAAGTTATACTTAATGGTTTGATGACCACGGCGTTTCCTAGTACTAGCTCTGAGAAGAAACGCCGAAACAAACTCAGAGGTCATTGTTGGGACATTATGGTAATTACTGGCACAGCTGCGGTGCGGGCTAGCCTTCCTAGGAAAGAGGACGGGGGAGGGTGTTGCTACGGGGAGCGCGTCGCGATGGACCTCGGCGGCGAGGTCGGTAGGTCGGTCTATTTTTGTGTACTGTGCTGGTGGCCCTATTGGCTTCTTGGAGGAGGGTAATGGGGTCATTGGGGTCTGTGAAGGCATGCCGAGGACGGCGAAGTCGGGAGATGGTGGAGGGAGTGTAATTGGCGGCCGCTGCTATAAGAGGATTGCGGTGCTTGGTGATGGTGGCAGTATCAAAGAAGCGTTTGGAGAGACGTTTCATGAACTGCTGGATGGTGGGGATTTTGAGATCAAGGTAGAGGATCTCATTATGGACGAACCAAGGGGCGTTTGTGGCTTTACGGAGGAATCGGTTTTGGACTACTTGCATCCTATGGATATGACGTGGCTTGGCATGTACGAAGACTGGACAAGCGTAGGTCATTATCGGGCGTATGCAAGCTGTGTACAAGCGCATTTTGCACCTGAGCGATAACTTGCTACGCGGGTTGAGGAGGGGGTGGAGTCGACCTAGAGCGAAGGCGGCGCGAGCGCGGACCGTCTCAATGTGCTCTGAGAAGTTGAGGTTTTGATCGAGAATCACACCTAGGTACTTGGCTTGCTTCTCCCAAGGGATCGGCTTGCCGTCCATGGTGAGGGGTCGTGGAAGGGTGACACTGACCGGCGGTTTCCTGTAGAGTACCGCTTGGCTTTTTAGGGGGTTGACTTCAATTCTCCATTTTCTAAACCAGTCGGCGAGCTTGTTGACCGCGGATTGAAGATGAAGGCGAATCCAGTCTGGACTGCGTCCCGAGCAGTAGATGGCTGTGTCGTCTGCGAACAGAGCGAGTTGAGCCTTACTGCTTTTCGGGATATCGCTAGTGAAGAGCGTAAAAATGAGTGGGGCTAGTACAGAGCCCTGGGGAACACCTGCACGGATGGGGCGGGGGGAGGAGAGCGCTCCTTCGATTTTTAGCGAAAGGTGCGGTTTGACAGAAAGTCCCGTAAGATGAGGACGAGACGATCAGGCACGCCGAGTTGGTACAGCGTATAGATTAAGCCGTTGTGCCAGACTTTGTCAAACGCCTTCGCTATATCGAAATAAACTACGCCTGTGTACAAACCACGCAGGAACCCTGCATGAATATGTTCAGTGATGCGTAGGATCTGTTGGGGACAGGAGTGTTGGGTACGGAACCCGAATTGTTCATTAGGAATGAGGCCCTTGTTCTCGGCATAAGCTCTGAGTCGCTTATATATAAGCCTCTCATAAATCTTACCGAGAACTTTGAGTAAGCTGATGGGACGGTAGCTGGTGGGTTCGGTTTTAGGCTTACCGGGCTTGGGAATGCCTATGACGGTGGCTTCTTTCCACGTTTGTGGGAAAATGTTATTTCCTAGTGCACCATTGAAGATGGTGGTCAAGAGGATGATCAGGTGGGCAGGGAAGAAGCGGATCACTCTGTTGGTGATGCCGTCAGAGCCGGGCGCTTTCCTGGGTTGAAGACCTTTGACGATGTCCTGCACTTCATCAGGGGTGATGGGGGGCAGGGGATCCTCAGGGTCGTCAACGGGTGGGAGGGAGGTTCTACGTTCGATTTCAGCGTCAACCTCAAGGAGATGAGCTTGGTCTACTGGTAGGAGGCTGGGGGAGCACTGGGCTTCTAGGCAGGAGGCGAGGCAATCAGCCTTGTCATCGTCATCGAAGGCGAGCTACCAAGGGACTGGCGGGGGGCGATCGGCGCACGCGTCATCAAACCAGAATATTGGTTGTTAGTAACAGAGAATACCTTCTTACTATACGACTTCGCGACGATCACCTCACGACTGGTCTATATTCAAAGTAAGTTTATTAACAATATTTTGTATCAAATTAAGTGGTGCATGTTTATTGTAGTTGTGTAATATGTAAGAATAAAATATTTATATAATTATAATCTATAGTTTAAGTTGTATATAAATAGTACGTATATATTATATGTAAGATATCAATTAGTGTGATATTCGTTACATCAATATATTTATTTATGTAATTGAAATGATTATGATGATGATGAGTGTGTAGTGGATGCCACAGACCGTTTTCTCTTCTAAGAAGGTTTTATTTCCGATCGACCTTATTGCCCCTTCTGATAGAGTCTTCTTTTAAATAATAGAAATATGCAAGTTCACATTCCAGTTTAACTACAATTTTCTTGTTCAAATGCTACGAAGTGATTAGGTACTTGCTCTTGTACGAGATTTTCATATCATTAGAGATAGTTAGACGTTATTTTCTTTCCCGTGTCCCTCTCCCTGTTGACGCCTAGTACTACATCCACTTTTGACGAATGAGCTTTTTTTTTTTTTTTAGACGTTCTTTCCGTAGCAGCACTAATATACTAATACGAGGTTTGTAAGTTGTTAAACGAGATTTTGAGGTACACATGTACGAGGAAGGAATCTTTGTTTTTGGTTGGCAACCCTGGTGACGCACCTCAGTGTCACTGTCATCTGTCATGTCATCATCGTCATTCGTCTGTCATCTTAGAAATTATAAACTATTGTAAAAATTATAATAACAATCTATTTCGTTTCCAAAATATATAATAGGAATATTTTGTGTACTAGTTTTAAACCTATTTTTGCAGCTTTACTTATTGGTGGATTAAGTTATCACATAATAACCTAATAATACTGCTTTGTGCACTGAAAAGTTCGTCAAAATGAATGTGCTTCCAGCCCAACCCGTTGGCATACAGAGCACAGCGGGTGCTGTACCTATTCGAAATGAAAAAGGTAAGTTTTGTGCTAATATTTGTTCACGTTTATTGATAATTGCTCAGATATAACTCAAAATAAAACTGTGACAAATGTGTAGATTTTCTTTTTGTGCATATCAAAATGTTTTTTTTTTGTTCACAGGGGAGATTTCTATGCAAAAGGTGAAGGTTCAGAGGTACATATCTGGTAAAAAGCCAGACTACGCTCAAGGTGCGTCATCAACAGAGGAATCGGATACTGAAGACTTCATAGAGCAACAGAAACCAGACCGGAGGCAGCAGACCTTACCACAAGTCATCAGCAAGAAAGAAGAACACCACAGTGATTCCGAGAAAGAAGTAAGTGTAATCAGATAAATTGTTAGATTTGAAAAAAAAAAAAACTTGTAAAATACTCTTTTAGGTGCGTATTACAGAACGTAACTCAAAACTCAAGCTCTACTTATGTCTCGATTCAAGCTATTTGATTGGTTGAAACTAGTTTTAAGTAATGCCTAAGCAGAGATCAATGCTTGAGTTTCCTTCTGGAATACGGACCTTAGTATCAAGAATAAATTTTACAAAGTATTTTTTTATTTAGTTATTTATACTATTCATTTCGTTTTACAAGGTTGATGATCCGCGTTTACGTCGTTTACGACAAGCTGCACAGTCTCCACCAAGGCGTGCAGAACATAAACCGGAGATTATTGATGCTGAACCAGAAGACGAAGTAGAGAGTAGTGTTGAGGATGTGAGGGACAGTTCTGAGAGTGAAGATGAGCTTGATGAAGAAGAGATAGAAAGGCGCCGACAGGCTCTCAAAGCCAAACTTTCTGCTAGGTAAAATATTTAATCTATACTATTAGGTGTGCAAATAGAAACTCTGCTATTTTTTATCAATTTTGTTAAAAAATACTTCATATATGAATTATCACTAAAAATATTTGTCTTTATTATCGATAGTCCTTTTATTACAGTTAACTGCTTAGACCTGATGACAGACACGACAAATCGCTTAGCAGCAAGTTACTACCCACTACACAAAGCCAAGCCATTTTTCGTGTTCTGGCATGATGTCTGGTGAAGCCATATGGAGGACAGGTCTGAGCAATTGTGTTGCAATGTGTGCCGGATATGATGCACCAAATGTTCATGTCTCCACATTAATCTTCCTCTGGCGCAATATTGTTGATTCTGTTGTTGGGTTTAAGATTGTATCACCTTGCTGAACTGCCATCTTCCTTCATTTCATTCACTAAGTTTTTTTGAGTGAATAGGGTCTTAATAAACTAGCACGCTTTACTATCAACGATTGCATCACTGTTTACGATTAGGCGAGATTGCGGTCAAGCACTACTTTATAATTATAAAAAAAAAGCCTTCACTATAGAAACTTAGCAGTTTTGAAACAAAGTAGTTATCCAGCCATTTTCCGAAATCTTCGTCATTAATTAGACGACATTGATTTAAATTAGTGACAATCAGAGCTAAGGTCCGTATTACAGAACGTCACTCAAACTCAAGCTTTACTTAAGTCTTGTTTCAAGCCATTTGGTTGAAACTAGTTTTAAGTAATGTTTAAACAGAGATCAATGCTTGAGTGACGTTCTGTAATACGGACCTAAGTCTTTTAAATAATGTTGAGAAAGCAAATTCATGCAAATGGCAACAATTTATTTTTCCGTATCCATTCAAGAATCGAATTTAAATTGCTTGGTGAGTAACTCTTTAACTGCAAGCTCTTCTAGAGTTTGACATGGATTTTCCTTCTCCATCCTTGCTTTTTTTGAGTGCACCCAGATGTGGATTCTCATCAAGACTAAAATTTTCGTCACAAAATCTTCCAAACCATTTTTCACTGTTGAATGGATCATGGAATGTTTACCCAATGAATCGAATTTATCAATTCCATAGCTTGGGCAAGATTTTTATTAATTTGGAAACTGAACAGAATGCAATATAGGGTAAATGTTGTTTATCAAAATTCATTGCATTAAATTGACAGGAATAACTACTTGACAACAACTGGTAAAACTACTGCAATGGCCACGATATACGATTCTAAAATAGCGGATGAATTATTATTTTTATTTAAAAACTAGATAGTGCTTGACCACAATCCCGCGGTAAACAGTGTTCCAATCACTGATGACACTCTATCCTTGTAAGCACTTAACTTGTACTCAGACAGAAACACCGCCATTGGCAAATTGTTCCAGTCCCTGGAGTTTAAAAGACGAGGCGAAACATTAATTCGTCCGGATCGTAGTGGTGTCGGCAACGTATGGGTCGGCAGCGGCACTCTAATTGCGTAACATACTATTATTATCAATTTGCATCATTTTATCATATTAGAAAAGTGTGTCTACTCAACAACGTAAGTAACGTAATGAATGTTGTTGAACTGTCAAACCGAAACCCATTGCTACTGATAATAATGTGTCGCAATTACTCTGCTGGATGCATTCAAGTATTAAGTTGAAAGCCGCTCAGCGAGCTATGTTGAGCGTCTCTCTGAAGGACCGCATCAGAAATCAGGTGATCCGACAGAGGACCAAAGTCACCGACATAGATGAGAGGATTAGCAAGCTGAAGTGGCAATGGGCTGGTCACATATGCCGCAGGGCCGACTACCGTTGGGATAAACGAGTCCTCGAGTGGAGACCGCGTTTCGGCAAACGTAGCGTAGGACACCCTTGTGCGAGATGGAGAGACGCCATCAAAAAGGTGGCTGGTAGTGGCTGGCGGAGAACTACTCAGAATCGAGGTTGTTGGCGTGCCATAAAAGAGGCCTATGATGCATTCAAGTATTTTTTTCATGTATCCAATATAAAGCCGAGTTTCTACTTTCACACCTAATAATATTATAAAAATCTAACTCTGTCTGCATGTTTCACTTCAATGGATATTAATAAAATTTGGCATCCTGGTCAGATGGCTTCCTGTGGAGGGACAAAGGCTTGTATTCTTCTCTCTTAGGAAAAAATTTAAAATATAAATTAAAAAAGTAGCCGCTTTTTGTCATATTAGCATGTTCCCATAGGATAATTTACGACATCCACACGGGCGAAGCACTGGGAATATAACATAGTATTACAAAGTATATACTAAGTATGTTGACACTAATGCAACTTTTGATTAAGAGTATTGATGCTGAGTGTGGTAAGTACAATTAATAAAGAAACACCCATAGAGGTGCTTCTTCCTAGATGTTCTTCATGTTGTCTGCTTTTAGAAGCATGAGGAAATATTAATGATTAATAAAGTGATATACACTTGAAATGTTATTGTGTTGTTAGGGAAATATTATCAATAATTTTTTTTATTTTGTGTAATAATAATACTGTTTGTTTGTCTTAGGGAAGCAGAGAAAGAAGTTCTTGGTAGAGATGATGATGAAGAAATGGTGGATGGTGATAAGGAAGAGAGTGGCTCATCAGACACTGAGTACACAGACAGTGAAGAAGACACAGGTAAAGTTATAACAGGAAATTACTAAATTGTTTCAAATATATTACACATATTTTGCAGAAGTCTGTGTTTCTATGGAACAGTGCTCTTAAAAGCCTTGTCTCCCTTACCAAATCTTTATAAAAATAGTTTTCATTGTTTTTAAGGTGTTAAAGCCGATAGTGATGTTAAAATGTACATCAAAGATGTGAGTGTAAGAAATTTCATTAATTATCATGGGTATTGTTTTGTGATTATCCCATTAGGATCTAACTTTTAACAGGTTTTATTTATGTTACAAACAGTTTATCAATTTCTTGATCTTCCAAGGTCCACGCGTGAAGCCAGTTTTTGTAAGAGCATCAGACAGAATGACTGTGCAAGAGAGAGAAAAAAAAGCAAAGGCACAAAAGAAGGAAGAAGTAGAAGCTAGAAAAGAAAAAGAAGAGAGGAGAAGAGAAGCTTTGAAACTTGTTGAAGAGACCATTAGGTCTGAACAGAGGAATACACAGGTTTGTCTATTAATTTTATAATCTAAGAAGGTTTTTTTACAGGTTGTATATTATACTCAGTCTTGTATTCTTAAAGCCGCGTACAGACGTAGCCGTATTGCGCTGCGAAATATAAAAATGATTTATACAATATTAAAAAAAGAGGAAAAGATGCTGTTTAGAGTCCCAAAATACTGTTATTTTCATTAAGTTGGACAAGTTCACGCAGTAATTGGGTATCGGCCTCCATGATGCATGAGCGCGCAACGCTAACAACACCTGGGGCACTAGCCAATGTAACATCGCTTCCTAGCGAAGCGAAATCGAATACTAAACCAACCAATGGCAGGAACGATTGACCACGTGATTTACCGCGTCGCGTGGTCAATCGTTCCCGCCATTGGTTGGTTTGGTATTCGATTTCGCTTCGCTATGAAGCGATGTTACTTTGGCTACAGGTCCTGTTCGTCCACACGGATCGCTTGGCTCATACTGTTTGTCGGCGTTCGCAATGATCATATGACGCCAATGCTCACTGTGAGCACACACGTCCACACAGCCTGAGGCTTGCGAGACGAACCATTCGCGACGCACGCCTCGTGATTTCTGTACGCGGCTTTACACCCTTGACAATGCTGAGGCAAAAAAAAAAATGTTTGGTAATTAATTTGGAAAAATTAATATATCAATTGAATACAGTAGCTTCATAAATTTGTTAACACTTTTCCACTTCAGTTTTGTAACATTTAAAATATAAGAAATGTTTGAAAAATTATAATGTCTTATTGACTACGTCAGGAAAACTATTATTTTTTAAATCATAATTTGGTAGCAGAGGTGGGACCATATTCTATATGATATAATGATCCCAAAATTGAAACCACGTTATTTTTTTAGCTATAGGAATGACATGCTTTCGAAATAAGGCATCATTCAAGTGTTCATAGTGATTTCGGGCTTGGTAGCAAAGAAATTTCCAATTTTGAAACTTTTAGGACAAAATTGTTAATCTGTATTTTAACGAAAATGTATTCAAGATACAAACAACAATATAATTTCAGTATATTTTTGTAATTACAGAGTGAACTTAAGGAAGGTAATATCAATGATGTGTGTACTGACGACGAAAACGATGAACTGGAATACGAAGCATGGAAACTGCGTGAAATGAAGCGCATCAAACGCGACAAAGAGGAAAGAGAAGCGTAAGTATAACAAAACGAGTTTCTTTTTACGCATGCTCAAACACTGAACACGTCACTATGTGATTATTTCAATGTTTACAGTATCGTTACCTTGACAGCCTCCGTGGCGTAGCGGTAGCGGACGCGGCCGCTGCGCAAGGTGGTGCGGGTTCGATCCCCGCACAGTGCAAGTATTTGTATGCATGAATATGAATACTTGCACTGGTCTGGTCGTGCCTCGGAAAGCACGTTAAGCCGTTGGTCCCAGTTGCCATACAAACATCTAGTGACAGTCGTTACGGGTTGTTGGAGCCCTCTAAAGTCCAACAATTGGTCTAACTGCAATGCTTCGATGTCGCCTTCGGGTTGTGGAGGTCAGAAGGCAGTCGCTTCATGGAAAATGTCGAAGTTTAGCCATTTCAGCAGTTGGACTAGTAAAGTGGACCCCAGACTCCAAAGCTCAAAAGGCTTCGGATGCGACTGGGATTAACGCTGTGATGATGATGATGACAGTATCGTTACCTTGTCACTGTTATTTGTACGCAAAAAGGTCCATATACAATATTTTTTTTAAAGATGCTGTTATTACTATACAGTCTATAGTAGGCAATTACAAGTAGAACGTAGCTGATGTCACATCGAAGTCTTCCCTTTATGTTTAAGATGTCCGTGTCGAACACACTCAGCAAATACTACAGAAGTCACCCGATGTAGTCCTCAAAGTTCTCGCTGTAGATGTTCTCTATTATCGCTTCTTGTCGCTTGTTCCCCTTCGGTAGTCAAATGCAGACTGGCTCATTCACGTTTTTTTGTTTTTTAATATGGCATCTCGTAGTTGACCTTGAGAGGTCGTGACTACTTAACCGGACTATCCTGTGGCTGCCTTAAGTGAATTTAAAGCCTCCAGCCAGGGCTACTAAAAACTAAGCGACTACACGCTAAGGGCACCCCCTGTGGGGTACGAACCTCGGCTTAGGGTGTCGCTAGAAGAACAGCAAGGGACGGCTGGATCGATTTTTTATTTTGGATTCATGACTGCGGCGTTTCCTAGTACTAGCTCTGAGAAGAAACGGCCGAAACAAACTCAGAGGTCATAGTCGGGAATTTATATTTACTGGCTCAGCTGCGGCGCGGGCTGGCCTTCATCGGACATGGTGGAATCACGCCTCTTTTTATATGCAAGCTCATCGAACATTCCAGATCTGCCTAGAAGTAATAATAAGAGCGCTTAACTTCTAGTACGTTCAGCAGGTACTTACAGGTGCTTCACAGGAGACGAGTTTCTAGTAATTTCGATGTCGACACTTCGTTGACAATATTGATGAATACTGTACATTCAATGCGTTTCTATATCGTACCTCTACAATGCCTAGGTCTCAAGATCATCATCATCATCATCTCAGCGTTTATCCCAGTCGCATCCGTAGCTTTTCAGCTTTGGAGTCTGGGGTCCGCTTTACCAGTCTAACTACTAACAGCCTAGGTCTCAAGATATAGGGCTTAAAAGTTATGTACGGTATGTCACGCCATATTTAACCTTATTGACATAAGGTGCATTCGTAACAATAATAAACTTGAAATTCAGGGAGCGACATGCTGTGGCATACTTTTTATCCTACCACGATAATTGACATTGCGAGACTGAAGTCGCGGAGTTACTAATAAAATTATGTCTTTTATTTACAGTGTGGAGAAGGAGTTGTTAGCTATCGAGCGTATGCGCAACATGACGGAGGAGGAACGTCGTGTAGAACAACGTCTCAATCCCAAGCTTGTCACCAACAAGTCTGTTAAGGGCAAATACAAGTTCCTGCAGAAATACTATCACAGGTCAGTTGTTCAATATTTACATTTAATTCTTTTTCTGGGGTACAAAACAAGAGTAGTTATAATTAAATATTAGAATAACATACTATCTTACAAATTAAAGTGAGTACTTATTATACTTGTAGCAACATTATCCACTTGTTAGGGGTATTAAGTGCCGATTAAGGATTACGAAATTACAACGTTGGTACAGTCGATACTAGGCAATGACAAGTGGAACGTTGTTGATGTCGCATTGAAGTCTTCCCTTATGTCCACGAAGTCTGTGTCGTACACACACAACAACACCTTAGAAGTTACTTCACGTAGTCCTTGAAGTGCACGGTGCAGTTTTCGCTGTAGATTTTCTCGATTATCGCTTGTTTCACTTCGATAGTCAAATGCAGACTGATTGACCTGCAGAGTGACACCGCTTTATACAGGTTGTCCCAAAAATACGATAAACCGGAAGCAGGAGATAGGTACCAAGTCATTCCAACTATGAGAAAAAAAGAAAAAAAAAATATCTAGACCCCGTGGTTACGAAAATATAGGTATTTAAAAAAAATCTAAAATCAACACCCTGTGATAATCATTTCAACCTTGTTGCTACATGCATGCATAATGCTGTATGCTGCTATCAATTGAAGGCTTTTATTTAAAGTCATCTATTTTAGTTTAGAAAAAAATTGCTTGTTACTTCCACTAAAAATGAAAAATAAATACTTTGCTAAACTTTAACCTACTGTCCTGAAAAAAAACAATGTACTGGAATGACTTTGTCCATCTCCTGCATCCGGTTTATCGTCGATTTTTGGGACAGCCTGTATATGCAAGCTAATCTAGCATTGCAGATCTGTCTGTCTGATTGAATGTCACGCAATATTGAACCTTATGCCTTTGACACGAGGTGCATTCGTAACACACTTATTACTTAATTGTAACGAAGTAGAACTGCATCTATTATTGTGTGTATTCTTGGTCAAAGATTATTGTTTAGGTGCCAAAGTTGCTTTTAATTTTGTAGTGACCTCATAACTAAAAGCTCCATTAGGGCCTTTGTACACTGCGCGGTTTCTATATAGTACGGTAGCATATAAGCGACTTATTGACGGGCATGTGTTACTGTACGACCACAGTAACACGTGTCCGTTAATAAGTGATCAATAGGTACAACATTGACGACCTTGCCTATACACGGCATATAAACTTTTTTTACACGACACGACAAACGTGACTGTTCAAAGGGTCATGGGTTTCTAAAATATATGAAGAAATCTGAAATAAATACATCAGTTTATAAAAATGCAAACACTTTTTTTTATAAATTATAAACTAGCGCTTGACTGCAATCCCGCCTGATGGTAAGCAGTGACGCAATCGTTGATGGTAAAGCGCACTAGTTTATTAAGAGCCTATTCACTCTAGCCTTGAAGACACTCAAATTGTAGTCCGATGGAAACACCGCCGCTGGCAAATTGTTCCAGTCCCGCGATGTACGCGGTATAAAGGAGGAGGCGAACGCTATTGTCTCACACGTATAAACATGAATAATGTTTAATATTTCTAAATAATAAAGAAGCTATAGGTATTGTTTATAACTAATTATACAACATATTTTTTTGTTTATATGACCCGAAACACGTGTCCAGTATTTTTAAGTACAGAATGTTTGTACAAAATTTCAAAAAGATATAATGAAAACATAACCCTTCCTGGCAGTCGGGTAAAAAACCACAAAGTTTTGAGCTTGTTATCTTACTTGGCTGTCCCAACAACAATATGGTCCACGCTCCGATCAGGCGGGCGAGCAGGGCGTTGACCTCTGGCGTCAACTGTGCCCAATACTATGATCTACCGTGCGCGTTCGGTAACCACAGTGCAACAATGTCTAAATGTATTTGGGGAAAAATGTCACATAGTGTAAAAATGATTGAAATCGATTCAGTTGCTTATGTTTGACAGAATCTATGTTCACAGTTTATGCGATCATTGACGTTGTTTAAATTTCAGAGGTGCCTTCTACTTGGACAAAGAAGAGGAGGTGTTCAAACAAGACTTCTCTGGTCCTACTCTGGACGATCACTTTGACAAGACTGTTTTGCCTAAGGTAATTGTATTTTTTTTTTTAAATAATTATAAACTAGTGCTTAACCGCAATCTCGCCTGATGGTAAGCAGTCGCCTGATGGTAAGCAGTAATGCAATCGTTGATGGTAAAGCCCGTTACTTTATTAAGAGTCTATTCCCTAAAAAAAACTGAGTGAATAGAAAGGAAGACGGTAGTTGAGTGAGGTGATGCAATGTTAAACCCAACAACACGAGGGAGATTGATCTGGAGACTCCACGATCAAACCCCCGACACAACAACATTTGGCGCATCGTATCCGGCACACATCGCAGATGCTCAGACCCGTTCTCCGTACGGCTTCACCAGCATCGAGCGACGAATCCCTTGGCGGCAAGGCATTGTCTGGTGGGTGGTAACTTCTGCCGGCTGCCGATGTTATGGCCTACCACGGAGAAAATTTATATAAAATACAATTTGTTTTTGATGTGTTATCAAACTGTAAGCTAGATATGTCTAAGACCTAGATTATTACAATCCAGCTATGGACCGAACCTATAAAAAATTTAATAGTAATGCGAATGACTCCGACAGTATATGGAGTTCTTGTTGCTGAATTAAAAGCTAAAATATTATATTTTTGCCGCCACCAACACGCTTACAAGACAATTTATCGAAGTTTGCACAAAAATATACAGAGTGGTGCTGACAATACGACAATAAATTAAACATCGTGTACCTCAACATATTCTCAGTCTACGCATAAAAAACTATATAAATATCTCCATTAGTTTAGTCACAGGAAATTATTTTTCATTTTTCACATTTTCTACATGATGTACATGTTGATAAGGTAGCGCTAACAGGTTGATGACCGCCGCATCCAGCGGTACTAAATTTTAATAATAATGGCGCGAAAAAGCAAGTCGATACAGGAACGCGCTGTCGCCCGCTGTTCGAAGGTCATTGAACCAATATTTTAAGGGATGCTCTATTCCGTTTGCAATTTTATGCGATTTAGTTTGTTTGAAATTTTATTTTATTTTTTATTTTTGATGCTAATCTTTTTTCTATGGTTCAGGATTATTCCTACGAACCAGCATGGTCTGTGCTTTCATTTATTGTCGTATTGTCAGCAGTACTCTGTATACTTCTCTGCGTTCTTCTCCATAGGTACCTACTCTTTGGAATGGGCGACTAGCTTCATCTTATTGACTGACCGACCTTCTGACAATTCAAAAGTGCCTGTAACTGGTTTATTTGAAATAAATGATTTGATTTGATTTGATTTGATTTGATTTGATTACTGTTCTATATTCTTAAAAAACCTGTACTATACTGAAAAGCTATAATTTAACTTATTTTTTTATCCATAGGTAATGCAAGTAAAGAAATTCGGTCGGTCTGGTCGCACGAAGTACACCCATCTCGTCGACCAAGATACGACGGAGTTTGACTCGGCGTGGAGTAACGAAGGCGCAGCTGCAAGGCTCGCTAACTTTAGGGGCGGCATGAAACAAGTGTTCGATAAACCTACCGCAAAGAGGAAGCATAATGTATGATGTGGTACTTAATAACTTATATGGGCTTAGCCAGGATTTGGTTTTTTTAACTCTACTTTGAGTGGCCAAACTTGAAGTGCAGTGCTACAAGATTCTGAAGGCGCGAAAATGTCGCCATCTTGTTTTACTAAATGAACTTTGCTTGCTCGTACATAAAAATATACTCGTATTTATACAATATGTAAAGAAAACCCTGTCCGATCCGTGAAGGTATTGTTAGGTATCGATAACTGATTCTACTAATGCCTACAAAGCCAAGCTAAACTAAAAAAAACCCTAAAAAATAAATATTATTTTGCAAAAGGAGGTAAATTAGGTTATTGCGGTAGGCATTACATGCGCGGGCATGACAGCCTCCGTGGCGTAGCGGTAGCGAACGCGGCCGTTGCGCAAGGAGGCGCGGGTTCGATCCCCGCACAGTGCAAGTATTTGTATGCATGAATGTGAATATTTGCACCGGTCTGGTCGTGCCTCGGAAAGCACATTAAGCCGTTGGTCCCGGTTGCTATACGAACGTCTAGTGGCAGTCGTTACGGGTTGTTGGAGCCCTCAAAAGTCTATCAATTGGTCTAACTGCAATGCTTAGATATCGCCTTCGGGTTGTGGAGGTCAGACGGCAGTCGCTTCACGGAAAATATCGAAGTTTAGTCAAAATCAGCAGTTGGACTGGTAAAGCGGACCTCAGACTCCAAAGCTGAAAGGCTTACGGATGCGACTGGGATTAACGCTGAGATGATGATGATTACATGCGCGGGCGAAGGGGGCAGGGCACGCGGTTCGCGGTCGCGTCGCTATTCGGTCATAATAATACCGTCAAAAATAGTGTTGTCACTTATTTAAAGAATATTAAAAAATTACTAAATTTTGGGGAAGTTGGAATTGATTCGCGGAAAAAAAAGATTCTTTCAAAAATTATTAGTACTGTTTCTATGATGATTATGTAAAATTTCATATTTTGTTTGCGTGTTTACTTAACCTTCATTACCCTTATGGGTCGGACGGGGTTTTCTTTTCATATTGTATAAATTAATAAAAAAAATCAATCGATAAATTTGATTTTTCAATCATCTGATAACTTTATTTGTGGAATAATTTTGAAATTTTGAGTGTATTTACAGTGTAGAGAGTGTAGTGTATTTACAAAAACTGTTAAATATCAATTTTATACCTGAAATAAAGTTTCTTGACTATGGTAAATTCTGCCCTAAGCTACACAAACTAGGTTAGAATTTGATTTAGCATGATTTTTCCATCGCAATCGACTTATTGTATGAATTAAATTGTGAAATTGGAAGAATTTAGTTCTTCATATAATGCCTCGTTACGCCTGTGTAAAGTTGTTTGTACTGGCGTGTTTGAATGTGGGAACTACGTTACTTGTGGAGATATTTGTAAATAGTTAAGAATAAGCCCTTAGTATTAAGTTTTGAAGAAAATAAATTGTGTAAAATTATTTGTATATTTTAACACTCGACTCCTTGACTCTAAAATGTATTAGATGTACGCATAGCTACACATCCAGCTATACATAACCACTATATGTGAAACCTATACAATGCTAGGTCAGCTCAAATTGAAAATGTAGGTATATAGCTTGATGTATAGCCGTGTCAGGCTCAAAGTCACTCAAAGGGCAATGGAGAGGACTATGCTTGGGGTTTCACTGCGCGATCGAATCATGAATAAGGAGATCCGCAGAAGAACGAGAGTAACCGACATAGCCCGAAGAATTGCAACACTAAAGTGGCAGTGGGCTGGACACTGCCCGCAGGACCGATGCCCGATGGGGCGGACGGGTTTTCGAGTGGCGACCACGCATCGGAAGACGTAGCGTGGGTAGGCCCCCGACGAGGTGGACCGACGACCTGGTGAAGGTCGCGGGAAGCCGCTGGATGCAGGAGGCGCAGGACCGGTCGTCGTGGAGAACCTTGGGGGAGGGCCTATGTCTAGCAGTGGACGTCTTTCGGCTGAAATGATGATAGCCGTGTCGATAGCTTATACTAAATTTTGCACGGTTTTAACCGAGGTGCAAAAGTTGAAATACACGTCATATTGTTTTAAACTAGCTGGAGCCGGCACTTCCTAACTGACTACCTCTGAGAAGAAAAGCCGAAACAAACTCAGGGCTCACCGTCTCTTTTTCAAGTCCAGACATTAAAAATGAAAATGTTTATAATAAATTATATGAAACATAGTGATTAAAATGTCATAATTACGCATAATTACATTACATTACGCATAGCTACTTTATATATTACTAACTGCGCCACACGGTTTCACCCGAGTAGGTTTCGATATGTTTTTTTATATGTTCTGCTCCCATGGGTCGCAGCGTGATGTTATATAGCCTAAAGCCTTTCTGAATTAATGGGCTATCCTACGCAAAAAGAATTAATCAAATCGGACCAGTAGTTCCTGAGATTAGCGCGTTCCAACAAACAAACTCTTCAGCTTTATATGTATACTAGCTGCGCCCCGCGGTTTCACCCGCATAAGTAGTAGAAATATAAAAAATAGATGTTGGCCGATTCTCAGACCTACTCAATACGCTCACAAAATTTCATGAGAATCGGTCAAGCCGTTTCGGAGGAGTATAGGAACGAAAACTGACACGAGAATTTTATATATAAGTATGTATATTAGTATAGATTATTTCATACTTATTATATTATCCTACTCTTCTTCTTTGTCCTAGCCACTTCCCAATATTTGGGGTCGGCTCTCCTCGTTCTTTTGCGCCAGGATGATCTGTCCTGGTCGAGATGTTTAATTGGGCACGCTCTAAGTCCTTGGCCACTGTGGACCACCAGGTGGTTAGTGGGCGTCCTCTACTTTTTTTGTTATCTGGCAGTGCTAGGGCCCGTTTCACAACCCGTTTCACAACATTCCTACTAAACATAAATGCGGAAGTTTGCGAGGATGAATGGATACGTGTTTGACACAAAAACTGCAGAGCTGATTTAGATTACATTCGCCACACAAATAGTTTATAATTAGGCTTATTAATACATTGGATTACACACGTTTTATCGTGATGTTCCCATTAGATTGAAACTTATGCGGTTTGTTTCGCCCGCGGGGCTGTGCTAGTTTAGATAAGAAAAGCTTTATACTTCTTAAGAATTAGGATGAGACTAATATCCCGCCACATTGACATTGCGTTGGCAAGTCTTATGCGATATCTTTACGATATATATTTTTTTTCACGATATTACTTGCGGTACCGGGCATAGAATAGTACCAACCCATATCCTCCTATCCTCCCATGGGCGTCGTAAGAGGCGACTAAGAAAACTCTCACCAGAGAAGCGGCAGCGCTTCTCCTGTGGAATAACAAATTACTGCGATCCCAAACCCGCCTGCCAAGCGTGAGGACTAATTATATACTTACTATACTCTTTGGTGAGGACCATGGGCGTACCCGGCTTCTGGCCTAAGGGGAGAGGGGGGGGGGGCAGGTCCGGCCGGAGGGCAAGTCAAATTTAGTGAGTAATCTTTGTGCGCTATTACACTGTACATTTTGTTTTTGTCAGTGTCTACTGCGTGCTTTATTCTGCCCGATGAAGGCCAGCCCGCGCCGCAGCTGAGCCAGTTAATTATATTCCTCTGCGTTTGTTTCGGCGTTTCTTCTCAGAGCTCAGCTTGGCTTCGCCTGGCTGGAGTGAATAGGCTCTTAATAAACTAGTACGCTTTACCATCAACGATTGCGTCACTGCTTACCATCAGGCGGGACTGCGGTCAAGCGCTAGTTTATAATTTATAAAAAAAAAGCTAGTACAAGGAAACGTCGCGGTCATTAAACCATTACAAAAACCTTTCGATCCAGCCGTCCCTTGCTGTCCTCTCTAGCGTCGCCCTAAGCCGAGGTTCGTACCCCGCAGGCCCTTAGTGCGTAGTCAACTTTAGTTTTAGTTAAGTTTTAAGTGCCCCTGGCTGGAGGCTTTAATTTTACTTACGGCATCCACAGGATAGTCCGGTTAAGTAGTCACGGCCTCTAATCAGTCAACTACGAGATGCCAACCCCCCCTCGGTACGCCCATGGTGAGGATTATGACAATGCCACCCAATGGAATGAAAGTCCTGGGGGAGGCCTTTATCCAGCAGTGGACCTGTATAGGCTTAGAAGAAGAAGAAGAAGAGACACGATATCTTTAATCCACGTTCCCTCAGACGTAATAAAACTGTGGTAGAATAAAAACGCCTTGTACGAATATTTCACGAAAACAAGTGAAGTGAATTTGAACAAATTCTTTAGTGCACACATCGGATGTATTCAGCACAATTATTAGCGGCTTAGTTAAGTTCTAACGGATGATTATTGCAAGGTTGGATTATATCGCTCATGAGCTCTGCCCGATTAACGTCATTGGTTAAATAACTTTTAAAAAAAATCTTCAACGCCTACAGTTTTTATACAGATTATTATATACCATTTATGCAATTGAAATAATTTGATTGTAAATGATTAATGGACTATTCACGTTTGCATCATCATCAACCTTTTATCGTCCCACTGCTGGGCACAGGTCTCCTCTCATTCAGAGAAGGATTGAGCGTAATCACCACGCTTGCTCAATGCGGGTTGGCGATTTCAGACTTAAAGTCCAGGTTTCCTCAAGATGTTTTCCTTCACCTTCAGTCATTGGTGTCCAAGATATACTTAGAAAGTACATATAACTTTAGAAAAGTTACATTGGTACCTGCCTGACCTGGGATCAAACCCGCGCACTCATACTTGAGAGGCTGGTGTTTTAACCACTAGGCCACCACGACACATATACAATTGGGCCACGCGATAAAATTGGGACACCAAAATTAACAAATACAAAATAAAAAAAGAAGTAACTGCAATTTTCCCTACTTGATATGAAATATTTTACTAGGTTTAAATAATAACTCGCGGAGAACTATAGTCGGCATAGTCGCAGAGGATTCTTAGCATGAACCCTGTATTCATCAGGCAAGTTGACGTTGAGCGGATTTAACAAGGAACTTCTATCGTTACCAAGTTTTATATATCGCGCAAACGGGCGACGACATAGGAGATTTTACTTGATTTATGTCTTCAAGTTCTTACGACTTACGTATCTGTTGTGGAGAGTTATCTAACTTAGGTATCTACGCTATTTGTTCTAGTTTCTTAATTGACCATATTAAGTTCGAAGGGATTACCCCAGTTTTGTTACTCTGCTGGATTAAGATTAGGTGTAAAATAAAAGATGTCTGTCTTCGATGCATACATACGTCTTATCTATCGTGCAGACAACCGCACACCAAGCTACCATAATCTGTCAGATTACTTTATTAGATTTTCAACTTTATTGCGTAAGCATTAAGGCTCAAGGTTGATTGGAAATATTTGACAGTTTCGGGTAGCTTGACCTGCTGTCGTCCGTAAAATGATGGAGTGTCAATTTAGTGCAGTTTTTGAATTTCGTAATTCACTTTCAATCACAATCCGAGAGTTCTAAAGGAAGGACACTGCTTCAGAGGTTTCAAAAAATCGTTGGCTCTACAACATAGGTACGTAACACAATGAACTGTCCAATTGTGTATTAAATGTTGCATTGGCGTAGTTAATGCCTAAAAACTTAAAATAATCTCAGTATCCTGTCCTCACCTTTCTGGCTCGCATTTACCCAGAAGACTGAGGATTAATAAGGAAATAGCCATCGAGGTTCCTTACGAATAGTAATCCAGTTATCATGGTTGATATTTTAATTTTTAGCAGATTTACTTGAAGATAAGATAATAAATATGACAGCCTCCGTGGCGTAGCGGTAGCGGACGCGGCCGCTGCGCAAGGTGGCGCGGGTTCGATGCCCGCACAGTCCAAGTATTTGTATGCATGTATATGAATACTTGCACTGGTCTGGTCATGCCTCGGAAGGCACGTTATGCCGTTGGTCCCGGTTGCCATACGAACATCTAGTGGCAGCCGTTACGGGTTGTTAGGGCCCTCAAAAAACCAACAATTGGTCTAACTGCAATGCTTCGATGTCGCCTTCGGGTTGTGGAGGTCAGACGGCAGTCGCTTCACGGAAAATATCGAAGTTTAGCCATTTCAGCAGTTGGACTGGTAAAGCGGACCCCAGACTCCAAAGCTCCAAGGCTTCGGATACGACTGGGATTGACGCTGTGATTATGATGATGATGACTGAGGATTAATCAGGAAATAGCCATCGAGGTTCCTTACGAATAGTAATCCAGTTATCATGGTTGATATTTTAATTTTGGTACATTTATGTAGGTATAATATTATGTACCTACTTATTATAAGTAGGTAATAAGTTAATAGTAGAACTTATTACTTATATAATAATTATGTACCTTTTACTCGGTGGTAGGCCATAACATCGGCTGCCGGCAGAAGTTACCACCCACCAGACAAAGTTTTGTCGTGAAAAGTGTTGTTGTGAAGCCGTATGGAGGACGGGTCTGAGCAATTGTGTTGTTGTTGTGTCGGGAGTTTGGTCGTGGAGGGTCTCCACATCAATCTCCCTCTGGCGCAGCATCGTTGGTTGTGTTGTTGGGTTTAACATTGCACCACCTCGCTCAAGTGCCGTCTTCCTTCCTATTCATTAAGTCTTTTTTAAGTGAATGGGCTTAATAAACTAGCGCGCTTTACCATCAACGATTGCATCACTGCTCACCATCAGGCGGGATTCAGTCTAGCGCTAGTTTATAAAAATTTAAAAAAATACTATCTACCTCGGGAAATTCCCAGTTTATTAGTTTATTATGTTAAATAATATATGTAACTAATATATTATTTAACATAATAAACTGGGAAGTCTCCAGGTAAAAACTACCTATTTCTAAAATTAAAAAGTTATTGCTTATTTCGAGGACAACGCATGGTATCCACTGAGGCAGCGAGCCTCCTTGCTGGATTGCCGCCATGGGTTCTGGAGGCCAAAGTTCTCGCCCACATGTGTAAGTGGCGAGAGGAGACAAATCGCTAGGGCTTAACTCCGCTGCCGCGAGAAATCATGGTAAAGCGGACAGAGCTCCGACGGGATCACATGGCGACATGGAGAGTGTGACTATCGCAACCTAGTTCTGGGCACATCACAATTGCGGTGATAAATCCCCTCTTTGAGGAATGGCTGGAGAGGTACAAAGACCTTCCGTCTAACGACATCCCCAACGCGCACGGTTATCGTTCGGTCGGGAGGTTCCTATTCAGGATACTATACACCGATATACACCGTAGCGTTTCAAATCCCTTTGAAACATACCCTCGTGATGATCATCGGTGGCGCCGATCTCTCGCGTTCTGGCGCGTCAGACCATGGTACGGAGCGAGACTTTTTGGGAGGCGAGGCGCCTCGCCGCAGGAGACGGCATAGCCGTCGGGAGACAACGGCAAAGTCTTTTAAATGATCACAGAACATTTTTTTTTAATACTTACCCTACTTTTATATCTGGCCTATAACCAAAGCGCGACTTAGACGAATAGGTAGACACCTCGTTAATTGAGATCCATCATTAAACATTAAATTAATTAATGATATCATGCAATTTCCTTACCAATAAGTAGATTAACTATCTACATCTACAAAGAAACCATAACTCTATTTCAACAAACATGCAAGTCTCTGGTACACTTCAGTGACATGCATTTGCTCCTTCGAATATCATTTCCGTGTAATGCTCGGGATCTGGTTGAGGACCACTGCGACTTGCAGAATCACGTGTCAGGTGCCACACACGACCATATTGAGGCCGATGCCTATCAAAAAAGCTGTCATTGAGCCTCCATCCATACGTCAATCCGACAGATTGACGAAAATAATACCTGTCCTCAGGAGCTATTTTACTCCGATTCTTTAAGTAAACCTCTCTACCAAATTGTGGAATACTTTTGTAGATAATTTCCCTATGTTTTGGATCTACAGGGCGCATTATAGGATCCACAGTGATATCAGCATAGTGATTACTTGCTCTGTGATATCAGTATCAGGTCGATCGAGTCTTGGATCTTTCGCATCACCGAGACCGACATCAACTATAGAATGCCCTTTTTTCAAATCTGCTAGAGCCACGATGTGGATTGCGTCGCGAATAGGTTTTTTTCTCTTATTTTGTGCCCCGGGCAGATGGTCTGTTGTTATAGTGTCCATACCAGCAGCCATGGTTTCTTTTAAGACATCAGTTACATAGTATCCTTTTTCCTCTCGCTGTAATGTTGCCGTATGTTGCAACCTTTATGAAGGACATTCCATCTCATGCGAAGTTTAGCTGTCTTTTCATAGGTTTCATTTAAAAACTTGATGACATCGGTATTAGTAATATCAATTACAGGCATCTTATGTATTAAAAAGTAAATTATTTATTAAAATTATAGTACTTACAAAGTCACAATACTCTTAAAATCGTTTTAAAACAAAAAGTAATTCAATGTCACTAAATGTGAAGTTTCGTGACACTTTTCTTCTTCGAGTCGCTGGCAGGACATTTATTAGAGACAAAGACTTTTGAGATAGTCTTTGATTATAGATCTTGTAGGTCTTCGATAATTCCATGACATCGAACGTCATAGTTATTTATTTATTTCATTGTATAAACTACATTTTTAAATATTTACATAAAGAAATAAAAAATATTTAAAAATATAAAAAAGTAGTAGCCCACCGGTATCAGGAACAGGGTCCAAGGTACCGGTGGTCAGGGCTCCAGGGAGAGGAACCTCCTGACAATGCGAGCCGTGTCCAGAAGTACAGCTCTGTGAATCAAGCCTTTGATCCAGCTGCCTAACGAGAGCCTTCTAAGGTGTTAGTGGAGGCTCTTGGCTATTAAACCACAGGCTGTCGCGACTATCGGTAGGTACAATGATTGCTGAATCCACATCCCACATATCGACAACCTCGCGAGCCAAGTCAAGATAATTGATTTGTTTATCTTTCTCGGCTTTCACGAGGTTCTCATCATTTTACGTTGCTATAGCAACTAAACTGTTTACAATATGGGGCCCATATTTTCACATTCCTTAGTGTATGGTATTGTTAATAAACTAACAAAAGCCTACTATTTTTCGTCGTTGTTAAAAAAAGTTTTGCAGATGGAAGTCAAACGAAACAGTGTCATTGCTTTGTATTTGGCTGGAAAATCGCAGGCAGCCATCGTTAATGAGCTAGGACATTTACATTTGAACAAAATGTTAGATGTATCCGGACCCATCACGCGTTACAATGATTCGGGTAGCATCAAAAAACGCCATGGATGTGGACATCCAACAACAGAAACATCATCAGCAATGGTTCGAAAGGTAAAGGCTAGAATTGAACGAAATCCACGACAAAGCGCAGTTAAATTGGCGAAAAGTCTTAATGTATCTGCCCGGAGCATAGGGCGCGTATTAAAAAATAAACTTCAACTAAAGCCCTACAAATTACAAAAAGTGCAAGATCTGACACTTGCACAAAAGACAGTTCGTCTAGAAAGAGCTAAGAACTTAAAGACACTTGCACGTTGATAGCTTGCTTGAAAATTTGGTATTTTCCGATGAAAAAATATTTACCGTTCAGCAATATGTGAACAAGCAAAATGATCGCGTATGGTTAAAGTGTAAATCAAATGACAATTTAGACCAACGAATTCCCTTGCGAAAGCAAGCACCAGCATCTGTGATGGTTTGGGCGGCGGTAACTGCCATGGGACGCTCACCTCTCGTTTTCATTGACCAAGGTGTAAAGATAAACCAGCAGATCTACCGTAAAAATATTTTAAACGATGCTTTGTTACCTTGGGCACGTAAGCAATTTGGTAGAAATCATTGGACCTTTCAACAAGACTCGGCACCATCTCACAAAGCTCGTGAAACCCAAATTTTTTTACAAGAAAATATTCCGAGCTTCATTTCTTCGCAACAATGGCCACCATATTCCCCGGACTTAAACCCAATGGATTTTTCCATATGGTCAATTCTAGAAGCCAAAGTGTCAACAAAAAAATATGAGACGGTCGACGCCTTAAAGATTGCGCTTCGCCGAGAATGGAACAAAATACCAGCAGACCACATTCGTGCAGCGTGTGAAGCCTTCTCGGTCAGACTTGATGCTGTTATCCGCGCTAAAGGTGGCCATATCGAACAATAGCTTCTTTTTTATTTATTGTATATGTCTGAAGTTTTTAAATAAATATGCTCATGTTTAACAGAATTACAGCATTTTGAATTGGTAACACTTCGAGTGCCGACCCCTGTATACAACGTGTAACATAAAGGGTATATACATAAGAAAGGCATGGCATCTTTCCATGATATCGAACGATATTGGAAGGGCTTTTTAATCCTATCTCTTTATGTTAGGAAGTTATGACGAAAAACACCGCCTGTATAGTCTACTACCATACTAGTCGCACAGAGTTATTGAAGATATTTATCGGATTTTAGCAAGTAACGTGACGTGTAACGAGTAGTTATTAACGTATGTAGTGTGGTCCCACGTTTGTTATGATTTGATTTTAAGAAACACACGATACCGAAAATTTGGTACCAATTTTTTGAGTATTTTCTTTTAAGTTGAAACCCTTCCGATATCGTTTGATATCATCTAAAGATGCCATGCCCTTGGTATGTATATACCCTTTTTGTTACACGTTGTATATATATATATATATATATATATATATCTGATATTTATTTTATTATTACAGAAGTGGTTAGGGTTCCGTAGCCAAATGCCAAAAAACGGAACCCTTATAGATTCGTCATGTCTGTCTGTCCGTCTGTCCGTCCGTATGTCACAGCCATTTTTCTTCGAAACTATAAGAGCTATACTGTTGAAACCTGGTAGGTAGATGTATAATCTTAATGCTGTTTGTGAAACGCATTAAAATTTTGATGCAAAAATAAAATAATAATAATAAATATTGGGGGCTCCCCATACTTAGAATTGAAACTCAATTTTTTTTCATCAAGCACATACGTGTAGTGTATCTATGGTTAGGTTTTCAAAAATGATATCGAAGTTTCTAAAATATTTTCTTTCTAAACCGAATAGTTTGTGTGAATGACGCTTCCAAAGTGGAAAAAAGTTGTTCCCCCCCTCTAACTTCTTAAATAAGGAAATGAAAAATCTAAAAAAAACATATGACGTATATTACTATAAAAATTACCAACGAAAATTGTTTTGAACGAGATCTAGTAAGCAGTTTTTGTTAATAACTCGTAAATCGTAAACCGCTTATTATCGCGTAATCTTTCATACAAATAACTTAAATCCTTTAATATCATAAATCAATGGTACGGAACCCTTTGTGCGTGAGTCCGACACGCACTTGGCCGATTTTTTTATAAGAGTTTTGTTCTAGGCTGTGTATCTAGTGTATTATAAGTGATCGATGCGTGATACTGGTAATTATGTAATCAGAAACAATCATTGCCTTAAGCGAACATAATTATGAATTATGGATAATTTAAACCAATTAATGATTATAAAGAACAATACTATGTCCTTCAAAATGAGTCAAAGTGTGATTATTATTTCTATTGGATTTGAGTAGTAGGTATAATTACCACTGCAACATTAGTTTCACCCTTTAGTAAATGTAAGTAGGTATTGGTAAAGCAAGGTCATCGGAAATGAGATGATAACTTCTGGGTTCATTGGTATGAAAGAAAAAGGGCAGCTCACAAGTCGTCAGACGGTCAAGTTTATCATCTCACTATATCACAAGAAATGCCTGAAATATGAATACTAAGCCATCTACATAGCTTACCTATGTAAAAACTTAGTAGATTTAAGCCACATGTTTTCGCAACAGTAATGAATTCCCTTGGTCATCATCATCTCAGCGTTAATCCCAGTCGCATCCGAAGCTTTTTAGGCTTTGAAGTCTGGGGTCCGCTTTACCAGTCTAACTGCTGATTTTGGCTAAACTTCGATATTTTCCGTGAAGCGACTGCCGTCTGACCTCCACAACCCGAAGGCGATATCTAAGCATTGCAGTTAAACCAATTGTTAGACTTTTGAGGCCTCCAACAACCCGTAACGACTGCCATTAGAGGTGCTTTCCGAGGCACGATCAGACCAGTGCAAATATTCATATTCATGCATACAAATATTTGCACTGCGAGGGGATCGAACCCGCGCCTCCTTGTGCAACGGCCGCGTTCGCTACCGCTTCGCCACGGAGGCTGTCACGAATGAATTCCCTTGGTAACATTGTCATACTTAGGGTAAGTGCACTGTCTATGTAGTCGCATATAGGTTATGTAAAAGTTTGACTGGACTCCGGTAGGCGGTGGTAACTGTGGGTATTCTAATAAAAGTTTTTGTCCCATTATGACCGTTAGACAATGTTTTGTTGAAACGTCCCGTGCTCTAAGGTTTTGAACATTACCTACTACTACATTTTGCTCAACGAATTCCAACAACTTTCAAGCAAGTAGTAGTGTTAAATTACTGGTGCTTTGGACTTGACCTGAATAATGGCGTAAAGCCTAATGGGATAAGTATGAACTGGTTTTTGTTCGAGACAAGACTGTGGCGTTTACACAGTATTATGGAAATCAACAATCCATACTAATATTATAAATGCGAAAGTAACTCTGTCTGTCTGTCCGTCTGTCTGTTACGCTTTCCCGCTTCAACCTCTCAACCGATTTTGATGAAATTTGGCACAGACAATCTTTAGACCCTGAGAAAGAACATAGGCTACCTTTTATCCCGGAAAAAATTGATATTCCCAAACGGAAATCTAAAAAGCGCGATATAACCGAACTCCGCGCGGGCGAAGCCGCGGGCGGAAAGCTAGTAATTATTATATCACTAAAACCGGCAAGTGGTGGCACTGTTATAATAAGCAGCTTCCGTCGGTCGTGGGTTCATCATCATCATCATCATCATTATTTCAGCCGAAAGACGTCCACTGCTGGACATAGGCCTCCCACAAGGTTCTCCATGACGACCGCGACCTTTCCGCGAACTTCACCAGGTCGTCCGTCCACCTTGTCGGTTGCCTACCCACGCTACGTCTTCCGGTGCGTGGTCGCCACTCGATAACCCGTCGGCCCCATCGGGCATCGGTCCTACGGGCAATGTGTCCAGCCCACTGCCACTTTAGTGTTGCAACGTCGTGGGTTACTTAAATGTAAATAGTTTCATGACCATTGCTCTCGATAACGGTGAACAAAATATGGTAAGTTAATCGGCATATCCACTAAAACCACGACACGATTTGTGGCATCCACCAACCCATACTGAACCCGTGTGGTGGACCACACTATTTGCAAAGAGGCCTACGAGGCCTGTGTCTTAGCAGTGGTAACATTGGTGGTGGTTACTTACCTACATATTATCGTATCTGTCGATGACGTCCTTTATTGGACTTTAGTTGCGGTTTCACCGGCGTAAGTTGAGCCCGCGGTGTATGTTTTTGTTTTGTCAAAGCGTTCCTGGATTAATGGGCTATCCAACGCAAAAAGAATTTTTCAAATCGGACTAGTAGTTCCTGAGATTAGCGCGTTCAATCAAACTCTTCAGCTTTATATATTTTATTGGACATGTGCCGCCGCCAAGCACAGCTTATTCGGCCGGTTCTATGCTTGCCTCCTCCAGCCGATAATTCATCATCATCATCATCATCATCAACCTTTTTGTCGTCCCACTGCTGGCCACAGGTCTCCTTTCATACAGAGAAGGATTGAGCGTAATCACCACGCTTGCTCAATGTGGGTTGGTGATTTCAGACTTAAAGTCCAGGTTTCCTCAAGATGTTTTCCTTCACCTTCAGACATTGGTGTCCAAGATATACTTAGAAAGTACTTGACATTACAATGTAACTTTCGAAAATTTACGTTGGTACTTGCCTGACCTGGAATCGAACCCGCGCACTCATACTTGAGAGGCTGGTGTTTTAACCACTAGGCCACCACGACTATTTACCAGCCGATAATTATTTGTACCTAATAAAAACATGGGCCCATTATAATACGTTATCGTAATCTAACTTTCGTAAAAAATATCGAGAGCAAACCGGCATGTCCTAGAGCTGAAAACTTCGAACACTTGTGACATCTACCATCCCACACTGGGCCAGCGCGGTAGATTACGGCCCACTCCCTCTCATCAAGAGGAGGCCTGTGTTCCAACAGTGGGATCAATATAAGCTAATTATGTTATATTATTCTACCTTTTGTATAAAAGAAAGAGTTATGCTGCTAAGACTTTATTGATTGATATTAATAAAGTTAGACGGTGTTCAAATACGATTCGATAACATGTAGTGAATCTTTCTGGTTTGATGCAGTTTCCTCGTTCAGGGATTGGAAAACTAAATTTTGAACGAAAATATTTTAATAAGTTATTTGTAATTCGGGCAGGTTTCATATAGTGATGCTGGTGTGTTGTAATGTGGTGGATCTGGATGGACTCCTGTATGTCTCTCCATGTCATGGAAGAAAGAGGCAAAACGTTTGTATTCTGGCGCGCCAGGTCTTACAGAACTGTCACTTAACGCCCATCCATGACATTGTTAGTTGTTAAACAATCATTGTATTTCTCTTCTGGCAACTTCCGCTTTCTTGCGTCGAGGTAAGCTTTACGGCCACCACCAGCTGCCATTTCTTTATAAAGGATAATAGATTCATTTGTGTCTACCGATTTCATAACTGCGGGCTACTCTGCCTCCGTAAAAAAAGGTTTAAGGTTGTAGTATCGGATGCTCCTGTTAGCGCACACCTCCTTCGATGACGGGCGCTTACTTTGTGTTGGTTACCCAGTGCTAAGACACCAGCCCCGATTCGAGTTTCTTCTACCAGGGGCTCTAGTCTGCTATTACAATTGCACCAGAATAGTCGATCAGTGATCTCATAATGACGGATTTTGTCAATTTTCGTAATCTACTAACAAAATGGCGTCATTATGGCATTCTAGTGGGCAATCACTGCCACTGCACTCCATGTTAATAAATGTTCAAATTGAGTATTGGTTTTTAGAAACTCATTTCTATTAACGGGTTTTATAATAACGGCAATACGGCAATGTCATTCTATCACCATTACATTATGAGCAGACTGAGATAATTGATCTATCGTTATGAATTTAGCAGATAACGAATTTTTAAAGCACAATGACAATGGAATCGCGTTGGAATGACAAATTTATAAAAATAGCAGGGCCCCTGTTCACTTGTATAATTTTTGTGGCTTTTCGTAAATTGAAATTTCAGGATAAGTTTTTCTTTGTGTCTCAGGAACCATTGCGTTCGCTGTTTGTTAGCCTTATTATTACATTCGATTAAAAACTTTTGTGTGATTGCATCTAAGAAGTCCAGCGGCATTTTCTTATTTGTAGAAATGTAATAAACCTGTAACGTAATATAAGCCTATCGTAAAATAAAAATTTCATTTTTTACAAACAAAACTAAACTATTATGACGTGGATGACATTATGCACAGAGTGTAATATGGCATTAAACGATTTAAAATAAAAAAACAAGGGATGGAATATTATCTATCTGATTTACACTTGGGAGTTCGCGGCCCTTCCTTGGTTTTCCAACTGAACTGTATTAAGTAATTACTGCATTGCGTTTTCAATATTATCTGCTCAGTGGTACCATTAAATACTTATTCGTCGCTGCAACCATGTTTATACGGACGACAGCAGGTCAATCTACCCGAAGCTGTCAAATATCCCTAATCGACCTTGAACCTTAATGCTTTACCGATAAAGTTGAAAGTTTAGTAAAGAAATTTGACAGATGGTAGTAGTTTGATGTTCTGTCGTGTGTACGTCGCACAATGCCCAACAATGCATTCGATTTAAAATTTGAATTCCTGCACAATTGGTAATTGTACAGGAATTGAAATATTAAATCGAATGCAATTCTAGCTATTTACATACTACATACCTACATAACTGTTTCTTTAATTATAAACTCACATACACACACGGGCAGCAAACAAATATTAGTTCCGTTCGGGAATCGAATCCGCGACACGCAGCGCAGCAGTCAATAGTATAACCACTGCGCTAACCGTGCAGTCAATATTATGAAACTAAAAACTGTTTGAGAAGTCCAAACAACGTTTCCGAGATCACATGCTTTTTCAAGCAATTAGCGCCATCAGCCTGGCTGATTTGTGAATCTAAAGTACCCACGGTACCACTCAAATGCACACAGAAAAAATTATTTAAATTGGTCAAGCCGTTAAGGAGGAGTTCAATGACATACACACGTACAGCAGAATTATATATATAAAGACTTGAGGATTTTTGACGGAAGCTAAGATGAGTGTCACGCGCATTTTTCATTAGACTTTTAAAATTATTTATAGTGTCGTTTACTAAATAAAAGCGCGTGATTTATGTAGTAAATAGTGCATTCAGTAAATAATGCATAAAGAACATTGAAATATCGCAGCATAGTGACCACATAATGGCTTAGCATCAAATCTCCTCTTAGTCGGCGCACGCAGCAGTTTTTTCAACTGTCATTGGCGATATCCGCCATTATTGTGTTATAATTTTTTTAAAGAATTTCTATAATTCGTTACACGTGTTATTGGCAAAATTGTGGTATCTAACCACAGAGGCCATTGAAGAGTTGAAGTAGTATTAATAATAATTTATTTATTTATTTCTCCTCACAATATCTTGCTTATAGCTATAATTGTACAACCACTCAGTCTAGTATGTGTTAGATATGTGAGGAGCTGGTGTCTGTGAAAGGCGAGAGATGCCTGTGTTACAGATCACCAGTGCCCCACCCGTCGGACATGAAGATTCAATTTTGACTGGGTACATTTTATATAAAGCGTGAAGGTACTTATACAAAATAGAAAAAAAAAAAAACAATGAACAAAGATTGAACTCAAAACCAAGCATGTGTACAATTCTGGACTGATTCACTAGAACTAAACATCGATTATAATATATATAATTACCTATGAGTAATTGTGAGAGCGCAGTGCACACAATACCTAACATGAACAAAATATCAACTAAGGCACCCGCAATTTTTATTTCCTTACGCACTGGCTCGTCATACAAGCTTACATACCGTCATTCGGACAGAATTGTCGCGCGGGATTACGTGCATATGGCATGACTGCGGGTAGACGGATGATCCGCCGCTCGCCGCAGGCGCAGTTGTCTAGTTATAGTTTTGTAGCTGTGATACAGTGCGGTCTAAGTTTAATAAGCGGAGCGGATTTCGTTCGAAAGCGGCGCGGTGTTATAACTTAGTGTTTTTAATTTGTGTTCACTGCGCTTATGTATATGTATGTTTGGTGTATCTAGTTGCAAAGTGTAAATGATGTGTATGAGGGTCAGAAATGTGTATGAGCGTATATGTCTGAAGGTGTGGGTGAGTACCTATTGTAAGTTGCGGATGTATTAAATCAAAATGAGATTGAATTATTATGAAGGAGGCTTTCTGTGTATGAATAGTTCAGCTTCTGTAACCCATTTCTAACCACCACTTTGCATTTCCTTTTTGGTAGGGAATAGAATGATAAGCTACGATTTAATTTATTATATAAGTTAGGTCCTTGGTAACTGAAAAACCTTCGGGCTAGATTCGTTTTAAATAAGGGAACGAGGCAAATTTTATCTTTGCGACGTCGGTTTTGAAATTTATTAGGTTCATATTTAACCGAGTCATGTTGCTTTAATACCGCGGCGTGTACAAAAAGCTGTCTGACAGTTAAAACTCCACTTTTCTCGTAGAGTTCCTTAGTCGGGAAATCAAATGGTAGGGACAGACTTACTTTCAGAAGTGCACGCTGTGCCCTTTCAATGTTTAGGAAATATGTTTTGTATGCACCACCCCAGGAGGTAATGCAGTAGCTCAGTTGCGATTGACACAGTGCGTAATAAACAGATTTAATCACGTTCGGTTCAGTTACGTGTCTTAGAGACTTAAAGATCATCATAAGTTTGCGAACACGTACCGAAATAAGGTCTATGTGGGCATGAAATTTCAAATTACTATCTATCATTACTCCTAGATATTTGACACATGACTGGGCTTTTAGAGTAGGGCACAGACAGTTAGTACTACTAAAGTTAGGGCATATATGTGATGTTATTTGAAGTGACGGATCCGGCTTATTGTTGGACCTAGTTGAGAAAGCGACATAGTGAGTTTTATCAATATTTAGGGTGAGAAGGTTTTTGTTTAGCCACTGAGTTACCAAATTGAAACCCTGCCGTGCATTCTTAAATACTTCTGGCCAAGAGTTAGCACTAAACAGTAGAGCTGTGTCATCTGCAAATGCGATAATTTTTGAGTTGGGAATCTGTATTTGGCAAAGATCGTTAATGTAGCAGAGAAACAGTGTTGGACCCAAGATACTTCCTTGAGGGACTCCGAAGGTCACTCGGACCTCTTCACTGGTCGTATTTCCTATCTGGACACATTGAATTCTATCCGTTAGGTAGTCTTTTAACAGTTGCAGTTGTAAACCTCTGATTCCCAAGCATTCTAGCTTCATCAGTAGTATGGGCACAGAGACCGTGTCAAAAGCCTTTGCCAAATCCAAGAAAATTCCAATAGTTTTATTTTTCTTGTCTAGGTTGCCGATTATGTAATTTATCAATTCCAACACCGCGTCCGACGTGGATTTGTTCGCTCTAAATCCGAACTGTGCATTGGATAACAGGTTTTTATCTTCAAGATATCTTATGAGTCTTCTGTTAATTAGACGTTCGAGGATTTTTGATAAACTTGGTAGAATGGCAATGGGTCTATAATTTTTGACACAGTCCCCGGCACCACCCTTGTAGATAGGATGTATTCGTGATTTTTTATATATCCTGGGAAAGACACCAGTGGAAAAACAAAGATTACAGACGTATGTTATCGGCGGGGTCAGAATATCAGCATTTTCTTTTATGACTTGAGTAGGTATTCCATCTAGACCGGTGGAGCACTCACTTTTTAGCCCTGAGATAAGTGAACTAACTTCCTCCTCATCGGTGAGCAGAAGACCAAAAGAATGACAATACCGTGTTAAAGATTGTGGCGTTGTTTGTGGATGTATCAAAGTGATGTTGTCAGCCAGTATTTTACCTACGCTTGCGAAGTAGTGATTTGCATCGTTTGCTGACTTTAGTGGATTATTTGAGCATAATAATTCCAGTGAATTATCTTTAGGTTTTTTAGAAAATGTTATTTCTTTGACAAGCTGCCATATTTTTTTGAGTTCTTTCCTGCCTTCTGAAACTGTAATTTATCAAAATTTCTTTTTAGTTTTTTTATTAGCCCAGTACAAAAATTTCGATACCTTTTATATGTAGCGTGTAGAATCTCGTTAGTGGGGTCTTTCTTAAGTTTCTTGTATAGGTTATCACGATTTTTTATGCATTTTAATATACCCGGGGTAATCCAGGGCTTTAAGATCTTTTTACGGTTAGAAATTTTGCTATTTTTAGAACACTTATTAATAGCCTCAGTTAGTTTTTCATGAAGAAAATCAGCCGCTTGATTAGCGTCGGACATCGTATACATAGGGTTGAAGTCAATATTTTTCAGTTCCAGGTTTATGTGACTGTAATCTATTCGTTTAACAGGTTTAGGGGACTTTAGTCTAGGCAGAGTGGTTATGAATAACGCTACACTATTATGATCAGTAAGTGTAGTGTTCAGAATGAGGCAAAGAGCTGAAAGTTTAGTCCTAAGGAATACATGGTCTAGGCAAGTCTTATTATGTGTTGGTAGAGAATATGCAGTAAGCATGCCGTGGAATCCGAGTAGGTCCAGGTAAGCTGAGTAATTGTTATCTGTAGAGTGATCAGCTATATTAATATTGATGTCTCCCAATAGTATCAGATTTTGGGTTGATGAATATTTTGATAGCATACAATTAAGAGACCTGAAAAAGTTGTCAAGATTTTTGTAACCTGGAGGCCTGTAAATAGCAAACGCGATTGTATCTTTATTAGGAACAATGACTAAGCAGTTCGCGTCCTCTAAATTGTATTCTTCCACAGTGAAAAACAAGTTGCTTTTATAGTATACCACAACTCCTTCATTTTGGGTAAGGTTGATCGCTGAAGCGAAGTTGTCGTATCCATCCAAACTAGGTATGTATGAAGAAGAAGGTAGCCAACACTCAGTGAGGACGATACAGTCCCACTCTACTTTTGTAGCAGCCAAGATGGGTAGTAGTCCAGTCATATTACATTTCAAACTGCGAATGTTTTGGTGAAATATTTTGAGGCTTTTATTTGATGCAGTCAGGAAAGACGTGCAGTCATCAACATCGCATACAGCTACATCGGCAACTTTAAAGGTGTCGATTTCATTTTGGATATCAAGTAATTCATCGAATTTGTGTAAAGTAGATTTTATAATAAGGATAATATTCAATGGACATATTCATTATTGATTTCATCAGCAATTCATCATTAGAATGTTGGAATGGGTATCGGCAGTTGATTTGTTGTTTTGGCTCAATAGGTGCATTAAAAATTCGAATCTGTGAATGTGTTATGTTTATGCGACTATGTGGTGAAAAGTGTGTGTGTGTATTATTCAGAAGAAGTGTATGGGTGTGTGTGTCAGTTTTGTGTGAATTGTGTGCATACACGTTTGAGTTACATAATTTATTTGTAAGAGAGGTATCATAGGCGCTTTTGAAGCTGAAACGTGAAAACTTAAACAAAAAATATGCATTAAAAATATTACTGTAGAATATAGAAAAAAAACCTAGTCAGATGTTTTTTTCCAATTTTTCTAGATCTCCTGCACAGGTGATACGAAGGCGAGGTTCGTTGTCGTTGCGTTTTAGGTACACTTTGCCGAAGGAAGTCCAACAATGGCCAAAGTTGTGTTTTTTTGCGAACATTCTAGTGAGATAGTGCAAGCGCCTAATCGATGACGTGAGAGATTCAGCTATATATATGGGCTCAACTGGTCCCATCATATTTATACTGGCAGTGGTCAGGCGCTTCTCATGGTTTTCTTTGTTGTATGTTCTTGTGGCTCTTATAAACTTCTCTCGCTTCAAGGTCGAGGTAAAGTCTAAAATTACTGGACCGTTTTCTTTGTTTTTAATTTTTAATCGAAACACATCTCTTATATCTGAATGAATGATGGGAACATTAACCACTTCACCAATTTTTTTAGCAATGTCGATCAAGTTGTCCTTATCTTCTAACTTGCCGGCTGGGATGTTTCTAATTTCAATTGTGGTGGATTTTGCATTGACTTCTAATTGTTCTACTTTACCTTCTAGGTTTTTGATTTGATTTTTGAAGTGGAGATTTTCCTGTTGTATGATTTTCATATTGATAAGGATGTCATCATATTTTGCCGACAGGAGAGCCATGGAATCTTTTATGTCAGTATTTTGACTTGTAAGCTCTTTTATATGTGCTTCTAGTGAAGCAAATTTGGCATCTTGCTGGGTTTTTAACTCATCCATTTTGGTCAGTAAGTCAGACAAAGTGACATCAGTAGCATTTTGGGATTCGTCTAGTCGACGTTTTGATCGTTTTTTTATATTGAGATCTGAGGGTTGCTGATTATTGGGATTATTATAAAGCATAGAATCGGAACCGTAATGTATAGGGCTGCCGAGTTTAGCATTACTTTTCGGTGGCGTTCGTTTAACAGACATTTCATATAAATTAGTTCTTCTAGGATGATAAAGAAGTATTTACTCACTAAAACGCCGTCGCTTATGGATTGTGGCGTAAGTGACCCGAAAGAGGGCTGAGAGTGTTGTCGCCGTCGCAGGTGTTGTTGTCCAGCTCTGCCCGTTGAGTCGCTCCGCTTCCACCTTTCACTGTGTTCTGAGCGCCTAGTACTCGTCCGATATTTATTATTCAATAATTAGCGAAGAAATAAGTATTTTAATAAAAAGTTTAACGAGTGGACACGTCTTAACGCTACTGCGGTCCGAGGGGGGGATGAGTATTCATTTTAAAGAAAAGAAAGAAAAGATAAAAAAAAAACTACCTAGATATTTTTTTCTTTCAAAGTCAAATATATAGATATTTGACCTAATAAGGATATACTAATCGATTCTCACGAACTTCGTGTAAGGCATGTGCTTACTTGTTTCTATTTCCTGTTTGAGGCGTTTTCAATTGATTGTTTTAGTCCGTAGGTATCATACTTCTCGTCCCGATAGTCCAATCCCGTTAAACCTGTCCTTCAATCCCGAAACTGTGTCGTAACTAGCAAAAGACTTGCCCTTGACTTTGAAAGACATACCTACGAGAAGAAAATTTGAGAAATTTTTCCTTTAGAAAATTTGAAATGGAATGAGGCACGAGTCTTCGTTTATTTTTATTCTAACTACTAGTACCTACCCTAATTGCGTAACACGCTTTGAATTATAATTTGAATAATTTTGAAGAATAATGCATCCATTGCTTCCATTACGTTTGAAAAATTTGGCTGCAAAATAAAGTAAATAACGCAACGATTGTTGTTGAATTGGTAAAATTATAGTCATTGCTAAAGTTAGTTACGTAATTACCTTAGAATCCAGGAGGGTAATTGAGTAACACATCCGATTTGACGCTAGACTTTATCGATCTCATGTTTGTGACTCTTTGTTTAACTGCATAGGTACAGTAGTTTAATATACAATATTAAGAAAACCGTGTCCGACCCGTAAGGATAATAAAGGTTAGGTAAACACATGACCAAATAAAATATGAAATTTTACATAATCATCATAGTAACAATATTAGTGAATTTTGAAATAATCTTTTTTTCCCGCGAATTAATTCCAACTTCCCCAAAATTTGGTAGTTTTTTAAAAGTGACAACATTATTTTTGTCGGTATAATTCTGAGCGAATAGCGATGCGGCCGCGTGCCGCGTGCTCTGCCCCTCTTCGCCCGCGCCTGTATGGCCTGTGTGTGTGTTTTAAGTTACCTCTTTTTGTGAAATAATATTTATTTTTATAGGGGGATTTTTTTTTTAAGTTTAGCCCGGCTTTGTAGGCATTAGTAGAATCAGTTATTGATACCTAACAATACCTTCACGGATCGGACAGGGTTTTCTTTACATATTGTTTAAGCAAGTTCATATATTAAATTTATATATGAAATGACGCCGTTCCCCTTGCTTACTCCAGTCCATCTTTTTCCATTTCATTAAGAAAAGGACAGAAGAGTACCTATAAGGTTAGTCAAACTGATACAGCCCTATTATGAACGGCAACATTGTATATTTGTACTCCGCAAAAATAAATGTAGTGGTAAAAGCCAAACAGTTGAATATTTAAAGCTTTATATATATTTGCGAATCCTAGGTTACAAGTCTAGAGAATTTAGATATTCGATTTTCCGAAGAGTTTTTTTTTTTACATATTATAAACCAGCGCTTGACCGCAATCCTGCCTGATGGTATGCAGTGACGCAATCGTTGATGGTAAAGCGCACTAGTTTATTAAGAGCCTATTCACTCTAGCCTTGAAGACACTCAAATTGTAGTCCGACGGAAACACCGTCGCTGGCAAATTGTTCCAGTCCCTCGATGTACGCGGTATAAAGGAGGAGGCGAAACGCTTCGTCCGGATCGTAGACAGATATTTGTGACTACTCAACTGTAACATACTTATAAGCTTATGTTTATATGGTAACATTTTATTGATGTATAAGTTTGCTTACAACTACGTGATAATTTTAACGCTTGCAATATTTTGAGAAACTGTATGAGACTCAATGTGTGTACTTATCCACTTATCTGTCCAAACAACGTTGAGATTATTCAAGATAAAATCGATAATAACACACTAGGAACGATAAAACTTTACAATATAAAGCAAGTACAAAATATAATATCATTCAAATTCATACTCAAAAGCAAAGTCACCAATTACTCCAAAACACATACGCCTGCTTGATAACCAGCCTCTCTGTAATGTACCGGATCTGGGTTTGGTCCGGTGCGGCTTTGTTCACGAGCTAAATTATACACACGACCGTATTGCGACTTTTGATTGCCAAAATAACTATCTTTTAGTCTCCAGCCATAGTGCCATCCACTACTCTCGGCAAAATAATATCTATCCTCCGGAGCAGCCGCAACCCGTTTCTTCAAATACACTTCACGACCAAAAACTGGTCTACCTTTATAAAGTATTTCCTGTTGTTTAGGGGAAATTGGTCGCATTATGGGATCCATGGACAAGTCTGTATCGGGCCGCACTAGTCTAGGATCGGTTTCAGGATCTCCAAGACCGATATCGGCGATAGAATGCCTCTTTTTCAGATGATCCACACCTTCTATTATGGACAGGTCGCAGACAGGTTTTGGTCGTCTGTTTCTTGCATTAGATTTATTATCTCTGGTTATAGCAAGCATGCCTGATTCCATTTCTACTTTTAGAACATATAATTGATTATACCCTTTCTCTTCACGTTGTAAATTGGCAGCTTTATTTAACTTCTCTCTATGAATATTGTTCCATTTCATACGCATTTTCGCTGTTTTTTCATAATTTTCGACAAGGAATTTTATTATGTACGGATTAGTTATGTCCATAAGAGGCATTTTTAAATTATTTTTATTAAAAAAATAGAAAAAGTAGTTCAAAAAGCAAAAACGCAGCGTCCTTTGGGTAAAACTTCAAAATATATTTTTTCTTTTTTTTTGTCCCTGACGTCGTGCTTATCAAAGACAACTTACTGTTGCAATAAGTATTTATTCATTTCGCAGTTTTCTAATAGAGTATGTGCGGCATAGGCGAGGCTTAGGCATATTGGATATACAAGTCTATGCATAGCTATTTTACCTATGACTGCAGCAATTTAACAGTAACTTTATTATTACGAGAATAAAGATCACTGATTTTGCCCGGCTTATGAGTGGTAGAAGACGTAGCGTGAGTAGGCCCCCGACAAGGTGGACCGACGACCTGGTGAAGTTCGCGGGACCGATCGTCGTGGAGAACCTTGGGGGAGGCCTATGTCCAGCAGTGGACGTCTTTCGGCTGAAATGATGATGATGATGAGTGGTAGAGCTACCCAATTGCAACCTTATCTCAACGATTTTAAAGATTATTATGCTTTTGGCAGTGATTTCAAATCAAAAGCAAAATCACAACTGTGTAAGGATGTTTTCGTACATGACCAAAATTGTACACAACACACACACAGGAAGAAAATACAAAAATGAAAATTTATTTTCCACATGTTTATATCTATATCTAATAATTATAGGTTTTGTAATAGGTACTTTACTACGTTTTAATTTCGTCAGACTTTGTCTTAATAATACATTAGATTATCCTTTACTGTACAATTGCACACTGCTATTAATGTTCTCTCACTATAGGATAGTCATATATGATTCGGTATAACGATTTTATAATGGATCAGAACATTTCAACCGGTTGCTCTTTCATTACATTCACTTTCTGGTAACGGGAAATGAACAGGAGTGCCGTCACCTAATCTCTTGGCCATTAAATTAATGACATCTGCACTGGCCTCCCGCAAGTCATATGCCCAGCCTATTCTTTCAAAGAACTTTATAAATGTAGTCCCAAAATTTAGGATATCGAAATGTTCAGCTGCTTTGTAGTCGAAAGGAAATGCGTGATGGTAGTTGTGCCAGCCTTCACCGAGTGTGCACGAAGCTACGAAGCGATTCTCCGCTGGTATTATATTTCTGTGAAGAAAAAAATTACAACTCTTATGAATATAAACAATCCTACAAGCCTAAAAGATATTGGAAGTTTTTAATTAATTATAAAGAAAATTTAGTAACATTTGCAACAATATCCTCTTGAGACACAAGTATAGTTAATAATACAGAATCAACATTTCTAGTATAATGAGCAAAGATGTAGATAATTTATAGGTGCTTACTTGTTGTAAGGTTTATATCCATAAGCATGAGCAAGGCTGTTGACAGTAAGTTCACTGTGGAACATGCCAAGGAACCTGATGAAGCATTGCCATGCAACCGCACATTTCCAGTCTTCGTTCCAAAGTAGAACTCCGATCATTGTTGGTAGAATGTAGCAGAAGACTAGTTTGAGTAATATGAAGTTTCTGTAAAAGATATTGAATTAGTCGCATCAGCAAAGTAAACGGTCATTTATTTAACTCACAGAGACTTAAAACGAAGAACAAACGTTATTATTTTAAAGCCTCCAAAAATTTTCAAAAGAGTGGATCATAATAGAGCACCTAACATTGTTTGCGAAACAAATGTCGGATATTCCGGTTGATTATAAAGTTTTCATCGGTTTGTTAACTCTGCGGTTATATTTCAATTTAAAGTGAAAATTAAATCGACTGCCATTGAAACGAGGTTTGATAAAATAATAGGATACAGTATAGAAATAAATGATCAAACGGTCAGTGATAGTCCAGCAGTGGATTGGTTAATTGAATTGATTGATTAGTGATAGGTAGCGGTAATTTTTTTTTAAAGTATACCAACAGATAGTATGTACTTCCTTTGATAACACAGTACTTTTATCTCAAGTAGCGACATGTGCATTAGTTTTTGGTTACCAAGTGTGTAAACGCGCTGTGTTTGTGCTTATACGAGTGCATAATATAAACGCAGAAGCTCTAGGTAAGTTCCAAGACAATGGCGAAGTTTGGCGTGTGAGTGCTGGTGCTACTCATCTTCACGCAGCCATTCATAGCGTGTTTGCACACTGGGCCTGTAGCCAATGTAACATCGCTTCGTAGCGAAGGGAAATCGAATACCAAACCAACCAATGGCGGGAACGATTGATCACGTGATTTATCGCGTCGCGTGGTCAATCGTTTTCGTTATTGGTTACAGGCCAGGCCCCCTGGTTTACACATGTAAAGCGCGTGTCGCTTTGTGAACAGTAAGTACTGTCACCATTCGTCTTTTATTAAATCTAGGGATTGGGAATGCGTGGTAGTTTTTTTTTTATAATTATAAACTAGTGCTTGACTGCAATCCCGCCTGATGGTAAGCAGTGACGCATCGTTGATGGTAAAGCGCACTAGTTTATTAAGCATATTCACTTAAAAAACTTAGGAATAGGAAGGATGACGGCAGTTGAGCGAGGTGATGCAATGTTAAACCCAAGACCAACACGACCAACGATGCTGCGCCAGAGGGAGATTGATCCGGAGACTCTCGACGACCAAACTCCCTACACAACAACATTTGGCGGATAACTAACCTTTCATAAAACTGAATAACTTTATCGTTCTCAATATCACTCATGTCCATCTGTTTCCCGCGGAGGATGACTTCGCTGTTTTTTTTCATCATCAGCCAGCCGATGTGTGAGAAGAATAGACCTCGGTTCGCGTTATGAGGATCTGCATCTGTGTCGCTGTATTTATGGTGGACACGGTGATCGCGGACCCAGTGGAGGAGAGAATTCTGTCAGAAAAAAGCCTATGATAAAAACTCAGTGCATCATAGGATGGCATAATACGTTACAAAAAGGAGAGAGAAAAGATTATATGGCAATGGCAGTCAGCTTTAAAAAAAAAAAAACTAGACTAAACTAAACTCGTGTGACGTCACTCCTCGCTACACTTTTTAGCGAGGAGTGACGTCACCAACCCGACTCCTGATCTTTGATGCGTTTTATATTTGTAAATTTTTATTGATTTGATAAAACAAAATATACGTATACAAGATTTTTCTATAATCAGAATGACGGACTAAATAGAATCAATTTTTCTTTACCAAGGACACACCCCTTTTTATCCGACTGTTTACTGTACTGTGTTTAGGTGCCATATTCTAGCAAATGGATATTTTCTTATGGATTTCATTTAAATTGTAATTCGTCTAGAGAAAAATACGAAAAAAGGATCGTTTTTAAAATAATATTTTATTTCATATCCTAATTACAACACAAATTAATATGAAAATTGCATGCACATTATGAAATCTTTTTTTCTTTTCTTTAGAGTGAATACTACTTCAACTCTTAAATGGCCTCTGTGGTTAGATATCACAATTTTGCCAATAACACGTGTAACGTATTATATAAATTCTTTAATAAAATTATTTCACAATAATGGCGAATATCGCCAATGACAGTTGAAAAAACGGCCGCGTGCGCCGACTGCTAGGAGATTTGATGTAAAGCCATGATGTGGTCACTATGCTGCGATATTTCAATGTTCTTTATGAATTATTCACTGAATGCACTTTTTACTACATAAATCGCGCGCTTTTATTTAGTAAACGATACTATAAATAATTTAAAAGTCTAATGAAAAATGAGCGTGACATTCACCTTAGCCTTCCCGTCAAAAAACCCAATTTTTTTCATTTTCCATTATGAAATCAAATTGAATGAAACTAGGAGCTTACTTCAAAAAATCTTTAGACTTTGACATAAAATGCAAAATTAAAACGATTATACTAATAAGGTTCTTCCTACTCCAAGCCATGCCAAGTTCTTTAAATGAACTAGCATGCCGTGTTTCTCTTTATTTTGCTTTTTTACACGTTTCTCTTCTGATTATTTAGGTTTTTATTAAGAAATTATATCACAGTGTATTAAGCGGTATCAAAGATCTGAGGTACGGCCTTAGCTTATGTATTGCGCTTCTTTATACTTCGTACATAAGACTTTACAAATAAAAATTCTTAGAACAACGATAAAGTTTTAATTAAGGTTTGTTTACCTGCCCAGCACTTGAGAAACATAAAAGCAGGAATAGTTTGAGAGGCATCGTTGCTTTGTAAGATTTATGAGTCCACAGACGGTGTGCACCCCCAGTTATTCCAAACCCAGATGCCACGTACATAATCAACGCTGCAAACAAAATTAGTTGTTTAATTAAATTGCTAGAGAGTTAATTGAAAATTCATTTTTAAAATGGTATAAGTATTTTTCTCGGTGGTAGGCCATAACATCGGCTGCCGGCAGAAGTTACCACCCACCAGACAAAGTCTTGCCGCCAAGCGATTCGTCGTGTTCCGGCATGATGTCTGGTGAAGCCGCACGGAGGACGGGTCTGTTGCGTTGCGATGTGTGCCGGGTACGATGCGCCAAATGTTGTGTCAGGAGTTTGGTCGTGGAGAGTCTCCAGACCAATCTCCCTCTAGCGCAGCATGGTTTGGTCGTGTTGGTCTTGGGTTTAACATTGCATCACCTCGCTCAACTGCCGTCATCCTTCCTATTCCTAAGTTTTTTAAGTGAATAGGCTTAATAAACTTGTGCGCTTCACCATCAACGATTGCATCACTGCTTACCATCAGGCGGGATTGCAGTCAAGCACTAGTTTATAATTAATTAAAAAAAAAGTATTAGGGCAGGTCTTTATAATGAAACTTGCTCTTCTTCATACATCTTAGAAGTACGTGATATAAGCTTTGGAGGTGAATTGAGATAAAAGTATAGTTTATTTATTTCATGTTTATTGCACGTGGGCGCTTGTAATACTGTTTTATTCTGCAAATTACTTATAAATTGAATTGGTTTTCTAAGAATGTATATCAATATCAAATGTTGTAAAAGAAAAGATAAAAAAGGTTCAAAATAGAAATTAAGTGCTCCAATATCTATGATTTAAAGAAGGTTTTTGTGTGATAAAGTGGGAGGCTTTTCTTTGATCTTTTTGAATAGCTTTTTTATAAGGTGGGATTGTAATAAACGAGTAGCTTAAGCTCAAGAAGTGGGCATTAGGTCCAATGACACATCATTACTTACCAAATACAAGGGATTGCCATTTCACAGGAAACGCGTAATGATAGCACCAATACACAGCAAGCACATGATACAAAGAAATTAATATGAAACTAGTCCACTTTATCTCATTTTTAAATCCTAGTTTTTTTTCGAAATCCTGAACTATTTCACTTAAAGTTAAGCCGCGTTTGATTTTTTTGGTTTCCATACTTTTTTCTATTGATATCTGTGTCCGTCAGATATCCACGTTTGACTATAATGTTTTGTTTAGATCAACTTATATAAACTTTAATGAAAGACGGTTGTGTAATATAAAATGAATAGTATGTATATGGACCATTAGGTATATAGTCTGCGCCTCACACCTGCGAGCGATGACCAATTTAAATTAGGAATCACTGAACAGTTGTTTATTTTTATTATTACATCCAGCCTGTACCCTAATTTGGTCACACATTTTCAAACATATTAAATTAGTAATCCTTTGCTTCATACGTTTTAAAAAATTGTCAGCTCAATAACATAAATAACGCAATGAATGTTGTAGAACTATGAAAAGCCGAACCATTGATACTGTTAATGTACTCGCAATTTTCAGTTGCCATTAGGTGCAACATATTAGCAGGTAAGTTAAAAAATATGTGCAGATAAAAACGTGTTCGAACTAAAAACGGTTTTTAATTGCAACAATTGGAAATTACGAACAGTAGCGCGATTCTGCTGGTTGATTTTTTAAAAATCTCATACTGAAAAGTTACGTGATTTGTGCTAAGACTAGCAGTAGTCGGGAATGACAGAATTGCACTACTGTAACCATCACCTTAGGTGAAGTCAACGTGGAGGGAGCAAATTTTTTTTATATATTATAATCTAGTGCTTGACTGCAATTCCACCTGATGGTAAGCAGTGATGCAATTGTTGATGGTAAAGCGAACTAGTATATTGAGAGGCTATTCCCTCCAGCCTTGAAGACACTTAAATTGTAGCCCGACGGAAACACCGCCGCTGGCAAATTGCGAAAAAAAAAGAGGCGCAACGCTTCGTGCGGATCGTTGTGGTGTCAACAACGTAAGGGCGGAAACTCGCCGTAGGGTCGAACGGAGATCGGGGAATTAAAAAATGCAATTCCCTCGCACACTTTCCAAAATGCATCCTATAGAACACCGACAGGCTGACTACGCTTCGCCTGTGCTCTAGGCTTTGGAGACCGTTTTGAGCTAAATCTGGGTCAGCTAAACCCAGTGGAGAGGCGGGCGAAGAGGCTAATTATTAGCCTCTTCGCCCGCCTCTCCACTGAGTCCAAAGTAGTCAGGTGGCATTTTGCAGCAACAGCTCAAATGTGGCTGCAATACTCCATACATGAACGTATGTATGGAGAACTTCTGCGTGTGATTCCAGCTAATGATAGGGATTGTCACTATTGACAACTCATTATAACCTCACTTCACCCGTCAAGTTATCACAGTGACATTATTCACGGGGTTTTTTGACGGGAAGCTAAGATAAGTGTCACGCACATTTTTCATTGGACTTTTAATTTTTTTATATTGTCGTTTACTAAATAAAAGCGCATGATTTATGTAGTAAAAAGTGCATTCAGTGAATAATTCATAAAGAACATTGAAATATCGCAGCATAGTGACCACATCATGGCTTTGCATCAAATCTCCTCTTACTCGGCTCACGCGGCCGTTTTTTCAACTGTCATTGGCGATATCCGCCATTATTGTGAAATAATTTTTTAAAGAATTTCTATAATTTGTTACACATATTATTGGCAAAAATGTGGTATCTAACCACAGAGGCCATTGAAGAGTTGAAGTAGTTTTCACTCTAAAGAAAGGAAAGAAAGACATTATTCACAAAATCGATCGGCAGAACCCTAGAAGTTCCACCGAACTAATCTTAACAAGCATGTGCTAATCACCATTCAATCGTTCATTGTATTCCGACCGTTCCTATGAAGAAATGTATCTCTTCTAAATGTAAATATGTCCAGTGTTAATAAGTATTCAGGTTCATCATTATACATACGTTTGTTTGATTTCGTAATCGTATATATGTATGCTATTTGATGTCATAGAACTTGAGTTATAGGTATATAGTCATCAACATACAATATGTAAAGAAAACCCTGTCCGATCCGTGAAGGTATTGTTAGGTATCGTTAACTGATTCTAATAATGCCTACAAAGCCGGACTACACTTAAAAAAAAAAAATCCCCCAAAAAAATAAATGTTATTTCGAAAAAGCGAGGTAACTTAATGCATGTGCGGCAGGCAACCCGATAGGCATACATGCGCGGGTGAAGGGGGCGGGGCATGCGGCACGTGGTCGCATCGCTATTCGCTCCGTCACAAATGGTGTTGTCAGTTTTTTAAAAATTACCAAATTTCGGGGAAATTGGAATTAATTCCCGCGAAAAAAAGATTATTTCAAAATTCATTATTATTGTTACTATGATGATTATGTAAAATTTTATATTATATTTGGTCAAGTGTTTACCTAACCTTTATTATCCTTATGGGTCGGACAGGGTTTTCTTTACATATTGTATATTATTTCTCCAAGGGTCTGAAACCGTTTTCTCCCTTTTTCTCTCTTTCTATCGAACCAATCTGAACGTCCGACCCACCAATCGACAGATATTCGTCCCTGGTACCATGGAATACTATTTTCAAATTATTCCGCTTCACTGTTTATTTATAAAAACGACCTAAAAATTCTAATTAGTATAGTGCGAATTTTTCGCACGGGTCAGCTAGTATATATTATTTCTGTTGTATGAATTCCCTTTTTCCCCAAGTATTAAAATGCACAGAATTTATCGGAGATTCTGGCACGCGTAGCTTAGGTACATTCACGAACATCATTATTTTGTCCAAAAAGTCACTTATAAAATGGCCTGCTCTGGGAGCGGGCCCAGGCCGCTATAAATGTTTGCCATATAATATTCAGATTGATCAGGCGACCTTAGGAAGGTCGTTGGGACAGACTGGATATGGAATTCGAAGGTGTTGCGGCGCAAATATTTGTATGCATGAATATGAATATTTGCACTCGTCTGGTCGAGCCTCGGAAAGCACGTTAAGCCGTTGGTCCCGGTTGTCATACGAACATCTAATGACAGTCGTTACGGGTTGTTGGAGCCCTCAAAAGTCCAACAAATGGTCTAACTGCAATGCTACGATATCGCCTTCGGGCTGTGAAGGTCAGACGGCCAGTCGCTTCACGGAAAATATCGAAGGTTACCCGAAATCAGCAGTCAGACTAGTAAAGCGGACCCCAGACTCCAAAGCTGAAAAAAAGCTTCGGATGCGAATGGGATTAACGCTGAGATGAGATTTACGTTGTTGAGTGGATACATTTTCGAACATGAAGAGTAAGGGAGTAACAATAAGCTTCAAAATGATTTCAACTGACAGTAATGTTCTGTTACGCCTTTATGGTGCAGGAGTGTACTGGATAAGGCTAAGTTAATTGATTGATTGAATATTCAGATTGCCTAAGAAAAAGACTAGTTTGGTAGAATTAGGGTACCTAGTATGTAGGTAAAAGAGGCATAGGTCGATTGATACGATCGATCAGGTTAAGCAACGCTTGACGCGGTCGGTTTTCGTATGGGTGAACATCTATAGTATACATATGAAGATCCCTTCGTGCTTTGGACAGCACGTAAAGCCGTTGGTCCCGGCTGTCTCATTCATAGAAGCAGACAGCAGGAACCAACGGTCCTGCAGACGGGACTGACTGACGGTTAGACTTTGAAAGAAAGGAAGAAAGGAAGAAAGGAAGAAAGGAAGAAAGGAAGAAAGGAAGAAAGAAAGAAAGAAAGAAAGAAAGAAAGAAAGAAAATACATTTATTCAGCACAAACTTAAAGACACACAGTACATCTAGCATCAGTTAGCAACAAAATGAAAAATAAAATAAAAAAGTAAAATAAAAAACTAAACAAAAAGTAAAAAATCCCTATTTAAAAATAGCAGCAAATGGCTGCACCGAAAAGGTCCAGTTCAGCAAAAATGCCAGGCAACTAGTGCCTGACGCTGGTTTTCAACTGAACCTGATGTGTGAGGTGACGGATGTAAATCAGTTTTATACAAACAGCATGACGCGTGTATGCATACTTAAATATATACGTGCTAGATAAAAAGAAATGATTACGAGTATGTACAAAAATAGTGTCAGATTGACTAATATTGTTAAAACTATAAATTAACTAAGAAAAGAAATACTGACAAATATAGGGATATATAATACATATATACATATAATACCTACTTTCGAGTCAGATACCCGAAAATCTGACCATCAGTCGTGTCAAGGAGTATCCTATGGCCCAGTAACTGGGTTGTAAAGGTCTGGTAGGCAGTCGCAAGATACTAGTAGTATTTTAAATGGAACTGAGACGTGGTTGCTAACAATGGGCCTTACAAGAAAGCTCAAGGTCACTCATAGGGCAATGGAGAGGGCTATGCTTTGGGTTTCACTGCGTGATCAAATCAGGATTGAGGAGATCCGCAAAAGAACAAGTGTAACCGACATAGCCCGAAGAATTGCAACGATAAAGTGGCAGTGGGCCGGCCTCATTGCCCGTAGGACCGATGCCCCTTGGGGCCGACGGGTTCTCGAGTGGCGACCATCCACCGGCAGACGCAGAGTGGGTAGGCCTCCGACAAGGGGGACCAACGACCTGGTGAAGGTCGCGGCAAACCGCTGGATGCGGGAGGCGCAGGAGCGGTCGTCGTGGAGATCCTTGAGAGAGGCCTATGTCCAGCAGTAGACGACTTTCGGCTGAAATGATGATGTTGATGATTTTAAATGGAGCTGAATCTGGTTAGACTGGAGTCAACCTCTAACATAATAGGGTATTTGACTAAAAAAAACTAATTAGTCCGTCAGTCAGATTTCCAAAAATTACGAGACACGTATTTTCTACGGACACTCGACACGGGCAGCCTCCGTGGCGTAGCGGTAGCGGATGCGGCTGCTGCGCAAGGTGGCGCGGGTTCGATCCCCGCACAGTGCAAGTATTTGTATGCATGAATATGAATATTTGCACTGGTCTGGTCGTGCCTCGGAAAGCACGCCAAGCCGTTGGTCCCTGTTGCCATACGAACATCTATTGGCAGTCGTTACGCGTTGTTGGTGCCCTCAAAAGTCCAGCAATTGGTCTAACTGCAATACTTCGATGTCGCCTTCGGGTTGTGGAGGTCAGACGGCAGTTGCTTAACGGAAAAATGTCGAAGTTTAGCCATATCAGCAGTTGGACTGGTAAAGTGGACCCCAGACTCCAAAGCTGAAAAGGCTTCGGATGCGACTGGGATTAACGCTGGGATGATGATGATTACGAGACGCGTATTTTTTATGTTTACATATAAACAAAAAATGCACAGACACAGCGCGTTGAAAACTCGTGTTACGTCACTGCACGCTGCACTTTTTAGCGACTAGTGACGGTACCAGCCACCACTCCTGATCTTTGATGCCTTTTATATTTGTCAGTTTTTATTGATTTGATAAAGCAAAATATACGTATCTAATATTTTTCTATAATCTGAATGACGGACTAAATAGAATCATTTTTTTTTACCCAGGAAACATCCCTATTGCCACAAGGCTAGGCAGTTGATGAGATGTTTATGTTTCTAGTTTTATATAAAATAAAATATACTTGAACTTAATAATAGAGTTTGGTACGGTACGCTAGACACCGATATATTTCTCTTAACACTTTTTTCAAATGAGAGAACTTTCCTACGATTCCCCAAAGAGTAAGTTACAATAATCTTAGAAAATCTGTATTAATGTTGCGGGTATCGAGTATAAACGCGGTTTCTTAGCGGAATTTATAGCCTCCCGTGGTGTTACTTATTACAGTCCTACGTTCAGAAAAGTTTCAAGGTATATTTTCCTTTTTGGCTTTTCTAAATCTTTGTTCTTTGCCAGAGTTCGGGTTTTAACACTTTTGTTTTGTCTTATTATTTTCGTTTCGTTTTTTTCAAGAAATTTTCTTTTGTGCACAGAGTTTCTTTGTGCTAAAATGCCGTAATTTCCTGTTCTTATCTGGAATGGAATTGTGGGTTTAGCGGCTGTTCTTTTCCATTCATCAACACCATCAAAGTAAACAAAACCTACCCCTTATTTTTTATATTCTTAAAGTTGAAAGTTGATGTGACTGTCTGCGGAATAAAAGCCTCTTCATTATGTACACAATAAATATTGCAGATTTAAATTCAGAGACACAATGGGTGCTGCTTGAAGACAACCTTTGGTTGGATTTCGGAAGAAAAGAGAGATAATACTGCAGGTAGTCTGTCCATTAAAATATAGGTATTGTATTCATAAAATATATACTTATTTCAATAAATAAATTTATACAATAATAATCATAAAAAAGTGCAAAGAATATAAAAATAAGGTTTAATGAGAGGGACAGTGCTTCAATATCATGATTAAAAAATACCGGCCAAGAGCGTATCGGGCCAGCCTCAGTGTAGAGTTCCGCAGTTTCCCGCCTGACACAGTAAGTGTCCTCAGTTAAGAGAAAAATAAATGGGCTATTTGTTGCATTGAGTTGACGTACAAAGTACGGAATCCTAAAAAGGGTCACCAAATAAAAAGAAACCGTGGCCCTGGCCTACAGGCAAGTGAAGGAACACGGGTGGGTTTTAGTCAGTAAAAGTCTGATACGCCCTTCCGCTCCGCCCATAGCGGGAGAGGTCATTTGATGATTTCCCATCCTAAGCAAAAAAAAGGGTAATACATTCCAGAACCGTACTGCTTAGTTGAGTTGTGGTTTATAAATAAAGTATTTTATACTTATCTACCTATTATTCGATATCATCGATCCCGGAACAGCATTCATAAACACTGCAAATAAAAGCTGATGGTGCATTAAAATATAAAATAAAAAAATCTCGGCTCCAGTAGTGGCCTTTTAATGGGTCCATTATTGGAAAACGTTTCGTCACTAGGGGCTCTTATTTACGCTCTAAATGCCCCAAGACTGTGTATTTGCAGATATTATTTTGTAGGCGCCATCGTTATGGCGCGACCAATTTATTTCGAACTCTTGAGTTTTATTGATACCATTTTCATAACATTGTACCATTCTTGCTTGCTTTTCGTGTCAATCGAGTGCTGAACACATTGGGTGGCTAGCCTTTGGTACCATTTGATCCCACGGTCTGGACAAACTTTAGAAGGAATTTGGGCCTACTAACTGCGATTAGTAGTTACTAGAGAATGCGATTAGGAGGTAGGTATTCGAGTAGTACGGATATAATGATGTGCGAAGTGAAAGTAAATATCATTTTTTTTATAAGTTATAAACTAGCGCTTGGCCGCCATCCCGCCTGATGGTAAGCAGTGATACGATCGTTGATGGTAAAGCGCGCTAGTATATTAAGAGCCTATTCACTCTAGCCTTGAAGACACTCAAATTGTAGTGTGACGGAAACACCGCCGCTGGCAAATTGTTCCAGTCCCTCGATGTACGCGGAATAAAAGAGAAAGCAAAACGCTTCGTCCGGATCGTAGTGGTGTTAACAACGTGAGGGTGTAAAGTCGCCGTACGACGGGTCTTCAGATGGTGGAACGGAGATGGGGTACATAAATCATGCAATTCCCTTGCACACTCACCAGAATGCATCCTATAGAAGACCGAAAGGCTGGCTACTCTACGCCTGTGCTCCAGGCTTTGGAGACCGTTTCGACAAATACAAATCATAACGCTTTCAAAAGTTTACTTATACATATGCAGCCTGTGAGTAAACTTCATTTAGGGGGTATACAGCGACCCACGCGTTCAATAAAATAATGCACTGCTGCGGCTGCCGTGGCGCTGTAGAGCGTAAGAGATGTTTGCAGACAATAATATTAAATGTTGTGCCGCCGTTATTCGGAAAATATGTATGCAGAAGCACGATCATCAAAATTCATGTAATCAGGTGATTACGCGAATTCTCAGTATTATCAGTGTGTTTGTGGACCGGGGGAATACTTGATATTGCGGAGGTGAATGCAGCTATGCACTCCCATTTAATTGTATAAGTTAATTCGTGCCTGTAACCTACTGACACTAAAAGTTAATTAAAATTGTTAATCTCATGGACTTCTTTTAAATAAAAGTTCTATTCGGTTATGTATAATCCATACTATCTATACCTACTAATATTATAAATGCGAAAGTAACACTGTCTTTTTGTTACGCTTTCCCGCTTAAACCTCTCAACCGATTTTGATGAAATTTGGCACAGACAATCTTTAGACCCTGAGAAAGAACGTAGGCTATCTTTTATCCGGGAAAAAATTGATGCTCCCGAGGGAAATCTAAAAAGCGCGATATAACCGAACTCCACGCGGGCGAAGCCGCGGGCGGAAAGCTAATCAGCGTATAATGACTACTCCTGGGGCACAGGCCTGCTCTCGGTGAGAGGAAGTGAGTCGTAATCTATGTATCCGTAGTTGTCATATGTCTTCGAAGTTTTGCCTCTAGGACATGCCGGTTTCTTCAAGACGTTTCACCGTTTTGAGAGCAGTGGTGATGAAGTATTTACACAAAGTTAAGCGCCTACGGGGTTTGAACCTACGACCTACAACTTTTAATTGTTGGCCGATACCAGCAAGCCACTACTGTTCTTTCTATTCTGTTATATTAGGTGTACAAATAAGTTTCCGCCGTTTAACAAAAGATGTCCTCTGATGTGTCTTGGTTTCATTGAAATTGTCAGATGTAAAATGTGATAGCATAAGTTCGGACATCTAGTAATAACATACCTACACTTAAGTGGCTCTGTATCAGTATCACATATATTTTATTTTTCTTTATACGGTACTTGTATCATCATCAGATGAACTACTATCGTCAATTAAAGACCAAACTCGCGAATACAAAAGGAAGTTTATGTTGTTTTCACTCTTTGATACCACGGTGGACTAAACATAATTTGATATAAGTTATGTTAATCAGTGCTCAGACCATCGGTTAACGTAATCGTATTTCTTTGCGTGCGTTAACGTTTACGTATTGTGAAACAACTCATTTTTTGACTTGACGATAGTTAGCACCATTTTTAACTTTTACGCATGCGTTAAGTGAACGTGAAACAACCCGCCCTAAATACTTTGCCTGCACAAATTAATACCGCTCGGCCAACGAACGTATTGAAAACGGTGGGACATTTTACAGTAATGAGCCGCTCACTCGTAGTCCAAAGAGTTAGAGACGGGCAAACAAACAAGCAAGCAAGCAAGCAAACATACAAGTAAAGCTAATAAAAAGCATGTACAAAACGGCGGAAAATTATTTGTACACCTATTATAATTATGAGTAAGTATTTGTTCAGAAGTTTCCAATACTACATTTATTGATTGCGTGAAGCTAAATTGTACTTAGTATGTGGACATAGTGACACTAAAGTACCTAACTCAAAACCTTAGTACTGCAGCATTAACTGAAGTCATACAGCACTACTATTGGACCACTTAGTGCTTGGCCAGACAGAAAACGCGGCACGGGGCGCGGCGCGGGAGAGGGTACGCGCGCGATTTGTTTGTCCGCAGTCAAGCGCGGTGTCTATGCGCGCGGTCAGTACGGAATCGTTTTAGATCCCCGCTCACCGCGCGGTTTCTCGCTTGCCGCCCGCGCACTCACTGCGGACATTTTCATGAACGAACTATGGTTTGAGTTGCACGCGTGCTCCTCGCGTTAAGTCGTCCGCGCCGCACGCCGCGCCCGCGTGATCACTATGGGCGCTTGTATTAAGTTTCATATGTTTGAGTACGACGCACCGCGCCCGCCCCGCGCCCGCGTTTGCAGTCTGGCCAAGCACTTAGTGTTATCAATATAGGTAAGTAAGCGTCTAAGTTTGTGTTAGTTTCTACAACGTGTACTTAAGCGTCTACTTGGAAATTTCAATATTCAAATAGGTACCGTTCACGTTAGCTTTAGACAAAAGGGGTTCATAGAAGCAGAGATGCACAACATTTAATTTTCGAGATGACTTCAATTTTTTAAAATTAATAATAGTTTCAATGTAAAACAACTCGAAATTTATTGTTAATAAAGATAACAAAATAATAACAAAACAAATCTATATCTATAATCTATACTAATATAAAGCTGTAGAGTTTGTTTGATCGTTTGTTTGTTTGAACGCGCTAATCTCAGGAATTATTGGTCCGGTTTCAAAAATTCTTTTTGCGTTGGATAGCCCATTAGTCCCGGAAGCTTAAGGCTATATAACATCACGTTACGACCAATAGGAGCGGAGCATAAGTAACGCTACGTGAAGAAGTCGCTGGCGGTCGCTACTAACACATAACAACTCATCATTCTCCTGCCCTTATCCCAATTTATTTGGGGTCGGCGCAACATGTCTTTTTCTTCCATACATCCCTATCAGAAGCCATATCGGCAGTCACCCCCTTCTCAGCCATATCATCCTTCACACATTCCATCCATTGTTTCTTTGGTCTTCCCCTACTCTTATAGCCATCAACATTTATAATTAAAACTCTCCTCACGACATTCTCCTCATTTCTCCGTAACACATGCCCGTACCATGACAACCGCTTTCCACACAACTTTTCAGCTACCGGTGCCACTTTCAGACTTCCTCTTATGTACTCATTTCTTATTCTATCCATTCGTGTAACACAACACATCCCTCTTAGCATTCTCATCTCGGCTGCATGCAATTGCCTTTCATTCATCCCTTTCGTAGCCCAACATTCTGATCCATACAAGACAGCAGGTCGGATCATGACTACATACCGAAAATTGGTAAAACACTCAAAAATATCGACAAGTAAATGACAATGAAACACTGTATATATTTTACGTATTTTGGCAGAAGACATTTTAATCTGGCAAAATTAAATACCCCTGCTGCCACAATGTGGGAAACATTTCAAATTTTGTATAGATACTTATGTGTAGTGCTTAGTGGCTCAGAGTCACACAAAGGGTAATGGAAAGAACTATGCTTGGAGTTTCTCTGCGTGATCGAATTAGAAGTGAGGAGATCCGCAGAAGAACCAAAGTCACCGACATAGCTCTTCGAGTCACTAAACTTAAGTGGCAGTGGGCGGGGCACATTGCTCGTAGAACCGATGGCCGATGGGGCAGTAAGGTTCTGGAGTGGCGGCGAAATTTAATAAAGAAATTTGACACATTGTCGTATGTGTCAAATATTTGATATGCTGTCGTCTGTACATAAGAGTATCATCATCTCAGCGTTATTCCTAGTTTTAGCTTTGGAGTCTGGGGTCCGTTTTCCCAGTCTAACTGCGAATTTTTAGCTAAACTTTAATATTTTCCGTAAAGCGACTGACGTCTGACTTCCACAACCCGAACGCGATATCGAAGCATTGCAGTTAGACCAATTGTTTGACTGTTGAGGGCTCCAACAACCCGTAACGACTGCTACTAGATGTTCGTATGGCAACCGGGATCAACAGCTTAACGTGCTTTCCGAGGCACGACCAGACCAGTGCAAATATTCATATTCATGTATACAAATATTTGCACTGCGCGGGGATCGCACCCGTGCCTCCTTGCGCAGCGGCCGCGTTCGCTACCGCCACGCCACGGAGGCTGTCGTACTGCTACATATGTCGAGTATATTGAACTTTTATTACAAAGTGTACCCTACAAACAACGCTTTTCTGTCTAATATTATCGCGAATGGAGTAGGTATAGGTATCAAGTTTACAGAAGTGTGTTAAGCAACTTTTTCGTCTGATGTTCCAGCATCACGTTTTCTAGAAAAATGGAGTAGCGAAAACATTTTAGATAACAAAGTTTTGTTTAGACCCCAAATAAATTATGTACGTACCTAATCTATAGATACTAATATATAAAGCTGAAGAGTTTGTTTGTTAGAACGCGCTAATCTCAGGAACTACTAGTCCGATTTGAATAATTCTTTTTACAATGAATAGCTCATTAATCCAGGAAAGCTTTAGGCTATATAACATCACGCTGTGACCAATAGGAGCGGAGCATAAAAAAAAAACTATCGAATTCTACGCGAGGGAAACCGCTGGGCGCAGCTAGTGTAACTATAAATTTACGATTTTCGATTTTTTTCCTTTATCTGTGCTGTAAGATGTGGCTTCGAACCAAATTTCAAGTTGATGAGTTCATGGGAAGTACGCTGTATGTAATTCCCTTGCGAGTGTCGAAAATGTATAAAAATTTACGGCATGGCTACAAACGGCTGTCTTTTGATTGCATTTTTCACAGCTCTAAGTGAATTACTCAAATTTCAGCATAATACCTCCACGTGTTCCCGTAAAAAAGGGTTTTGACAGACAGACGGATGGGCGGAAAATAAAGTGATCGTATAAGGGTTGTTTTATTTTCCTTTCGAGATACGGAATTCCTCAAAATGTTTAAATCGAACGCTAATAGATGTACCTACGCCATTTTTTTCTATTCTCATTTTGGAAAGTAGTTCTAGCATCATCACCAACCTATACCAGTCCACTGCTGAATATGCCCAGCAGATCGGAATCGAAATCGAGTTGAATGGCGTGAAATAGAAGAGGCTTATGAGCCTCTCCTATTTCACGCCATTCAACTCGATTTTCGGCAACTCTCATTCAGTTACCACCAGTCTTCGTGCGAACGTCGTCGCTCCACCTAGCCTAAGGGCATTCTACCTTACGTTTATCGATTCGCGGTCTCCACTCAAGAACACGTCTACTCCAACGGTCATCGGTTTTACGGCTAATGAGCTATTTCGACAACTTTGGTTCTTTGCCGGATCACCTCACTGCGGAATCGATCCCTGAGAGAGACTCCAAGCATAGCCCTTTCCATAGCTCGCTGAGTGACCTTGAATTTACTTGTCCAGCCTTAGGTGCCGTGAGTGTCCACGTTGCTGTTCCGTAGGTCATAACTGGCAGGACGCACTGATAGTAGTTCTTTAAAGTGCTACAAACTGGCAAAATAGTCACATAACGAAAAAGGGGTTATGCCTCCTCCATGGGACTTTATCTCTTTAGAAGAAGTGAGTTTTCAGGGAATTTGCTCAAGCTAGCAGTGAGGTCAATGAAATCCGGACCAGGCCCGAGCCGACGGCGCGTTGTGTTTCACGCGCGCCTCAAAGAGATGTCAGCACATCGTGACGGGGTCCATGAAGATCGATCCCTCCTGAGTCAGGGTTCTGGGTTGGTTAAAAAAAAAAACCGTGGCCCTGGCAAGTGAAGAAACACAGGTGGGTTTTAGTCGGTAAAATTTTTACACGCCCTTCCGCTCCGCCCAAAGCGGGGAGGTCATTTGATGATTTCCCATCCCAAACAAATGAAATCCAAGATGGCGGCTGTAAAATATTACAAATTTCTCACCATGACTGTCGTTTTTATTGTTTTCGTGGAATGCCGTTTAATAAATTGCGCATAAGCTATCTTGGATTTTCATTCAGTACTTTGTTACCGCCGCGAGGGCTCCACACGCTTCTTTTTCTATTATAATGGCTGGGTCCAATTTAACGTGATCTCTTATTCAGCATCACTTCATTCTCACCGACCAGTGTTCATGCATAATCGATTGATCAATCAATTATTAATTGGCTGCGGCGAGAAAGCTTTGTTATACACCATTAGCAGTAGTTTGCGGCTTTGGGGAACGGCCAACGTGTTTATTAATATAGGATTGTTCTTTACAAGTATTGACTGCGTTGCGGTGGTTTCAAGTCGTACATACTAGGTACTGGAAAAGTTGATGCCTAACTAATTGATGCCTTATCTACAGTTGTGTTCATCATCTCAGATAATTTACTTTAAATTATTTGCTTTACAATAGTGAAAGATTGTTGAAATTGGTTTTAGAGTGATTTTGTAATATAAAGGTTGTAATCTTTTTTGGTTGCAATTAAATTTTCACTTTGTTACGTTCAGTTTGTTCTTCAATAACTGGATAACTATTTTAAATTATTGACTCTAATAATTATAATAGTCTAAAACAGCGGTCGGCAATCTTTTGGTAACTACGGGCCACAGGGCGATAAAATGAGGTAGAGGTGGGCCGCGCTTTTACATAATTTTGATAACAGGTCTATCAATTAATATTCTTTATTGTACACACAATACTGTGCGAACATACCTACATACTTTTCAAATGAGTGAAAAGAACTCTCGCACTGAACACTACTCAACTACTAAGTGATATTAAAATCCCAAAACTTTTTTTTTTGTATTATGCCAACGACAAATCAATAATAAATGGAAATTAAATGAGGAAAGATAAAAACGCTGAGGCTGTATTTGCCTGGCTATTTTTTGTACATTAGATTTCATATTTGTCGTTGAAATTCTAAGAATGGCTTTCAAGTACTCTTCTGTAAGTCGGGAAGCATGTTTATTTTTTTTATAATTGAGAATAGAATATGTTTGCTCGCATAAGGAAGTACTTACTGCCAAAAATTGTAATATACTTTTGAGTAAATCGTTTAAAATTGTCAAAATAAGTTGGCAAGCTACCATAGAACTTAACAGCATCACTGATCTCATAAAATGAGTTTTAGAGAATGTCATTAGATTGAAGAGCAATCACGATAATTTGTAAATGACTCGGAACACCCTTACAACACAAAAAAGAATTTACAAAAATCTTTCTTCCACTAGAAACTTTTTCAAAGTCGCCAAAACTGTCACTGAACTGATTTTGCAGTTGCATTTATCATTTTGACGTGACAACGTCTTATAAATTGATTTGCCGGGTGACACTTCAAGAAACTGCGTTACGCTCCCCGCTCACGTTATGCGCTCACAATAAGAGCGAGTGAGAGGCACGCGTCCCTTCCACTCGGGCATGGTTAGCCCGCCTAAGAGCGAGAGAGACAGACATAAATAAAAAGTGAAAGGCACGCAAGTGCATAAAAAAAAGCGAAGAAACTTCTTCGGAGCTACTAGGCAAACATGATGTGGAAGGATATGTTTGATTCTATAAGTTTGATGTTATTGACACTTAGTTTAAGTCCATCTCCAATTTTAGTCAGAATTCTCGAAAACAGCTCGTCAGTTTGTCGAATGAATATTCACATTAAAATTATTTTACCACTCAAAGTCGTTGTCACGTAAAACTTTCGCCCGTATACCGACTTTACAGGCAACCAATTTTTTTAGAATTGTAGTTTATTTTACAAAACAGTCGCGGGCCGCAAGGAAGAGGGCCCCGGGCCGTGGGTTGCCAATCACTGGTCTAAAAGCATAATCATATGTTTACCGCCGATTGTATGTTTTGTTGTGTTGATGAATGAATTTTAAACGATGTATGTTTTTGGTGTACAATAAACTATAAATAAATAAATGTCTTTTTTTTTATAGTTATAAACTAGTGCTTGACTGCAATCCCACCTGATGGTAAGCAGTGATACAATCGTTGATGGTAAAGCGCACTAGCTTATTAAGCCTATTCACTCAAAAAAACTGAGTGAATAGGAAGGAAGACGGCAGTTGAGCGAGGTGATGCAATGTTTAACCCAACAACACGACCAACGATGCTGCGCCGGAGGACGATCTGGAGACCCTCCACGACCAGACTCCCGACAAAACAACATTAGGCACATCGTACCCGGCACAAATAGCAACACAACTGCTCAGACCCGTCCACCGTACGGCTTCTTCAGACATCATGCCGGAACACGACGGATCGCTTGGCGGCAAGACTTTGTCTGGTGGGTGGTAATTTATGCCGGCGGCTGATGTTGTTGCCTACCACCGAGAAAATATCTATAAAGTTTGTATGCTTTAAGACTATTGAGTTTTTCTAAAAGAGTTATTATACATATATGTTTGAATTCGAGTTAAGAAATGAATCATCATCATAATTATTATCATAATTAGACGATAGCTATCCGCTGCTAGAGTCTACTAGACACTCATCTCTCCTATTTGAGATGTCTATGACTCGTGCGTGTCTCGTATCTTTGGTTCGATTCTCACTCGATTTTTAGTAACTCTTATCGAGGTGCTACCAGCTATCCTGATGACGAAGATCGTCGCTCCACCTAGTTTGAGGGAATTAATACGAGACTAGGTTGCCCGTGCGAAGTATTCGCACATTCGAACCACTTAAATGTGAGTAACTTGTGTATTTTTCCGGTGTAGCGGTCCAGAAAAGCTTTAATATGATGCCTCATTTATATATACAATTGATAAATTCTGACGGAAGTTATGAAGTACCGACAAAAAAAACCCCTTGTGAAATCCATACTAATATTATAAATGCGAAAATATCTCTGTTTGTCTCTCCGGCTTTCACGCCAAAACTATTTTTTTTTATTTTTTTTTATTAATTATAAACTAGTGCTTGACTGTAATCCCACCTGATGGTAAGCAGTGATGCAATCGTTGATGGTAAAGCGCACTAGCTTATTAAGCCTATTCACTCAAAAAAAACTGAGTGAATAGGAAGGAAGACGGCAGTTGAGCGAGGTGATGCAATGTTTAACCCAACAACACGACCAACGATGCTGCGCCAGAGGATGATCTGGAGACCCTCCACGACCAAACTCCCGACACAACAACATTAGGCACATCGTACCCGGCACACATCGCAACACAAATGCTCAGACCCCTCCTCCGTACGGCTTCACCAGACATCATGCCGGAACACGACGGATCGCTTGGCGGTAAGACTTTGTCTGGTGGGTGGTAACTTATGCCGGCGGCTGATGTTGTTGCCTACCACCGAGAAAAGACTACTGAACCGATTATAATGCTAATTGGTACACAGATAGTCTAGAGCCTGAGAAAGGACATATGCCCCGCTATGACCAATAGGAGCAGAGCAGTAACAAAAAATGTTGCGAAAACGGGGGCATACGCGGACGTACATATTGCTCCCATTATTTTAACAGGCGCTTATTTTATATCAACACGCGGACGGAGTCGCGGGCAACAGCTAGTAATTATTATAAAACAAAGTCCAACAATTGGTCTAACTGAAATGCTTCGATATCGCCTTCGGGTTGTGGAGGTCAAAATAAAAATGTCAAAGTTCAACTAAAATCAGCAGTTAGGTAAAGCGGACCCCAGACTCCAAAGATGAAAAACCTTCGGATGCGACTGGGATTAACGTTGAGTTAAAAACGCAGTTACCTAAATCATAAAACTGTATTAAAACCTAGGTCCCAAACAACGTTGAACTTATAAGCCTATTATAATCCACAGATGAGAGGAAAACAGCAAATGACGATGATTTATGTGGCAACCCTGCCCGTTGATAAAGACATAAACACGGTTATGAAGCCCCCGCTGATAATATTTGCTTGTTATTGTTTCCTATCTCTTTTATGTCCCTAAGGAAATTTTAGACAGACCTATTCACAGCGGACACTGTTTCGTTCAGCCAGAAGCTAACACATTTTTTGAACTATACTTACCTTTTTTTTAAATTATAAACTAGTGCTTCACCGCGCTCTTGCCATGTAAGCAGTGATGCAATCATTGATGGTAAAGCATATTAAAAGTTTATTAAGAGCCTATTCACTCTAGCCATGAAGACACTTAAACTGTTATCAGACGGGAAGACCGCCGCACGCAAATTGTTTCAGTCCCTCGATGTACGCAGTGTTAAAGCTTCGTCAGGATCGTAGCGGTGACAACAACGTGAGGATACTCTCGAGGCGGAGCGCGTGTAGGAGCGGGAATCCTAGCGCCCTCACGCCTCTAGCTACCGCAGGAGACGCCTGATCGGGAGACAATACCAAACTCTCCGCCACCGTAGGAGTGGGCTTGCGAGCAGTGGGCAGCTCGTCGCCCGATAAGCACCAGAGCCGGGTCGATGGCGCATTGTGTTTCACGCGCGCCTCAAAGAGATGTCAGCACGTCGTGACGGGGTCCACGACGACCAATGCCTCCTGGGTTAGGGTTGCGGTTTGGTTAAAAAAGAAACCGTGGCCTTGGCACATAGGCAAGTAAAGAAACACGGGTGGGTTTTAGTCAGTAAAAGTCTGACACGCCCTTCCGCTGCGCCCAGAGTGGGAGAAGTCATTTGATGATTCCCATCTAAAACAAAAAAGGGTGAATACTTACTCGCCGTACGACAGGACGTCCGATGATGGCGGAATTATGTTATGTATAATTCTCGCACACACTCTCCAAAATGCATCCTGTAGAGCACCGAAAGGCTGGCTACCCTGAGCCTATTTTACATAATTACGGTGCTGTTAGCAAGTAGTTTCTGTTAGCTAAAGCATTATTTTTAAAACGTTGTTTGACCATAGTTTATCTTAGTTCTTGCAGCTGTGATAAGCTACTCCTAGCCCAGCAACCATAGTAGATCCAACCATTCCGCCGACAACATTATGAGAAATCGACATTAAGCGTATGTTTTGTATACAACCAATACACAATGTACATACCCCTGAGTAGACACCTCAACCACATTTTTGCTTTGACTTACAATCAAACCACACACAGGGATTCTTCGTTCTTAATCTACTAAAGTCACATCTATATTTGTATGCCGTAATACCACTAGTAGCTCATTGCAATGTAACTTTTGTATAATTACAATAAAGTGTAAATTAGAATGAGTGTGCTGTGAGTTGGATAACACTAGGCAATCATTCTAATTCATACCTTACCTTACATAAATAACAAAGAATTTGATATTAAATGTCCTGCATAGAAGACGCAAGTCATTCAACCAATAAATAGAACTGAACTAGAGTGTGTGGTGTGATTTTTGTATCTGTGGTTATTCTTATCTTCTACAGACGATAGCACATTAAGCTACTACAATCTGTCAAATTTCTTTATAAAATTTTCAACTCTATCGCATTAAGGTTTTTTTTTATTCTGGGTGGTCATCAACTGTCAGACTTTTGCTTATTAGAACCCACCCTTGTTTCTTCACTTGCCTGTGCGTCAGGGCCACGGTTGCTTTTTGGCCATAACATCAGCTGCCGGCAGAAGTTACCACCCGCCAGACAAAGTCTTGCCGCCAAGCGATTCGTCGTGTTCTGACTGGATGATGGTTATGTTCTGACTGTGTATGAAGTCTGGTGAAGCCTTACGGAGGATGGGTTTGAGCAATTGTGTTGCGATGTGTGCCGGGTACGATGCGTCAAATGTCGTTGTGTCGGGAGTTTGGTCGTGGAGGGTCTCCACATCAATCTCCCTCTGGCGCAGTATAGTTGGTCGTGTTGTTGGGTTTAACCACGGAATAGTTAATGGGTTTAACATTGCACCACCTCGCTCAACTGCCGTCTTCCTTCCTATTCACTAAGTTTTTTTAAGTGAATGGGCTTAATAAACTAGCGCGTTTTACCATCAACGATTGCATCACTGCTTACCATCAGTCGGGATTGTAGCGCTAGTTTATAATTATTTAAAAAAAAAATTAAGGCTCAAGGTGGATTGCGACTATTTGACAGTTTCGGGTATCTTGACCTTCTGTCGTCTGTATTTAAGTTCATACTTCATACACAGTGTGTCTGAAGGCGCTTCAAACAGTATAAAATGCAGATACACAGTAACAACAGAGTTGATTTAATAATAAACTTGGAACGAGTTTGATGAAGCGTTTGAATTTGATTTGCTCTGGTGTTTGGAGTAAGCGTAAGGTACTTTGTGAATTTCAATTTGGTAGTATGCTGTGTGAAGTTACATGAATTGATTAAGTTGCAAAAAACGTTATAAGTACTTTGTATATTTTCGGATAAAAAAAACATTTGTTTTTGACAGCACAATTACTATCTACCTTTTTTTTGGGATGGGAAATCATCAAGTGACTTCTCCCGCTCTGGGTGGAGCGGAAGGGCGTGTCAGACTTTTACTGACTAAACCCACCCGTGTTTCTTCACTTGCCTGCGCGACGGCCAAGGCCACGATTTCTTTTTTAACCAACCCGCAACCCTGAACCAAATTACTATCTACCTTACGAACATATAAAACTCCATAAAAGAATACAAGATCGTGGCTAAAATAATGACAGCCGCACAGGTCGACTGAGGTTATGCTACGTTTGTCCCGGTTAGTCTGTGGATGGGTAGGTAACCGTCTTTACTTACCGAGACCCCTCCATGCCTTAGAAAGCACGTTATGCCATTGGTCCGGGCTGTCATTTGTAGGTCTTTGACAGTCGAGTCAGCCCAGTTACTGGTCGTGCGAAGTCCGAAAGTCTGACCACCTGTCTTACCCAGTAAGAAGTGCTTGAAACTGTGGGCTCGGCAGTTTTCCTGGGAATAACAGTAGATGCCAAACTTCAGTGGGGACCACACATATCAGCCCTAGCAGGAAGGCTCAGTTCGGCCGCCTATGCCGTCAGGAAAGTAAGACAATACACTGACGTTGATACAGCTAGTTTAGTCTATTTTAGTTATTTCCACAGCGTTATGTCCTACGGTATTCTACTGTGGGGCAAAACTGCTGACATACAAAATATATTTGTTCTCCAAAAACGTGCTGTCCGAGCAATTTACCAGCTCGGCGTAAGAGTTTCTTTAAGAGAGTTCTTTTAAGATATTGGCATTCTCACGGTTGCTTCGCAATTTGTCTTAGCCAACAAAGTCAAGTCTCTTATATGTTAGGCAAAATATTCACATGTACACCAAAAACAGTGAGATCCATAATGTTAACACCCGAAATAAGGACAAACTGCGAGCCCCTTTTCACCGACTTCAAAAGGTCCATAACTCTTTTGTTAGGCTTGGTATAACTTTTTATAACAAGATACCCTCTGCTTTGCTAGACTTACCTTACAATGCATTTAAAGCACAAATCAAATCCAAGCTTTGTCCAAAGGCATATTATTCTGTAAATGACTATTTAAATGATAAGAATAGCTGGTCGCTCTGATTAACTCAGGACACTGTTTGTGTTCCTTCTCCAGAATTACCTTACTGACATATTATATGAGTTCATAAAATTTGCTTTCTACATTGCACAAATATGTGAGCTGTCACGCCCTTTATGCCAGGGTCTTTTATTTAGGTATGTAATTGTTGAGGTTGAATTTGATTATTGTCTCTGGCAGCTAACATTTATAAGGAAACATAAGTATTTAAGTTTGGAAGATGAGGTAGACAGGAGCAAAAGTTTTATTGTTTCGTGTGATTATTGTTTCAGTAGCATCACAAGGAGAAAGACTGCAGTCAAAGTAAAATGTTCATGTAAAATTGTAGTGTTTTTATATAGAGTTTTTTTGGTGTTTGAAAGAATAAAACAATGTTGCGTTTATAATGGTATATTAATTTATTTTTGAAGATTTTTTTTTAAAATGTAAAGGATCCCAGAAGGTGCTGTCTGCACTCAAATTACTATTTCATCATAGCTACAACAGGTTATGGACCCAGCACGCTTCCATGATCGAATCAGAAATGAGGAGATACGCAGAAGAACCAAAGTCATCGACATAGCTCTTCGAGTCGCTAAACTTGTGTGGCAGTGGGCAGGGCACATTGCTTGTAGAACCGATGGCCGATGGGGCAGTAAGGTTCTGGAGTGGCGGCCACGTACTGGAAGACGCAGCGTAGGGAGGCCCCCAACAAGGTGGACCGGTCAGCGTGGAAAGCCTTGGGGTGGCCTTTGTCCAGCAGTGGACATCTATAAGCTGAAGAAGTCCAAACACAAGGTAACTACTGTAAGCCTTTGGGGACTTCCCTTAACTGGCCTTTGTCTTCATTATCAGGGTTTTACTGACAGTCACAAGTTCACAACTCATTTAGGTTACACAGTAACTGGCTTGTGGAGGTCGAATAGATGGTCGCACCATGTAAAATACTGGCATTCAGGTGTATCCGGTTAGAATGCAAACAACAACATATATATAATGGCAACATAGTCCAGAAAACGCTAGGCAGGTGGTGATGATAAAATGATACAAAAACAGAAAATAACGAACGTTGGCATACGATTATAAGTGAGCAATTGTCCTGCGATGTGTGCTTGGTGCGATGCGCCAAATGTTGTTGTGTCGGGAGTTTGGTCGTGGAGGGTCTCCATATTAATCTTCCTCTGGCGCAGCGGTCGTGTTGTTGGATATAAAATTGCATCACCTCGCTCAACTGCCGTCTTCCTTCCTATTCACTCAGTTTTTTTTTGAGTGATTAGGCCTTGATAAACTAGCGTGCTTTACCATCACCGATTGCATCACTCCTTACTATCACATGGGATTGCGGTCAAGCACTATGTTATAATTTAAAAAAAGTGTCATCAAGCAAATACCTTGTTTGTATATCAAACATCGGCATAATAATAATTATTGATCTATGACGAAAAGATGACATAAACCGAACTGTTTTCAGGAAACGCGGGTCAAATGTTCATGAATATTAATAAAATATATGCAGTACAGCTGTTGTATTTCACCATTAGATTGATCGAGGAAAATACACAAACGAATTTGTTACGAAAATGAACGTGCTAATTAGTTTAAGAACTCTTGAAAACCCCGTCTACCCAACTAGGCATTCAACAAATTTTATTTAGACATCGTTTGGCGGCGGAAAATGAGTAAAATTCAACACCACTTGAAATTTCGGACAAAAAATAGGGGTGAAACACGCAGTGGTTTTAGCTGTTAAGAGTCCTACCTCTCTGTCACCCCTTCAATGAAGGAAGCCCAAGAGGAACCAAACTGCGAAACCAAAAAAAAATGTCTTTCTTTAGAGTTCACTCTAAAGAAAGACATTTTTTTTGGTTTCGCAGTACTACTTCAACTCTTGATCAATGGCCCCTGTGGATAAATACCATAATTTTTCCAATAACACATGTAACAAAATTATAGAAATTCTTAAAAAAAATATTTCACAATAATGGCGGATATCGACAATGACAGTTGATAAAACGGTCGCGTAAGCCGTCTACGAGGGAGATTTGATGCAGTCATGATGTGGCTACTAAGCTGCGATATTTCAATGTTCTTTATGAATGCAGTTATTACTACATAAATCACGCGCTTTTATTTAGTAAACTACACTATAAATAATTTAAAAGTTCAATGAAAAAAGAGCGTGGTATTCATCTTAGCTTCCCGTCAAAATTCCAGAAAAAATGTCAGTATTTCTAGTTCTTCAGTTCTTCAATACTCAATAATTTGAACAAGAACAGTGTTTTATGCTTTGAAAAATTAAAAATGGAATGTAGGTAATATGTAAAACAATAAAGTTTAAAAAACTAAAAAAAACATGCTTTTAAAAAATATCAAACTAAAAAGTTACAAATAATTTTAAAAGAAGCGTGAGGCGCTTTGTGCTATAATTTTTGTACTTTAAGCGCCTCACGCTTTTTTAAAGTTATTTTTAACTTTTTAGTTTGATATTCTATAAAAGCATGTTTATTTAGTTTTTTAAACTAGGTATATCTATTTTCAACTTTTTAGTTCGAAATTCTTTAAAAAAAAAAAAAAAAAATCGAAAGAATGAACCTATGGAAAACGGTGGGACATTTTACAGTAATGAGCCGCTCACTCGTAGTCCAAAGAGTTATAGACGGACAAACAAACAAACAAGCAAGCATGCAAGCAAGCAAACAAACGAACATACAAGTGAAGCTAACAAAAAGCATGTAAAAAGGCAAAGTCTACAAAGTTATACCCTTAATAAGTGTACCTAAGATTTTAAATATTTTATATCTATAGTACTTACTATAGATATAAAACTATCTATAGTACTTACTTTGACTTTGCTTTGCTCGAACACCAAAATTCACCAGAATTTGGTGGAATATTGTATACTTATACAATATGTAAAGAAAACCCTGTTCGACCCATAAGGCTAATAAAGGTTAGGTAAACACTTGACCAAATATAATATAAAATTTTACATAATCATCATAGTAACAATACTAAAGAATTTTGAAATAATCCTTTTTTCCAGGGAATTAATTCCAATTTCCCCAAAATTTGGTAATTTAAAAAAAAGTGACAACACCGGTATTATTATAAGTGAATAGCGACGCGACCACTTCACAGGTGCCGCGTGCCCTGCCCCCCGCTGCCCGCGGAAGGGGTTGCTTACCGCACATGTATTAAGTTACCTCTTTTTGCGAAATAATATTTATTTTTAGGGGTTTTTTTAAGTTTAGGTAGTCTTTGTGGGTATTAGTAAAATCAGTTATCGCTACCTAACAATACCTTCACGGATCGGACAGGGTTTTCTTTACATATTGTATATGACCTTTCCGATTTTCGTACAATGGGTTGTTAGCTTATACGAGAACGTATAGCTTGATATGTTGTGTGTGTCATATAGATATGTCACTACAAATCACTTCAAACCAAACTAATAATAGTTATTCACGTTCCATTGATTTATGCGAATCAGTAAATATCAAACAATTAAATTTAATCAGGTAAGTATTTAATACAGCGGCAAAACAATTATAACGGGCTCAGTAATTTATTTTGATCAGTCATATTGTTCAAATGTTGGATGATTTATTGAATACCTCTTTATAAATAGTCAATTCAACGAGTAAAAATAAAATATTAAGCTTATTAGCAAACCACTGTAAATCTATACAGTATGTTAAATAACAGAGGGCGTTCCCTTAAACTCGTTAATATATATCATTAATAGATTAAAATAAAAATATCAGCATTGAAAAATAAGCATAAAAAAATCCGAATAAAAAAAAATTCTAATTGGAAATAAATTTGAAACCTCCTGTTTTAAATCAAAATAGTAGCGTAGTATCATAAACAAATTGCGACCTTGCCGTCTTTCAAGTTCGCGTGTACAGTGTGTTTCTTTTACATGTCAATTTAAAATTTTTATTGAATATTTTCTTATTGGAAAAATTAAAAAAAAAATTGTTTTCGAATGGAAATATTTTTTTTAGCATGTATGTATGCTATACTATTTCGGGTTAACGGGAACGCCCTCTGTTAGTTAACATACTGTATAATAATTATAAATCATCTCTAAAGTCGTGGTGGCCTAGTGGTTAAAACACCAGCCTCTTAAGTATGAGTGCGCGGGTTCGATTCCAGGTCAGACAAGTACCAATGTAACTTTTCTAAGTTATATTTACTTTCTAAGTATATCTTGGGTACCAATGACTGATTAAAAGGCGAAGAAAAACAACTTGAGGAAACCTATATCTGAAATTGCCAAACCGCATTGAGCAAGCGTGGTGATTAAGCCCAATCCTTCTCTGTGTGAGAGGAGGCCTGTGCTCAGCAGTGAGACGATGAAAAGGTTGATGATGATGATGAATCTCTAATGTTAAAAAAAAAATCTAAATAAAAGGTAATTGCTACGCGCTGTGGGGACCAGTTAGTAGCCTAAAATATAGTGTTTTTGTCCGTTTGCCTGCCGTAAAAGCGGCTGAATGGATTTGGACTAAAAGTCACACACAAATTGTTTAGAACCTAGTAGTTATTAGCTCGATATTTTCAAACATGCACGTAAGCGAAGCCGCGGGCAAAAGTTAGTATAAAATGAACATGAATGTGGACGAGGATTACGAAAAATAATTTATAAGCCCTCAATATGAAACCGAATTCACCTGCCCTAAATAAAACAGTCCATTCAATACCAATAAAGAGGTGCTCAGTAATTCAATACCATTCATTTTCATTTGTGCTAACAAATCAAATTAATTTTCGCCATGTTGTTATTATAACTGAGCATTATGTGTGCGTGGAACGAAATTACCTAGCGCCAAATTACCTAGCGCCAAATTTGCCTAATAAATGCATAATTATGTAATATGTTCTATTCACAATTTTCCCGGTTTCGCGGCAAGTAATTACGAAACAGTGTACTAAACTTAATCACCGTCAGATCTACGCTTCAAATAATTACTTCTGTTGCTGTATTTACTTCCCAGTATTTAGTAGTGGAGGGGACTTGCGAAGCTTAACTAGTATTTGTGATTGATACTGGTACATCGCTTTTTTAGACGCAAATTAGTTTTGATTTTTTTTTTGGGTCAAATTTAAGGTTAAGTGGCAAAGTGGCAGTGGGCAGGGCACATTGCCCGTAGAACCGATGTCCGATGGGGCAGTAAGGTTTTGGAGTGTCGGCCACGTACCGGTAGACGCAGCGTAGGGAGGCCCCCAACAAGGTGGACCGATGACCTGGTAAAGGTTGCGGGAAGGCGATGGATGCGGCCAGCACAAGACCGGTCATTGTGGAAAGCCTTGGGGGAGGCCTTTGTCCAGCAGTGGACTTCTATAGGCTGAAAAAGAAAAAGATACGCATGTACTTAATTTGAAATAAGTCTAAGTCTTTTACAAGACTATACTGACATCGGAAATAATATTAGTCTGAAATCGAGAATCTGAAATGCTCCTTCCAGAAGACACAAGACTCTTCTCGAAGAAGGAATCTTTTATTAGAAAATCCGATTAATGTCTTACTATAGGCCTTGCCCTACAGTGACACAATAATCAGAATATGATGTTTCCATTGACTTCCTGTATTCGAGAAGGAGAGGGACTGTAACCTACCACGCTAACCCAGTATCAGTTGATGTAGGTGACATCAACTGGTACTGGGTCAGTTTCGATTTTTTGGTTCTAGAACATGCTGATTTCTACCCGAAACTTTCCTTCACTGGATTGAGTGCCTACCAAAAAATTATTATTAAATTATTTACACAACTAGCTGTTGCCCGCGACTCTGTCCGCGTGGATTTCAGTTTACAGCGCGCGGAGCTTAGTAGATATAAAATAAGTGCCCGTTAAAATAATGGGAGCAATATGTAGTACGTCCGCGTTAGCTCCCGTTTTCGTAACATTTTTTGCTACTGCTCTGCTCCTATTGGTCATAGCGGGATGTTATATTGCCTCTGTCCTTTCTCAGGCTCTAGACTAGGGTTGTAACGGAGGTCTTATAGCGGAGGCGGAGGCGGATGCGGAGGCGACGTGTTTCACCTCCGCGTATGCGGAGGTTAACGGAGGCGGAGGCGCAGGTGAAAGAGAATATAGAAAAAAAAAAAAATGTTTCATTAAAACAAAATATAATAGTTATCCATACTAATATTATAAATGCGAAAGTAACTCTGTCTGTCTGTCTGTCTGTTACGCTTTCCCGCTTAAACCTCTCAACCGATTTTGATGAAATTTGGCCCAGACAATTTTTGGACCCTGAGAAAGAATAAAGGCTACCTTTTATCCCGGAAAAATTTGATATTCCCGAGGGAAATCTAAAAAGCGCGATATAACCGAACTCCACGTGGGTGAAGCTGCGGGCGGAAAGCTAGTTTTATATAAATAGTAATTTGCGTATTATATTTATTTATTTATTTTTAATTTGCGTAGTTTTTAGGGTTCCGTACCTCAAAAGGAGAAAACGGAACCCTTATAGGATCACTTTGTTGTCCGTCTATCTGTCTGTCTGTCTGTCTGTCAAGACCCTTTATCTCAAGAACGCGTAGACGTATCAAGCTCAAATTCACATGAAATACTCAGGTCTATTGTCCCTTTAAGCTGTGAAAATATTAAACTTCTAAGCCAAGCCAATCAAAAGATACAGCCGATTATGTCGATATTTTCAACAAATTTTCGACACTCGCAAAGGAATCAAAACCTACAGGATAATTCCCGTAAACTCAGAATCTTGAAATTTGGCATGAAGCATTATCATAAGCATTATCATAATGCAAATATAGGAAAACTTGCGAAAATCACATTTTTTTAGTTATATAATATAATAATAATATTTAAAAAGAAAATGAAACTTACTACCTTATTTCTCACGAACGAATAAAGGTATTAAATTGAATATATTAATATAATACCAAATACCTAGGTCTATTGTCCCTTTAAGCAGTGAAAAAATCAAACTTCTAAGATAACGCGATCAAAAGATACAGCAGTTTATACCGACACCTTAGACAAATTTCCGTCACACGCTAGGGAATCAAAACCTACAAGGTACTTCCCGTGAACTCAGAATCTTGAAATTCGGCACGAAGCAACGTTATACAATATGTAAAGAAAACCCTGTCCGATCCGTGAAGGTATTGTTAGGTATCGTTAACTGATTTTAATAATGCCTATAAAGCCGGTCTAAACTTAAAAAAAAATCCCCCAAAAAAAAAAAAATATTATTTCGAAAAAGCGAGGTAACTTAATGCATGTGCGGTAGGCAACCCGATAGCCCCGCCCCCCTTCACCCGCGCATACATGCGCGGGTGAAGGGGGGCGGGGCCATGCGGCACGTGGTCGCATCGCTATTTGCTCCGTCACAAATGGTGTTGTCAGTTTTTTAAAAATTTCCAAATTTCGGGGAAATTGGAATTAATACCCAGGAAAAAAAGATTATTTCAAAATTCATTATTATTGTTACTGTGATGATTATGTAAAATTTTATATTATATTTGGTCAAGTGTTTACCTAACTTTTATTATCCTTATGGGTCGGACAGGGTTTTCTTTAAATATTGTATAGTACAGACAGATAAAGGAAAAATTGCGAAAATGATAAATTTGAAGTTACATAAAATATTAATATATTATGTTTGCTTACATGACATAAAATATTTTTTTTAATAATTATAAACTTACTACCTACTCTTTTTCACACGAACGCGTAGAGATATTAAAGTTGAAATTCATATCAAACACTTCTTAAATCTAATTGCCTCTAAACTGTGAAAAATTCTAAATCAACGCAAAAATTCAAAACGCTGAGGTAGGTACCCACCTATAATCATACCGCATATTTTGAAATTCGCCACTACTCGCAACGGAATCAAAACTTAAAGACTACTTCCCGCTGCCATTGAATCTTGAATTTTGGTATGAAACAATAGCTTAAGTATATGATGTGCACTAAGCATTACCATGCAATTGGTTTGAACGATATCTAGTAAGTAATTTAATTTAATACGTCATAAATTGTAAACCGCTACGTTTGGCGGAACCCTCGGTGTGCGAGTCCGACTCGCACTTGGCCGGTTTTTTTTATTTATAAACATGCCAGTTGTAACGTGTGAGTTAGGTGGACTCAGAACAAGTCGGGTGGAAAACAAAAAAGGAACATTTATGGCCCAATATCCACTGGATGAAGATCAGTTGGTACATTTTACGAATTAACTACTTTAAAACAACATATATTATATGGAATTCTAGGACATATTTCTGAAAACAAATCTGCAAATATGATTTTCGTCGTAAACACTGGTGTGGTGCAATTTTTTATCGACTATCGATAAATTCTTTTTTTGTATCAGTGCTATTTTATAAGTTCATAACATAATTAAATTCAGTTTTCATTAAAATCAGTTCAGCGACTGAGCTGTGACAAAAAGAAATAGTTTTTGCATTAATGGTACTCATCAATCATTTTACTTTGTAGGTGCAAACAATGGGTAAAAATAACGGGTAAAAAGGACTTGGCCTATGTGCCTATAGAAAAATTGCACCAATTGAAACATATTTGTGGAAAGCATTTTCGACTTAGGGATTTTAAAAGAAAAAGGCACAACTTGGCAGAAACGCTGTTCCCTGTATCGGAATTATGGCCGAGCCCCTGAGTGATGACATATTGAATTACGTCCCGCGCCATATAGCTAAAGAAGCTGTAGAAGACCAATACCTACAATTTGTTGTCCCTAATCCTTCGATAGCGCAATGCTCAAAGGGGCTGTCGCTGTTTCTTTTATAAATTGTCATTATGCTAGATACTAGAGGCATAATCATGCTATTATTAATGCGACAATATTATTTAGATTTTTACGTAAAGAAAATCATTGAAAAAATAAATCTATACTCTATACTTAATATATAAAGCTGAAGAGTTTTTTTGTTTGAATACGCTAATCTCAGAAACTACTGGTCCGATAAACGTAGTGATTACTTGCTCTGTGGTTCAATTAGAATTACATAGCATCAGGAAAACTACGTCACAGCACTTCGACAGGTTGATTCCTGTCATGCTCGTGTATCATTAATTTGACAAACGAAACGACATATGCCCAATTGCCCACCCCCACTCTACCGCGTTCCCGCCTTGCACTCGTTGATTCTTGAAGATTTCGCGTAATAGGTTCGCGGCCGGACGGTTGTCGAGCGTCGTTGCTTGCGCGTTAAGAGTCTGTGCACAAAATTCTCTCGCTACAGTTTAGGTAAAATCGTTGCGATGCTATCTTTGTGTGCATCGTTCTAGCAGCTAGACGCACACGCGCGTAAATATCGAGCTTAGTGAACGCTTAAACATTTTTGATCCTTTAGAAGATATTATTCTAAATTATATAAAGTATGATTTGTAACTACACACTAAAACAAAACATGTAAGTATGATTGAATAGTCGGAAACGAGTGCACATTGTATATTTATCACAATTTAGATGAATATTGATACATTTTGACATTAAAAAAATATGGTGTAATGATAGTTTATTACATAGGCAATTTATGAAATAAAAACATATACGGTAAAATGAAACATTAGAATAAGTAATCAACGCGATAATATATCGACGCTTGAAAGGCGTATCTAAGGGACAAAAATTCGTAAATTGGGTTATATACAATTATACACCAAACGACGCAGAAAAATCTGACTCGTGTTCGAATGGTGTATATAACTCAATTTACGAATTTTTGTCGCTTAGATTTCTAGGGTCATCACGAATCGTCTCGCTCGCAGGTTCGACGACTTCCAGCCTCCCGAACAAGCAGGCTTCCGAAAAGGCTTTAGCACCATAGACCACATTCATACGCTGCGGCAAGTTATATAGAAGTCCGAGGAGTATAACAAACAACTATGCTGGCGTTTGTGGACTATGAGAAGGCCTTCGATTCGATTGAGACTTGGGCGGTGCTACAGTCTCTCCAGCGGTGCCAAATTGACCATCGATACATTGAGGTGATAAAGTGTTTGTACAAAAACGCCACCATGTCAGTCCGTCTCCAGGATCAGGACTCGAAACCGATCCAACTGCAGCGTGGAGTGAGACAAGGAGATGTCATATCTCCTAAATTGTTCACTGCTGCTTTGGAAGATGTCTTCAAGCTCCTGGACTGGAAAGGACTTGGCATCAACATCAACGGCGAGTACATCACTAATCTCCGTTTCGCAGATGATATCGTGGTCATGGCTGAGACCCTGGAAGACTTGGGCAAAATGCTCAATGACCTCAGCAGAGCTTCCCAACAAGTGGGTTTAAAAATGAACATGGATATGACGAAGATCATGTCGAACTCTCATGTCGCACCCACTCCAGTTGTAGTTGGTTGCTCTGCACTCGAAGTTGTTGACGAGTATGTATATCTGGAACAAACAGTCCAACTAGGTAGGTCCAACTTCAAGAAAGAGGTGTCTCGGCGAATCCAGCTCGGTTGGGCAGCGTTCGGGAAGCTACGCTACATCTTCTCGTCGTCCAAGATACCACAGTGTCTCCAGACTTAAGTCTTTGACCAGTGTGTGTTGCCAGTGATGACTGACGGAACTGAAACGTGGTCGCTCACAATGGGCCTCATACGAAGGCTCAGAGTCACACAAAGGGCAATGGAAAGAGCTATGCTAGGAGTTTCTCTGCGTGATCGAATCAGAAATGAGGAGATCCGCAGAAGAACCAAAGTCACCGACATAGCTCTGCGAGTCGCTAAACTTAAGTGGCAGTGGGTAGGGCACATTGCTCGTAGAACCGATGGCCGATGGGGCAGTAAGGTTCTGGAGTGGCGGCCACGTACTGGAAGACGCAGCGTAGGGAGGCCCCCAACAAGGTGGACCGATGACCTGGTGAAGGTCGCGGGAAGCCGATGGATGCGGGCAACACAAGACCGGTCAGCGTGGAAAGCCTTGGGGGAGGCCTTTGTCCAGTAGTGGACATCTATAGGCTGAAGATGAAGAAGATATGATTGCCTTTCAAGCGTCGATATCTATGTCCTACCTACTTAAGTATATATAAATAAATTAATTTTCCTTTTGAGTTTTTGCATAACTAAATAATTAGTTTATGGATACTAATATTAAAATGTAGTGTAAGTACCTACATATACAATATCATAATCGTCTGCCTAGCCTTTTCCCAACTATGTTCGGACCGGCTTCCAGTCTAACCGGATGCAGCATTTAGGAATACGATAGATACCTCCAGTTAGACAGATTTCCAGTATTTAGGTAAACGATATATAAAACAAAAACATGTCTAAAATATTATTTATCAAAGAATTGTAAAGCAACCGTAAGAAATCTCTTAGATGAACTTCAGGACCTAGCTGCCGGCATTAGCCTCCTATTATTTTAAAATGAAGTGTCTCGTAGAGGCATTGAACGAGATTTTCTTGGATCGACAATTTCGGGCAATAGGCAAAAGTTGGTTTTTCGTCTGTGCAGTAATAGTTTTCACATTGTGAATGGTCTCCAAAAATATGTTTTGGGCTGTTGATAATGTCTTTTTGTGAGTTTTTGATTTGCTCAGTAAATGGAACAGTTTGAGCTCCTCGGAATCTTACTGCTGCTTTCACAGCAATGCGTAATCGGTTCACTCGATCAGAATGTAGTAGCTTGCGTTCGTTTAATGGGATGGACGTATCTTTCATCAAACTTAAATTTTTCCCATTATAATTGCGCATTAAGTGATTGGAACACTCCACTTTTTCAACCGTAACGTTAGAACATGGCCTGCTTTCCAATATGTTTTTATACACACTTGAGTCACCATCAGCAATAAGTTTTGCATACACCAAATTATGTGTTTTCACAGATTCTCTAAATCCCTCAGCGATTATTGATTTCTCCATACTAGTGGAAGAGCCAGTATGATTTTTATTACACCGGTGTTTCAGGGGTGTAATATTTTTATTAGCTGCACGGGAACATGTAACACACTATTTATTTTTAATACCAACATGTAATAATTTGCCACTTTTCACCCCTATTATAGCTCCAACACCCGCTGCGGAAGAAAAATTTGTTTTAAATGAACGTTTTCCCCAAGCAGCATCAGCTGTTACGGCTATAGTTGGTATACCTGATGGACTTACATTGCCACTTTCGAGAGCTATAGAAGCCTCTTCCTTACCAGCTTCTATCATTGTGGCTTCGGCTGTAGTTTTCCACCAGTTAAATAAATTGACGTGACATTTTTCATAAATGGATTTATTCATAAGTGGCAAATCTATGGAAGCTTTGGATTATTTTCTTTACTCTGCAATAAATAGCATATGATCATATAAAGAAAACAGTAACAAGCTGTATTTGATTGAAAGACTTGTGAAATAAAATTAATAAATAACTGTAGGTTATTCATGAGATAACACAGGTCAGCGAGGTTTGGAAGTAAAAAGGGGAGGCCTTTGCCCAGCTATAATAGCTAAGTAGGCTATTAAAAAAAAATGAGATAGCAGAAACATACTGTGCCTACATCAACTTCGACACTCATAGTAGATGACGAAGTGGTATCCAGTTGATTAAAAGTACGTTCTTTAAGCACTTGTCTGGCTCTTGCCATTCCCTCTCTATTCCTCTTTCTTTTATTGATACATTGGTAATGTGCTCCCTTGTTTCGCCCCATTCTCTTAAAAAAAAAAATGAGTTTATGTATAACAAAAGCATTATGTGAATTGACTTTAATAGAAAACTAAAAAACCCAAGATATTTTTAAATTGGTTCACAAATGATGGAAAAATCTACGAACTCACAAAAAATATACTCCTTCATTTTTAAAGTCGGTTAAAAATTAGTTAAAGCAATCCAAGGGATAAATCGTAAATATCCTAATATAATTCACAACTAATATAATATTAGTAAGAAAGAAAAATAATTAAAGGACCAAGTTGTGGTAGTCGCAGTATATTTTTTACATAAACCTACGTAAAACTCGCGAGCTCTTGCGATACAAAGTGATACGTCCTCTCTTTGCGCTAGCCGAGTTACCACTGAGCCGGCTGCGTTAGCGCGCTCGTAAATATAGTAGATTTTGACATTGATTTTCATGACGAAAAAAATTTTTTTTTAGAAAATAAACTTTTGTTTCTATTATAAAAATACCTTAAAATTAATGAGGCATTTTTTAATTTTTAAAAAAAGTTGCTTTATTATAGAAAAAACATACTTGTTTGGCTGCAGTTTTCCCTTGAATTTCTTAATTTCTGTCTTCTTTTTTGGCTGAATTATGAAATAAACTCGAAAAAGTGGTCAAGCTAGCAGCAAGATAGTTATATGCTGATGTGAATAGTACTTTTTTATAGGCAAAATCGCTTGTAGTTTCTTCAGAAACTATGGTCAAACTTCACTCGAACGTGAAATTTGAGAAAAAGAATATCGGAAATTGTAGATTTACTACTAATTATGAAGTTTCTTGAAAAAAGTAGTCAAGCTAACAGCTAGATGAAGAGTTGTACTATCCATATCATATATAATTTTACTAATATTATGTAACATATTCTCACAATCATGGAACAAAATTGATGAAAATGAGCAGATTAACAGTCCGGACGGACTATTTTATGAATACGTGAATAAACCTCCGTTATAACTCCGCATAAAATTGTGCGGAGGCGGAGGCGGAGGCGAAGATACGATTTCTTGCGGAACTTCCGCAGTAACGGAGGCGGAGGCGAAGCTCCGTTACAACCCTTCTCTAGACTATCTGTGTACCAAATTTCATTACAATCGGTTCAGTACTTTTGGCGTGAAAGCCGGATAGACAGACAGATATACAGACAGAGATACTTTCGCATTTATAATATTAGTATGGATTAGTATGGATATACACCACTCGTCTGGGTTCGATCTTCGAGCTACAATTAGTGAGTTGAGACCGTTCCCACTGGGCCACCATAGCAAACCAACACATGTGGCATAATTATAGAAATATAATATTAATTTGAAATATCCATACATTTCATTTATTTAATGACGTCAAAATAACAATATCCATCTTGTTTCCAGGTACAATAATTTCCTAACTAATCTTGAAATATCTCCTGATTCATAGGGTTTTCAATAAAGTCAAATGTCCTTAAAGGCATAATAGAAACGGGTGGGTAACCGTGGGATCTTCAGTTGACCATTAAGGTTAACACAGAAAGTGCGCTTCGAACATCAAGTCCCAAGTTAACGAAATCGCAATGCATTTTTGAAATAGCAATGAAAGTGGAAAACACAAGTTTCCTTTAGCACTGCGAAGAATAACTCCATTTTATTGATTCAAATAAAGACTTGCTTACTCAGAGTTTCATATAAAGTTTGTCCAATACAAATACGAGCTGTGATCGTAAATGTATCGCTCAGTTACAGTGGGAAGGTGTTTTTATACTTAGTCATAAAACACACGTGCCTTCCAACCCTGCCATCGTTACTTTTAAAGCACTATGATTGTAACAAAGACTTTTCAAAGGTCATTGATCCATATGGCAAAAATTGTATTAAAGAAAAGTGATTGTACCTCTTTTTCATAATACAATTTTTTTAAGAGTGTAAAATCCTTTGTACTGAACCATGAAGGTCAGATCCTTTTATAGAAATTAAAAACTTTTTTTAAATTCCTCTGTAGTCGGGACTTTTTGAAACAAACTCCAATTAAAAGTAGAGCTTTGAGGTTACACACCGGACTCCGGAGTAATTAATCAATGACTGGCTTCAATGTATTGTTAGTAATTCTCCGTGAGTTTGAAAATTCGGAACTTAGTATTTTTAATCGACGCCGCAACATAAAGAAATAATATAAAGAAGACGTATTGTGTGGTGGTAGAAACTATTTTGGAATGTAGATACCAGAACATATACATCTAATACATTGGAGGGGCTTATGGCTAAGTAATAAGAGCCGCATGGGCCAATCGATTAAGTTAAGCTATGCTTGCCGCGGTTGGTACATGGATGGGACCCTCTTTGCATATCAATGCACATATTTTACTCGGTGGTAGGTCATAACATCTGCTACCGGCAGAAGTTACCGCCCATTAGACAAAGTCTTGCCGCCAAGCGATTCGTCGTGTTCCGGCATGATGTCTAGTGAAGCCGTACTAAGTACGGGTCTGAGAAGTTATGTTGCAATGTGTGCGGGGTACGATGCGCCAATGTTTTTTTTTGGGAGTTTGGTCGTAGAGGATCTCCAGATCAATCTCCCTCTGGCGCGGCATCGTCGGTTGAGTTGTTGGTTTTATTTTAACATTGCATCACCTCGCTCAACTGCCGTCTTCCTTCCCATTTTTTTCTGAGTGAATAGGCTCTTAATAAACTAGCGCGCTTTACCATCAAAATTGCATCACTGCTTACCACTCGGCGGGATTGCAGTCAAGCCTAGTGCTTGACTTTATAATTAAAAAAAAAAATAACCGTTGGTCCCGGCTGACATGGATCTTCTATCATGTAGCTTACCAAGCCAGTTTTATTAAGAGGTATCGTATTACTCACTACTCGAGTTGTGGAGGTCAGAGAGGCAATTGCTTCCATTAAGATACCTACTGGGATTCAGCTGCATGTGGTGAGAATGGAATCTGACCTAATCAAAGTTGAAAACCGGCCAAGTGCGTGTCGGACTGACGCACAAAGGGTTCCGTACCATTGATTTATGAAATTAAAGGACTGAAGTTATTTGTATGACAGATTACGCGGTAATAAGCGGTTTACGATTTACGAGGATAAAAAAACTACTTACTAGATCTCGTTCAAAACAATTTTCATTGGTAGTTTTTATAGTAATGTACATGATATGCTTTTTTTGGGTTTTTCATTTTCTTATTTTAGAACTTAGAGGGGGGGGACCGACTTTTTTGCACTTTGGAAGCGTCTGTCACGCAAACTGTTCGGTTTATTAGAAACCTCGATATTATTTTTAAAGACCTATCCATAGATACCCCACACGGATGTGTTTGATGAAAAAAAAAAAAAATTGAGTTTCAGTTCTAAGTACGAGGAGCCCCCAATATTTATTATTATTATTTTTGCATTATAATCTTAATGCGGTTCACAGAATACATCTACCTACCAAGATTCAACAGTATAGCTCTTATAGTTTCGGAAAAAAATGGCTGTGACATACGGACGGACAGACATGACGAATCTATAAGGGTTCCGTTTTTTGCCATTTGGGAACGGAACCCTAAAAAGGGCTAAGCTGGTTCATATTTTGAATATATTGTAGGCCCTTGTCTAGATAGAAATAAATTAAATCTAATATATTCTAATAGAAATAAATTAAAAGTAGGTATGTTGGATAAAACATATGTACCCCACATACTTCTGTAGCCAAGCTTTTACTTTGAGGTCACTTTATAACAAAACAATGTTAATATGACGACTTTAAAAAATAGAAAATGATGTTAATGAAAAAGCCTTTTACGGTCCTCGTTAGCATAATATATGAAAAATGCCACTTAAAGTTACGGCTGACGCTCTTGAACAATATGAGTTTCATCTTTTTGTTTTTATGTATCTGGGGAAAAGAACAATGTACAGTGTTAGATAAGAGAAACCTTAGTTTACATAGCTAGTTGCGCAAGCGGCCTAAGGGATTTTAACTTTAATGTCTTCTTTTGTGTCTAGTTTAATACTTTCACGTACATATGTAGTTATTTTATCGTACATATTATACGTTGTTTTTCCAACTATACGTTAAAGCAATTCGAGAAAATCGCTCTGGCGGCATTTTTAGTAGTAGTGGATAAATAAACAAAGTTTTTATGAAATACTATCCAGATGGTCTTGTTTATTTTATTAATAACTAGATATATAACGTATTTTTTTCTTTATACGAAACCATACGAATATAGTTTGTTCAGAATAAGCAACTGAATCGATACCAATAATTTTTACAGCATGTTATATTTTTTCCCTTATACATTTAGAAATTGTTGCAGTGTGGTTACCAAGCTTGCATGTTTTCTCTCGGTGGTAGGCAACAACATCAGCCGTCGGCATAAGTTTTTCTGAGTGCGCTTTACCATCAACGATTGCATCACTGCTTACCATCAAGCGGGATTGCAGTCAAGCACTAGTTTATAACTATTAAAAAAAAAGCGCGCCACGTAGCTTAAGGTAGATCATGCCAGCGCAACAGCTGACGCCAGAGGTCAAGCACCGCTCGCCCGCCCCAACGGAGCGTTGACAATATTTTTGGGACAACCAAGTAGGATAACAAGCTCACAAATTTGTGGTTTTACATGATATCTTTTTGAAATTTTGTACATAGATTCTTTTTTTAAAAATACTCGACACGTGTTTCAGGTTTCGCATAAACAAAAAATAATTTTGTATAACCCAGTGTTGTCTCATATATGGCACAACGGAAGGGCCAGCAGGTCTCGCCATCGTTAAAGCTTTATTGCTCCCACAGATGTTTATGAATTATGTCTCCCGAAGTGATTCATAAATCTTATGTTTTTTTGTGGAAATGTTAAATTATTGTTCTTAATAAAACCCAGAATTTTGGCATTGTTCCTGGACATTACAATATAAAGAAAGATATGTATTTATTGAGACTCGTGCAGGAAGACCATAAAACCAAACTAAATTTAATAATAATTCCGTTCCACCAGCGGACGACCCGTCGTACAGCTGGTTTCCACCCTTACGTTGTTAACACCACTACGATCCGGACGAAGCGTTTCGCCTCCTCCTTTATTCCGCGTACATTGAGGGACTGGAACAATTTTTCAGCGGCGGTGTTTCCGTCGGACTACAATTTGAGTGTCTTCAAGGCCAGAGTGAATAGGCTCTTAATAAACTAGTGCGCTTTACCATCAATGATTGCGTCACTGCTTACCATCAGGCGTCAAGGCTTGTTTTATATATATTATATATATATATATATATATATATATATATATATATAGATATCCCTTTGGGCACTTTGTTGATCAGACGTGCCGTATAGGTAGTAATTTGTTGATCCATTTTCACTTGTTGATCCGGGGGCCTTTTCTTGATCCGATGCCATCTGCCCATAAATATGTAGGTCCGTTCGGAGCCACATGTGTCACGCTGAATAATAATAAGTAATAACAATAATTAAGGGCTGTTTTATACAAATCCACCTTTTTGGCGTCTGGGCAGTTGTTGATCCAATTCAAATGGGCCAATCAGGGTGCAGCATTTGCCAAGGGCGTGAAGCGATTGGATAAGCAGCAGTTACTTTTTATGTATGTTCACCGATAAATCTCAGACGCCTAGACCGATTTACAAAATTCTTTTTATGTTAGAAAAGGTAAACTTTCGAAATGGTCCCATAGTCAGGATCTGATGATGGAAGACTAAAGAAATCAAGAGGAACTTCCAAAAATCGTAGGGGCGACTAGTGCATTTCTAAGTATCTTCATTAAGTATTTCAGAGAACTACAATTTGATAAAGGTCTGGTATAGCTGATGATGGAGCCGGGAGAAAGTCAAGGGAACTCCTCAATTATTCACAGCAGCTGCCTTGAGTTTGTGCTTGATTAATTTGTGTTGATAAGAACTTTACAAAAAGATGGGTTATGACTGTCATGAAGGCTCTGGTGATGAAAAAAAAGGCCAGTTCACGGAACTCTTCAACGGTTAACAGTAGGGACCTTGTGTTTGGACTTAATTCATTTATATTGATGAGAACTTTTCACCTGTATGGGTTGAAATGAAGGTGTGCAGGATATCTGATGATGAAGACCCTAGACAGTCAAGGGAACTCCTCAATGATTCACAGCAGCTACATTGAGTTTGTGCTTATTAATTTGTATTGATAAGAACTTTACAAAAAGATGGGTTATGACTGTCATTAAGGCTCTGGTGATAAAAGCAAAGGCCAGTTCAGGGAACTCTTCAACGGTTAATAGTAGGTACCTTGTGTTTGGACTTAATTCATTTATATTGATGAGAATTTTGCACCTATATGGGTTAAAATGATGGTTTGTAGTAAATCTGATGATGAAGACTATAGGCAGTCGAGGGAACTCCTCAACTATTCACAGCAGCCACCTTGCGTTTGTGTTTTTTTTTTTTTTTTTTTCTTACATATGATAAACCAGCGCTTGACCGCAATCCTGCCTGATGGTAAGCAGTGACGCAATCGTTGATGGTAAAGCGCACTAGTTTATTAAGAGCCTATTCACTCTAGCCTTAAAGACACTCAAATTGTAGTCCAACGGAAACACCGCCGCGGGCAAATTGTTCCAGTCCCTCGATGTACGCGGTATAAAGGAGGAGGCAAAACGCTTCGTCCGGATCGTAGTGGTGTTAACAACGTAAGGGTGGAAACCAGCCGTACGATGGGTCGTCCGCTGGTGGAACGAAGATGGGGGAATTAAATCATGCAATTCCCTCGCACACTCCCCGAAATGCATCCTATAGAACACCGAAAGGCTGGTTACTCTACGCCTGTGCTCTAGGCTTTGGAGACCAACTCAAGTTAGATCAGGGTCACCAATCAGCCTCTTTGCACGTCTCTCCACTGAATCCAAAGTGGCCAGGTGACACTTGGCAGTACCAGCCTAAATGTGGCTGCAGTACTCCACACACGAACGGACCTGTGCTTTGTATAACATTAGAAGCTGCCCAGGTGTGAAGTACTGCCGGATCTTTGCGATAACGCCAAGTTTCCTGGCAGCCACCTTGGCCTTGGACTCAATGAACTGCCCAAAGTTATGGTTCGAGGAAATCTCAACTCCCAAAAGCTGAAGGCGGTCGGAACACTCCAAGGACACATTTCGAAAAGTAGGAGCCAAGGTGAACGGGCTCCTTTTGGCGGTGAAAAGACACGCTTGTGTTTTGGCGGCATTGAATGCTACAAGATTGGCATTGCCCCATTCGGAGACTGCCTGCAGTGCAACACTCGTTCGCTCAACCATGGCCTCTCTTTCGGATCGGATTGATTCTCTACTAGCCCGAGCATGATTAATGCTTGATTAATTCGTATTGATAAGAACTTTGCACCTATGCTCGGTGCCTTCGCTCGGTGGTAGGCCATAACATCGGCTGCCGGCAGAAGTTAGCACCCACCAGACAAAGACTTGCCGCCAAGCGATTCGTCGTGTTCCGGCCTGATTTCTGGTGAAGCCGTACGGAGGACGGGTCTGAGCAGTTGTGTTGCGATGTGTGCCGGGTACGATGCGCCAAATGTTGTTGTGCCGGGAGTTTGGTCGTGGAGGGTCTCCACATCAATCTCCCTCTGGCGCAGCGTTGTCGACGCTCAACTGCCGTTTTCCTTCCTATTCACTAAGGTTTTGTAAGTGAATGGACTTAATAAACTAGCGCGCTTTACCATCAACGATTGCATCACTGCTTACCATCAGGCGGAATTGCAGTCAAGCGCTAGTTTATAATTATTTAAAAAAAAATATGTGGGCTAAAATGAATGTTTGTCGGTCGTGGTCTTCATCATCAAATCTACTACAGATTTTCATAATAATGCATATCGGTGAAAATTGCTCATCAATATATAATTAAATCCAAAAACAAGGGAACTACTGTAAACCGTTGAGAAGTTACCTGAACTGGCCTTTGTATTCATCATCAGAGCCTTAATGACAGTTACAACCCATTTAGGTGTAAAGTTCTTATTAATACAAATTAATCAAGTTCAAACACAAGGTAGTTGCTGTGAATTGTCGAGGAGTTCCCTCAACTGTCTCCCGACTTCATATCTACTCCAGATCATTACTAAATTGTAGTGCTTTAAAATACTTAATGAAAATAACTAGAAATGCACTAGTTGCCCGTAAAAGTTTTGAAAGTTTTCCTTGATTTCTCTAATCTTTAATCATCAGATCTATGGTGACTATGGGACCACCCTTTCAAATAAAACAAGAATTTCGCAAACGGGTCCAGGCGTCTTACAGTAATCGATGAACATACATAAAAAAAAAAGATTGCGACGAAATGTGAACCTCCTCCTTTTTTTTGAAGTCGGGTAAACACTTAAATTGCCAAAAGAAAATAATTTTTCTGTTGAGAACTTTAACAACAAATTTAAATTTTATAGGATTTTGACAGTGATTACTAACTTTTTTATTGCTATTGCCCGAGGTCCTTTAGTCTCAACGCCCGCGCTGCTGCCGATGACAATAGTATCATACTAAGCAGTATACTGTGAAATCACGCAGGCGTTTACTAACTACTTTTCTGAAATAATCTGCGGAAATCAAATACATAATTTTCTTTTTTAAGTTCAGTAACGAATAATGGACAATGATATTTTTTCCCGCGTTATTATAATGTTCTTTCGTTTTTTTCAACAAACAATCTACTACTGTCTATTTGCAAGATAGTCCAAAATTTGAATAAAACCTTTTATTAGTTACCTCCTTGGTATTCCATGTTTCGAATGCAGTTTTTTTTTTCGAAAGAAATTCAAACTAGGACGTTGGAACGAAACGCAAACTCCCTATTTCGAAATTGCGGCCACTAAAGTTGACATTCCATGTGTCTAACGCGTTCCAGTACCTACCACAAACCGTTATTATTCATTCATCATATCATTATTATTCTTTGTAAGATCTGTCAATATTTACCTGTGTTAACAAATAAATGATTTAATTTGATTTGATTAGAGAAAAGCGCTTTCTTTCGCTAAAATATAACGCGACTAGGTAAGCGAAATTATTTTTATAACACACTTAGGTATGTAACTTTGAGTAGACTGAGAAATCATCCACCAGATCCACAGATCTTTATTACCTTTATTACTTAGTAAGTAGCAAATATGATTTTATTTCCACTAACGTGCGGTTGAGTTTATATTTTTTAATTTACAAATATATTATAAATGGTACACATGTTTATTGTACACACTACGCTAGGATATCTCAATGTTCTTTATGAATTATTTACTGAATGCACTATTTACTACATAAATCTCGCACTTTTATTTAGTAAAGAACACTTTAAATAATTTAAAACTCCAATGGAAAAATCGAAGCTCAGCTTAACTTTCCCGCCAAAACTCCTGACCCGGATTATAACATCAGGAAAACATTGTTCTATTTTGAGTACGAGACTTTTTAGTAAATTATATTACCTTTTTTTTCTTTTTCTTTATTATGTGTTTATTATTTTTTAGTATTATTATTGTAATGTGCGTTCTGTTTGGAAGGAGTAAACAATTTTTCTTTCTACCTGATTAATACCTTAAAAAACCGCTACGCAAAATTCAACGCTTAAAACTGAAACTTCAAATTTAATAATAATATGTATTCGCATACAATTTCTAGCAAAGAAGTCTATACAAGCAGTGTTAATTGCATTGAGTGTAACTGAGGCCGTCCACACAATATTTTCAGCCCAAAACATGCAGCGCCGATATCGTGTTTAGACTAATTAGATTGATTTCGATGAATAGAGTTTAAAAACTTAATATAAATGGTAAGTTAGAAATAAAGTATAAAAACCCCATACGCAAAATTCAACCTCTTTAAATATTAACAACAATAACTTTGACTTCATACTAAACATAATTGATCGACCGGTACGGTATCAGTACATCTTCAGATCAAAATAAGTATTACGAAGTACGAGTAGCTACATGGATCAACATAAGAGAATGATTTAAGAAATATATTCCAAGCCAAAAAGTCTTTGTGCATTTAAAAAAAATAGTCGTTATGGATCCACTAATGCATGGAATTGTTAAAAAATATATATAGATCTTACAATGTATGGAGCATTGCGAATATAAAATATCTAGATTAGCTACAATAAATTCCTATTTGATCAACTGTTACGGTATAGGTATCGGATCAAAAGATGTATTACTGAAAGTACGAGTATATAAATGGTTCAACACAAGTAATTGATTTTTGAAATATATTCAGAGCTAAAAAGTCCTCGTGGGTTCAAAAAATTTAGCCGTTACGGATCTACTAATGCATGAAATTGTTGAAAAAATTTTCATCGAGTATAATGTCCTATCGAGGAATATGTTTGGCAACATCGCTTAATAGAATGCAACGTTGCCACTCCGCCCGAGAAATACGCAACTGGATTAAAGTTATTCCGTGCTAAAGGTGGAGTCTATTGTGTTCGGGATCGCGGCTGGATCAACTAAGTGTGCAAAGAGGTGTTTATATATATATATATATATAAAATAAGATGTTTTTACAAAAAAAAATAACGAAAAATCAAAAAGTTCTATAAGTGGCCAAAAGGCTCCTATTAACATAATGCTTCGACATTTAAAAAAGTTAATTTTGCAGCGCTGGTTTCATTCTCATAGGGCCTGTTGTGATGTTACGAGCAATCAGAGCAACTCATAAATATGTATATTATGATATAGGTATAATTACGTAAAATATTATCAAATAAATAATTCATCTTTACCCCGCGCGAGACCTTAATTAATTGTTTATGAGTGTCATAAGCACTCAGTATATTTTTATACTCTGTGGCATTCAGTGACATTGCTGGGAAAATGAAGAATGTAGATAAAATTGATTAGTTCCTTCTCTTTTGGTAACGTAGGCTAGACTGTTATGTTAAAATACGCTAGACAATCTAGACAGATAGAAGAAAAATATTTAAAGTATGTCCTTTTGTTTTAGAATTATACACATTATTTTTATTATACCTACTTATTGTTATAGCTCCAACATACATTCGTCATCTGAGAAAATTTTCACTGTCTGGCTACCAAGGTTTACGATAAACAGCCTGGTGACAGACACACAGTTGAAAAATTTATAAACTAATAATTAATAGATAGCTGCTTGCCTGTTTATTATACCTACTAGCTTTCCGCCCGCGGCTTCGCCCGCGTGGAGTTCGGTTATATCGCGCTTTTTAGATTTCCCTCGGGAACATCAAATTTTTCCGGGATAAAAGGTAGCCTATGTTCTTTCTCAGGGTCTAAAGATTGTCTGTGCCAAATTTCATCAAAATCGGTTGAGCGGTTTAGGCGGGAAAGCGTAACAGACAGACAGACAGATAGACAGACAGACAGACAGACAGACAGACAGACAGACAGACAGAGTTACTTTCGCATTTATAATATTAGTATGGATATGTACAGTTACAAAATGATTACTGTAATGTTCATCTTTAATATCGACCGCATTCGGCTTTTGTGAGTTGAGATTTCCTCGAAACTAAACTTTGGGCGGTTTACTAGCTTTCCGCCCGCGGCTTCGCCCGCGTGGAGTTCGGTTATATCGCGCTTTTTAGATTTCCCTCGGGAACATCAAATTTTTCCGGGATAAAAGGTAGCCTATGTTCTTTCTCAGGGTCTAAAGATTGTCTGTGCCAAATATCATCAAAATCGGTTGAGAGGTTTAAGCGGCAAAGCGTAACAGACAGACAGACAGACAGACCGACAGACAGACAGACAGAGTTTACTTTCGCATTTATAATGTTAGTATGGATAAGCTAGCGCTTGACTGCAATCCCGCCTGATGGTAGGCAGTGATGCAATCGTTGATAGTAAAGCGCGCTAGTTTATTAAGCCCATTCACATAAAAAAACCTTAGTGAATAGGAAGGAAGACGGCAGTTTAGCAAGGTGGTGCGATGTTAAATCCAACAACACGACCAACGATGCTGCGCCAGAGGGAGATTGATGTGGAGACCCTCCACGACCAAACTCCCGACACAACAACATTTGACGCATCGTACCCGGCAAAAATCGTAACACAACACAACTGCTCAGACCCGTCCTCCGTACGGTTCACCAGACATCATGCCGGAACACGACGAATCGCTTGGCGGCAAGACTTTGTCTGGTGGGTGGTAACTTCTGCCGGCAGCCGATGTTATGGCCTACTACCGATTTCCTGTATATTGTTGTTAACCACTGTTGTAAATCTTGAATCTATTCGCTCCACTCTACCTTATGTATTAGAGGGCAGGCCAACTATTGATAAAGTTGAGATCGATAAAGTTTAAAGGCAAAAGTTTGGATGGTGTTTAAGGACATGTCCGGATAGTTGTTTGATGTTAGCGTACACGATCCAATAAATGTGGTTGTCTAAGTCTTGGTTGTCTACGTCTGTAATTTGAAGTTTACGAGTTTGTACGTTGTCTTTAAATACAAGCCTCTGTACTGAGTTACCTACTTGTATAGAGTAGTTAGTGTTACGCTGGAAGGATTAGCAAGCTGAAGTGGCAATGGGCTGGTCACATATGGCGCAGGACCGACAACCGTTGGGGTAAATGAGTCCTCGAGTGGAGACCGCGTCTCGGCAAACGTAGCGTGGGACGCCCTTGGGCGAGATGGAGTGACGACATCAAAAATGTGGCTGGTAGTGGCTGGCGGAGAACTGCTCAGGATCGAGCTTGTTGGCGTGCCATGAAGGAGGCCTATGTCCAGCAGTGGACGAGTAGGGGCTGATGATGATGATGATGTGTAAAGTAGTAGTATGTTTCACCTTTTATTTTAATAGATGTAGTTATTTAAAGCAGTGCAATTACTCTGAGCCTTTAAAATGATTTATACTCTTAAAAGATAATGAGATTCGTGTAGAATGGCGTGGCGTTTGAGTTAATGCGACCGCTTTAATATATTGACGTTATAAAACTCAGCCAAATACGTAAAACCGAAGACATTAACAAATATTAATTATGTGATTAATATTCTTTACCTGGTAACATTTACTATCGTAACACGAATCAACAATGTATAAAAAGCAAGATATTGCAATTATTTGCTCGGAGCACTTCCTGGGCCTTAGAGACCTGCATTAATGATTTCATGTGAAATTTGAGTGGGTTATATATGGAACGGTTCAGATATGTCTAGCACGGATGGTGCATGAATGGTGCAGTACTGTGCTCCGGACAACGGCATGCTGACGAAGAGTTAATTAGGGCAAAACTGACTGGATAGTGAAGTGGTGGTAAAATAAGTTATCTGATGTTAGGTTGAATTTTATTATTATTAGACGCGAAACATGGACGGTTTCATTCATTTGCATGACTTTAGGGCTGAAGCGTGATAGATTGACATAAATTGGTCGAAAAACAATGATTCTGAATACTTTTATTGTTTATAAAGGACGACTTTGTAAACGGAGCATCCTTTGGTTTCTAGAAATGAGTAGCCTTTCAGCGTTTTATGCAAATAAATTATATTATCTACACAATTTGAACGTTTAATTCAGCTCCCTTTACCAAAATTGGATACATAAATGGCTTACGTTATGCAATTGTTCCAGATAAGGAACAATGTTTTTTTTAACCTGTTATTAATCTATATTCAACGAGGATTGAGATTTAATTTCTAGAGCTGACACCCTGTCTCTATCTTGCACTTGTAGTTTTATGACATATGGATCAGAAACGTGGTCCCTCACTATGGGCCTCATAAAAAGCTCCAGGTCGCACAAAGAGCTATGGAGAGGGCTACGCTAGATGTTTTTCTACGTGATCTAATCAGAAATGAGGAGATTCGTAGAAGAACTAAAGTCGTCGACATAGCCCAGCGGATTAGCTCTTTGAAGTGGTGACAGTGGGCGGTGCACATAGCACGTAGACCCGATGGCCGATGGGACAGAAAGGCTCTTGAATGGTGACCACGTACCGGCAAGCGTAGCGTCGGACACCCATCGAATAGGTGGTCGGATGACTTGACCAAAATCGTAGAGAAGCGCTGGATGTAGGCTGCGTCCAACCGGTCTTTATGGAAATCTTTGGGGAAGGCCTCTGTCCACCAGTGGACTTCCAGTGACTGACATGATAGAGGCATGAGAAAAGAGATGATCCTCCAACTAGATGGATGTCGTATTTTGTGGGCAACTGCCCAAAGATTGATATCAGGATGTTGTAAATTTGTATGTCAGTTGCACGGTAAAATTTGTTTGAGCGATACAGGATGTTTGCGTGACATCAGTGTGACGAGTGCAGGAATTATAATCCCCTTGAGAGATTTCGATCACGGCGGCCAATATTAATAGACATAAGCCCGGTTTTCAGGAAATAATGCATAAGTGTTAGATAAAGAGGGCACAAGTGTGTCCGCAAATACACATGGATTCTCTGTGTTTACTCTCATAGTCGATCGTCGAGTCGTGGTGGCCTAGTGGTTCAAACACCAGCCTCTCAAGTATGAGTGTGCGGGTTCGATTCCAGTTCAGGCAAGTACCAATGTAACTTTTCTAAGTAACATGTATATATATCTTGGACACCAATGACTGATTAAAAGGCGAAGGAAAACATCTTGAGAAAACCTGGACTTAAGTCTGTATTCGCCTACCCGCATTGAGCAAGCGTGGTGAGAGGAAATCTGTGCCCAGCAGTGGGACTATAAAAAGGTTGATGATGATGATGACTCTCATAGTCCGATGGGAAAGAAATCTAACATGACCGGAGAGAGATATGGCGTAGGACAAATAAACCCCACACCGTCAACTTCCAAACTAAGGGCTGCTATTAAGACTTGACTTTCCAATGGGAAACGAAAATCCAATAATACTTTGCTCGAACTGGTAGTTGTATTCAGGATTCCAACAGCAGTCGTATTTGCACTACAAGACCACCGAGTCTGTATCAGAATAATGCCCGGTGTTCACCAAAGCAGAGTCTACCAATCAAGTCGATTTCGTTATTCAAGGTAACCGGAGAAGAGATGTGAAAATATAAGAATCGGATTGGTTATCCTTCTTTGTATGGGAGGAGACCTGTGGCCAGTGGTGGGACGATAAAAGGGTTGATGATGATGATCCAAACACACCGCAAAGCGAAGACGCTTTGGTGAAAACCACTTAGAACAAATACGATCTTACTAACACATACAAATCCTTAGCCTTAGTAAATTTGATATTTATATATAAAGCCAATATCGAAAGTCTTGTTAATTCGACTCCAGCCTACGCAGAATTATCAGCTCACAACTAAAGCAGATTAGTTTTAATAACTAACTTTTGAGGTCCCGAAACTTTGAAACTAACGGAATTTAATAATCTTACAATCGGCAACACGGTTTAGTTGCGAATTTAATAAGTATTAAGTTGTCTTTGTATTGAGACTTTGAAACTTCAAAGTTATGCCAAAGTATATCTGACTGTTCGGGGATCTTCGCTTAAAATCTGTCTGAGAAACTACTTATAGTGGTAGCTATATTTAGTAAGTAAATTACTGGAAAATAAACTTTAGTTAAATGATCGATGGTTGAATGTTATGGATTAACGTCTTCAAGTTTATCATTTTAAATATTGAATCTCAGACTTTAATGACATTCGTTTCTTTCAAACGTTGGCAACTTTTTTATAGTTGGCAATGTATACTAATATATAAAGCTGAAGACTTTGTTTGTTTGTTTGTTTGAACTCACGTTTGTTTAATCTCAGGAAGTACTGGTCCGATTTGAAAAATTCTTCTTGCGTTGCTTCGCCCGCGTGGAGTTCGGTTATATCGCGCTTTTTAGATTTCCCTCGGGAACATCATTTTTTTCCGGGATAAAAGGTAGCCTATGTTCTTTCTCAGGGTATAAAGATTGTCTGTGCCAAATTTCATCAAAATCGGTTGAGAGGTTTAAGCGGGAAAGCGTAACAAACAGACAGACAGACAGACAGACAGACAGACCGACCGACAGACAGACATACAGAGTTACTTTTGCATTTATAATATTAGTATGGATTACTCTTTGGTTGTTGCTGCCTGAGGTAAAATAACTGTGAACGATCTGTAGTGGTCTACTTCGTGACATCTGCTTATACATATAAGCGAGAACAATCCTCCTACTTTTTATAACAGCACTAGCGGCCGCCAGCGACTTCGTTCGCGTGGAGTTAGTTATGTTCCGCTCCTATTGGTCGCAGCGTGATGTTATATAGCCTTAAGCTTTCCTTAAAACGCACGCAGAAACGATTCAACTGTCTTGGGTCCTGCAACGAAATTAATCAGAAAAGAATAGCAGAGGAGTAGGAAAAACGATATTTTTTTCCACTTCCCTCCATAACAAGCAGGAGACAGAACAGAACTAGGCCAATCGGCACAAAGGGACATTATTGCAACTGGTAGAAGCCCAGATTGCCAAGCACCACGGACTAAAATTTGATTAAGTTAATGGGTTCTAAGTAGGTATGTGCTGTTACAATTGATTCCAATAATAGGTATGGCAAAAGCGCCTGAACGCACGGAAATTGGTTCTAGTTTCTACAAGGTCCGTATAATAAACAACTTCGGATGTAACTTGTACACTATCCAACATAATATTGCTTTCATTATGCTAAAGAATACACTTCCACAAGATGTGATGTGCGGACTGTTCAAATTCACAGTTCGATGTAGAACATTGACACAAAGGCGAAGGAACAAGTTTAAAAGAATACAGTTTACTTTTAAAGTTGCCATGACCTGTGAGAAATTGGACAAGGCAGTGGTCAGCCTCCAGCCAAGTTTTTTTTTTGTAAGTTATAAACTAGCGCTTGACCGCAATCCCGCCTGATGGTAAGCAGTGATGCGATCGTTGATGGTAAAGCGCGCTAGTTCATTAAGAGTCTGTTCACTCTAACCTTGAAGACACTCAAATTGTAGTGTGACGGAAACACCGTCGCTGGCAAATTGTTCCAGTCCCTCGATGTACGCTGTATAAAAGAGGAAGCGAAACGCTTCGTCCGGATCGCAGTGGTGTCAACAACGTAAGGGTGGAAACTTGCTGTACGACGGGTCGTCCGATGGTGGAACGGAGATGGGGGAATAAAATCATGCAATTCAACCAGAATGCATCCTATAAAAGACCGAAAGGCTGGCTACTCTACGCCTGTGCTCCAGACTGCGGGGACGCCCGAACCCCCCCAGGGATCGCAATCGGGTCCTCTCGTCCGGTCGCCAACCGGCACGATGGGGCACCCGGCCGGCATCCTGGGATTTATCACAGTTGGCGGGGCAGCCTTTCGTGTGTGGCTGGCACACTGCTTGGGCCTCCAACTGCCTGCGGTCGGCCAGCGGAGCACCGTGCTTCGGATCCCGCTACCCTCCAGGACCAAACTCCTACACAACAACATTTGGCGCATCGTACCCGGCACATATCGCAACACAACTGCTCAGACCCGTCCTCCGTACGGCTTCACCAGATATCATGCCGGAATACGAGGAATCGCTTGGCGGCATGACTTTGTCTGGTGGGTGGTAACTCTCACAAATCACATGAGGAATGTCTTAGCTAGCCGATCGCCAACGGATGGAATAGAAATTATAAATGACATAGAAATTATATTGAAAAAAGAAATCAAGATGGCGCCATAAGTTTAGTTTTGTATATGCATCAAAATATCGTTGTAGATGGCGTTGTGATCAAGGAGCCCCGCGTGGACTGCAACAAGCTGTCCATGGTGTAGTTGTTTTTTTTTTTTATACAAATCAAAAATCAATCTATAATTTTCAGCTGGGACACACATTCTGTAAGAGTGAGTGGGCCATCCACTATGCGGGCCGAATGCGGGTTGGTAGACGTCACATGTCTTCGAATGTTTGGTTTGGCCCACGATGTTTTCCTGCATCGTTTTGAGAGCAGTGCTGATGAAAGAGTATTTAGTAAAGCGCCATTCTGAGTTTGAATCTAGGACACAACTCTTGATTTAAAAACTGTAGAGGCATGAGGAACAGTGAGTAAAGTTCACTCATCCTCCATAGAAAAGGGAGGATCCTCCGACCAGACAAGTGTTATGTCTGGCGGGCACTTGCCCAATGCATGAAATTGGGAAGTTGTATGTATGCTAATTGCACGGTAAACTCTGATTGCGAGATGTAGAATTCGTGTGACGTCACTATGACGTGTTGTTCCATGTGGCGTTTGTAGGTACCGCTACAAACCAATTTTAATTTTATTTAAAACTAGCAGTCGCCAGCAAGTTCGTTCGCGTGGAGTTAGTTATGCTCCGCTCCTATTGGTCCCAGTGTGTTGTTATATAGCCTAATGCCTTCCTAGATTAATGGGCTATCCAACGCAAAAAGAATTTTTCAAATCGGACCAGTAGTTTCTGAGATTAGTGCGTTCAAACAAACAAATAAATAAACTCTTCAGCTTTATAAATATTAGTGTAGATTTAATTAAAAGAAAAAAATAATATCCATAGGTATTTGAATTTAAATTGTAAAATATAGAATATTTTGTTGTTTTTTTTAACATAACGGGAAACAATGACATTCCGTAAACAGTTTAGAGTGTAAGTTCATAAATCTGTATTATCATGAACCGTAACCGTTACAGTGTTATAGCCGTACTCATGTAATGCACGGAATTAGGATTTATTCCGACCATTATTCATTGCCGGCCGGGCGGCTCTCATTTATTATGTATGACCTAGCTGTAGCTAACGAAAGCCTGGATTTTTGTCCGTGAATCTACGCCTATACTCGAATACGCTAGTTAAGGCTTCAAATCGTTTTCAGGTCCAAATTTTATTACTGACTGACTAAGATAATCCAAATGTAGCATACTGATCTGTAAGGCCAATTAATACTTATCAGACTAAAATGAGTTGGGCGTATTATGGTTTAGAAATGTAGATTTTAATAGGAGTAAGATGCGAACACAATAGAACCTCTTCTACGAAAACTTCATGGACATTGCTCTCCAATCATCTCTCTGCTTTTCAATAAGCGTATTGTCTGTCTGTGGAGCCTTTATTGAATTTATAATAACAAAGTGAAAGGGGGGTTTTTGGCGGGAAGCTAAGATAAGTGCCACGCTCATTTTTCATTGGACTTTTAAATTATTTTTAGTATCGTTTACTAAATAAAACGCGTGATTTATGTAGTAAAAAGTGCATTCAGTGGATAATTCATAAAGAACAGTGAAATATTGTAGCATAGTGGTCACATCATGGCTTTGTACCAAATCTTTCTCCAAGTGTTCGGTTCGCGCGGTCGTCTTTTTCAACATGAATAATTTAATTCATTACGTAACATTGGCTAAATGCACAAACCGTGCGAAGCCATAAGAGAAAGAAAGAAGAACTTTTGAAGATTTTTATTTTACTTGAAGTTGGCACAAAGTCATAACTAGTGCCATACTACAAAAAAAAAAAAACAAAGTGAAAGTAAAAGCAATTTTATCGTTAAAAGAGAAAAATGGTAAGTACAATTCTTAATAGAAAAGTACACATTTTCCTCTTCAACTAAACTTTTTAAACGAAGTCCTTAGGTATAGCGTTTCAACTTAGCTTCACTGCTTCCTGCATGGGACGAAGCTTTCTCTTTGGTTCCCATGTTTGTACATTTCCGTAATACCGTCAGCCTATCTCAACAAGCTGACGTCTCCACGTGTTGGCACTAGGTCAAATCTTAAATAAATACGTTACCTAAACTAAATTCAAATACCTACAGAAATATAGTCATACTGACCGATTTTGCTGATTTCTTGAGCTAGCTCACATGAGTACCAATAGTTCCTGAATTCATGAATCTCAGTCAGCAGTTAATTTGACAACTGATCTAACCTCAATATATTGGTGTTGCCTTGTAATTGGGTTGTCGAGGTCGGACGGTAGTCGCTTTGTCTAAAATATCTAAATTCAGTCATATTTTGATACTAGAATCTGACTTAAATATTTACTTAACTAAAAACAAAACCTTAAAGTCAGTTTAAGGTTTCATTAATATTTTCTTGTAAAAAAAAGAAAAGAAGAAAGATTATAATTACTTAGGTATGTTTGAAATGACTGCCATTGTTCATATATTTCCGTAACTAGGCGTGTTGTTGTTGTTGTGTGTAGTTGTAATATTGTAGTGAAAACACATCGCTCTCATCATCTCATATCGCATCGTATCGCGTACATTACTCACGTAGTCCCTAGGATAATAGACTTTCTATTCTATAATAGAATTTCTCGACATTCTATTATGTTAAATAGACATATTCAATCAATTCATTGGTAATATCGGCACTAATAGGCGGTTACGCTAAGAGGTTTAGTTTAATTGTTACATTTCAACAATTCATTGAAATATATTGAAGCTTAGACAAATATCTATTTGTTTCCTTTGATTGGAATAATAATAATATCTTTATTCAAGTAACAAAGACTCATAGTTGGTAAACATTAAGAATAAATGTTAATCAATAATGCCGAGATCTACGTCTTTGGATGTACTATTACGTTTTACTTTATAATTAACAAAACGTCGAAATATGATACCCTGTGGCCATAACTTGTCATCTAAATACATATGTATGTTAATTTGTGACACAAAGAACTTATATGCACTGTGTTCACATTTCCGTTTAATGTTTATTTTTTCAAGCTCTTCATTTTCTCCAGTTTTCTTATACATATAAAGGAGATGTTTCATTTTGGGCCACCAATATGTACGCTATAAAGATAAAAAGGAAAAAATTAAAAGATTTTCATAAAAATACTACTAAATTAATTTGAATAAAAATACAAATATGTATAATTAATTATTTGAAACGGCTTTTTAGTGAGATAACCCTTTATTAAGGTAGCCAGTGGTTATGACGTTTGGTTGGCGACTTTGACAGTTCTATTTTCCCGTTGTGTTCATGTCGAGTGTTGATTTGAGTTGATTGTGTTTATTTAATGGGCTGTATGCTCGGTATTCATATTTAGTTTTTTTTTTTTGCTGTCATATGGTAGCCAATATAGATAGAACAGCCTTAGATACATGACACGTCAATCAAATGTCACTGTCAAAATCTTATTTCGCTTATTGCTGACCACCATATTTACTAGTAGTTGTGTTGCACTCCTTGGCCGAGTTAAATTGAATCTGTATAAAACTAAGCGAAAATTTAGGAAATTAACATTAAAAACAGTTAACTATAGCGTAACTATACCTAGCTTTAAATGTACAATGTGCTAACCCCGGGCTCAATACATTTCTGAAACAACTCCTTTATTATATCGGAATCTGAAGCGTCCTTATGTACATTTGTTATAAATATGGGTATTTTTCTGTCGGCTGCTTTAAATTTCTCCTCAGATTCAACTATACCACAACCCACGTCTCCTTTAAATCTACTTCTAGGGTTTCGTACTTTCCTTTGCACCAATGTGAAACCTTCATTATCTTTCCTTGCCACAACACTCTCATAAGATTTCCTCTGTACAATTGTACTCTGTATCTCATTATTGTCAGACAGCTGATCGCAAGGCCCGAACGAACCACTGGAATAGACTATCTCTACTGAAACTGTTACATGTTGGCCCACAATTGATTAGCAATTGAATATTAATCAAACAGTCAATCAATCATCTTCCGTGATCCTGACCATTGTAGGATGTTGTGAATTGGATCCATCATCTTTATAGGTTACAGTATGTACTACATAACTCTTCTGTGTGTCCCTGAAGCCCTCCTAAATGGCGAGACCGATTAGATAAAATTTATTGTGTATGTTTTAGTTGTTCCCTGGGTGGTTGACATTTATAATTGTGTAATGGTAGGTGGCATTGCTTGGGCGTTTAACATTCGTATACAATTTGGAGAGGACAATATGACAATAAATGAAAACACTCTTAATACTAATGCTTAGACTTCTAAGCATAAAATACTTATTTTGAACTATGAAATGAATTCTAACATCGAAATTAATAAAGTGATTTGAAATCAACTCTTAAGAGCTGATTTTTCCAATGCTAGTTAATTTTATCATCATCATCCTATAGCAGGTCCACTACTAGCCTCTCCTATTTGACGCCATTTAACTCGATTTTCAGAACTCTCATCCAGTTACTACCAGTCATCCTGCGCAGATCATCACCTCACCTAGCCTGAAGGCGTTCCACCCTACGCCTACTGAATCGGGGTCTCCACTCAAGAACACATCCATCACACTTCAATGGTCATCGGATTTACGGCTAATATGGCCGGCCCATTGCCACTTTAGTTTGCTTATTCTGTGAGCTATGTCGATAACTTTGGTTCTCTGCCGGATCACTTCATTGCGGATTCGATCCCTAAGAGACACCCAAAGTATAGAATTTTATTATAACATTTTATTTAAAGAATAATTTTGAATTTTTGAACAGTTGTTCCATAAAAAAACTGCCAAACTGCAATTTTATCACGAATAGAAGTTGTTTTACTATTAAAAAATCAAGGTACAACTGCTTACACTGAAATTAAATGAAACAGACATGAACACTTAACTTGTTGAAACTTACCTTTTTAATAAAATTAACAGAACCCTGTATATGACAATGTACGTCACCAATCACATTATATTAAGCAGAAGCAATACCCACGTCACATGATGTGTGTATAAGTATACACAGCCATTCCAAAGCACCCTTCAGTGATGGTAGGCGATATCCCTTTGCAATGCAAAGATGAATTGCCATTCAAGCCTCTTCGAATTAATATTCATTCATTCATTATTCTATTTCCATGACGAAGCTATTAAAATCTTCGACATTTTCTGCGTAATCTGAATGTGTTCATGATAACATTTGGCTCATGATTTAATATCTGAGCTGTTTTAATGAACGGGACGTAATTCAGTCTAGTTTAATTTTGTGAGGACGATCAAAGAAGCTGCGGCGGTTTGAGTGAAATGGAAAAAAATCTAGAAAAACTGTTCAGTTTTTAGAGAAAGCAAACTTTCAAAGGCTTCGGTTACATATAGGTTCATACAATGCTAACATAATTTGTTACTAATTTTTAAGGATTTTGTTATATTTTGATGAAATATGTAACCTAAATGAAATTTTTTCATGTTAATTATTACTATCAAAATTTGTCGTGTAAACGACAAGAAACTAATAAAAAAAGAAGGAATCTGATATTCCTTATCAGAACTGATTCTCTCTTTTTTTATTAGTTTATTTTCAACAAAAATAATATTAAAAGTATATAAAAAAATGCCTAAAAAAATGGTTTGCCGCCAAGCGATTCGTCGTGTTCATGTCATGTACGGCATGACGTCTGGTGAAGCCGTACGGAGGACGGGTCTGAGCAGTTGTGTTGCGATGTGTGCCGGGTACGATGCGTCAAATGTTGTTGTGTCGGGAGTTTGGTCGTGGAGGGTCTCCACATCTATCTCCCTCTGGCGCAGCATCGTTGGTCGTGTTGTTGAGTTTAACGTTGCACCACCTCGCTCAACTGCCGTCTTTCTTCCTATTCACTAAGTTTTTTTTAAGTGATCGGGCTTAATAAACTAGCGCGCTTTACCATCAAAGATTGCATCACTGCTTACCATCAGGCGGGTTTGCAGTCAAGCGCTAGTTTATAATTACAAAAAAAAAAAACAGAATGAAGTATGAATCATAATGAAGTGGAAGAAAAAAAACAGAACAGGTCAGCAGTCAGTGGCAGCAAGGGTTTACGCTACAGCTTAAACGCCGCAGGAGGGTCGAGTCGATTGCAGCAACGGCCGCCCTCGGAGGCCCCCGGAGGGTAGAGAAGACGTCAGCAATGGCCTCCCTCAAAGGTCGCAGGAACCCCCCTGCGGCCTTTGAGCCTGAGGCCTTAGGCCTTTCTAAGAGACGACGTCAGCAATGACCGCCATGGCCGCCCTCGTAGAACGCAGGATTATAGACGCCAGCAATATAAGGAGAGAGGTTAGAGAGGCCTTAGAAAAGTCGTAATGGCCGGAGGAGGCTCTGGGGACAGTATATATAATTTGTGGGCTCCTTTAAGAAGCTACTAAAGCTTCTTTATTGGAAGCCACACCTCAACTGCCCACAGCTCTTTACTTTTCACAGCTTTTTTCTTTTCTCAAGAAACTTCGCAGAACGTCTTTAAGGCGGCATTTTAAATTACATAATAATGCCACTGGAAATTTCAATTACATATTTTTTTTTATAAATGTTAAACTAGCGCTTTACCGCAATCCCGCCTGATGGTAAGCAGTGACGCAATCGTTGATGGTAAAACGCACTAGTTTATTAAGAGCCTATTCACTCTAGCCTTGAAGACACTCAAATTGTAGTCCGACGGAAACACCGCCGCTGGCAAATTGCTCCAGTCTCGCGATGTACGCGGTATAAAGGAGGAGGCGAACCGCTTTGTCCGGATCGTAGTGGTGTTAACAACGTAAGGGTGGAAACTAGCCGTACGACGGGTCATCCGATGGTGGAACGGAGACGGGGGAATTAAATCATGCAATTCCTTCGCACACTCCCCAAAACGCATCCTATAGAACACCGAAAGGCTGGCTACTCTACGCCTATGCTCGAGGCTTTGGAGACTATCTCCAGTTAAATCAGGGTCACCAATTAGCCTCTTCGCACGCCTCTCCACCGAATCCAGAGTGGCCATGTGACACTTAGCAGCACCAGCCCAAATGTGGCTGCATTACTTCACACACGAACGGACCTGTGCTTTGTACAACATTAGAAGCTGCCCAGGTGTGAAGTACTGCAGTGTGAAAGTACTGTAATATTTTAAATTTGAAGGAGTTTGGATGACAAATCAGATAAAAATTTAACAGGGTTTTTAAAAACTGTTATAACCGGAAGTTATAATATAAGTATAAGCTAAGTAATAAAGTATAGTGGTAAGTAGGAAAAAGTAATACTATCCAGCGTAGATACGGACGACAGCAGGCCAACCTACCCGAAACTGTCAAAAATTCCCAATCAACCTTGAGCCTTAATGCTTTATAAATAAAGTTGAAAATCTAATAAAGATATCTGACAGATTGTAGTAGCTTGATGTGCTGTCGTCCGTACAGTTCCCAACGCTGACATGTCACTCAGTCGTCGAAACTTAGCGTTAAAGTTGAAGGCTGTGTCTGTGAGATGGATTGTGGATGAATAACGATTCCTGCTTTAAAGGAAAATGATCAGAACAGCTTCTAATAGTACTGGAATGCATATTTTGTCCGGTAGGAATTAATTGAAATAAGTATAAGCAATAAGTGTTAGTATATGTGCATAGAAGTCGTGGTGGCCTAGTGGTTAAAACACCAGCCTCTCAACTGAGTGAGCATCTCATGAGTGCGCGGGTTCGATTCCAGGTCAGGCAAATACCAATGTAACTTTTCTAAAGTTATATGTATCTACTTTCTAAATATATCTTGGACACCAATGACTGAAGGTGAAGGAAAACATCTTGAGGAAACCTGCACTTTAAGTGTGAAATCGCCAACCCGCATTGAGCAAGCGTGGTGGTTACGCTCAATCCTTCTCGACGATAAAAAGGTTGATAATGATATGTGCCTATATAGGTATATTCCATTACAAATTAAAAAATATATACAGAGTGGTGCTGACAATACGACAATAAATTAAACATCGTATACCTCAACACATTTTCAATCTACCCATAAAAAATCATATAAATATATCAATTAGATTAGTCACAGGAAATCATTTTTCATTTTTCACATTTTCTACATGATGTACATGTTGATAAGGAAGCGCTTAGAGGTAGATGACCGCCGCATCCAGCAGTACTAAACTTTAATAATAATGGCACGAAAAAGCAAGTCGATACAGGAACGCGCTGTCGCCCGCTGATCGGAGGTCATTGAACCAATATTTTAAAGGATGTTCTATTCCGTTTGCAATTTTATGCGATTTACTTTGTTTGAAATTTTTATTTTTTTATTTTAGATGCTAGGTTTTTTTTCTATGGTTTAGGATTTTTCCTATGAACCAGCATAATCTGTGTTTTCATTTATTGTCGTATTATCAGCACCACTCTATATATGTTGCAGGCGCCCAACAAGGAGGACCGATGACCTGGTGAAGCCGATGGATACGGGCAGCACTAGACCGATCATTGTGGAAAAATTTCACATTGAGTTTGGAAAATATACATCTATCTACTCGTACACACGTCTGTAAGTTGTTCGTTTGTGGATTACGAGATTAGTAGGCTATATATTCAATACTGGTTTTTTGTGTTTCTTTGTTGGCATCATATTTACTACAAATAAACGTATCTTTTTTCTTTCTTTTCTTACATATAAATTGAACAATGAACTTTATCACTTCATTATATATTCTCTACACGTTATGATCAAAGGAAGTTTCAGATATCAAGAGTAGATACAATCAAAGGAACTCTGAGGAAAATGGTTTCATTTGGTATCGATAGGAACCTTGACATAGGAGAAGTTGGCGGAGTTCATCGTCCCGGTTATCTGCTTCCATCGATTTTGTTTTGTATGTTTTCTTTATCAAATTTTAACGAAAACATCGGAATATATAAATAAACATGAAATTGTCTAATACTATGTTTCTCGGATGTTTGTCTAGAGCCCGATATCAATGTTAAGGTCAAGGGTCAGCTGGATATTACTTGACCTCTACTCGAATTAAAAAGACTTTCATTTCGATTTTTCATCACTCATCACAAAGTTAACACAGGTTAAAAGAAAAAGTGAAGAAAATTTGAACACACTAGTGTAAATAACAGGAAGGTTTTCTAAAAGAATGTGTCGCCCTCAATGCAAGGAACTAGGTAATCCATTTAATAGAAAGTTTTGTCTCCCGGGGGTTCAGGAACGAAAGTTTGAGTCTCTTCGATTACACTTGGTTGGTGTCCGCAGGGCGTAGTCGCAGAGTCATATGCTACCTCAAACAGCGATTTTTCCTGCAAACAATTTTACGCCACTCTCGACACCGTTCGAAATTCACGTCATGTAGGATAACGTTCATATTACTTCGATCATCCATATATCATTTTCTTATCGCTCAAGAGAGCATAGATCGTGATCTTTATGAGTTCGAGAATTTTTGCGAAGATTTTACTTCAGTTATGTACACGTACTCCCAGATTCAATATGTTTTACGTGTTTCCGCTTCCTAGTCCATTTCCATGTACTGTTTATTGTTCCTATGGGAGCCATAAACTTGGGGGTCGAAGAGTAGGGTGTCTCTCAATACACTTTGATTGAAAAGTAGATCTCTATAAATAAAAGATGTACGAAGGTGGATTCTCATGTATTGCGGGAGTGACGTCATCAAAAACGAAAAAGTTTCTGCGAAACCCGTGCCGTGAGTAGGTGAGAATTTGTGTTGAGGTAATTTATTAGAACTGAGGTTATTTTAGAAAACATCACGAAAAAATCGGCTTGTCATAGACCAAAACATTCGAAGATATTTGTCATCTACCAACCTGCACTGGACTTGTATAGTCCACTTCCTCTCACTAGGGAGAGACCCATCAGTGGGCAGCAGTGTTGAGATAGACTCTGTACTAGGAAGAAACTGCATTCGAGTCCAAGAACTTAACAAATAGACGTATAGAGAATTCGTTTATTTGTTAAGTTTTTGGACTCTCTATGGATTATCTAGTTTCTTGAAAACAAAGATGTAAGAATTCAACCTAAAAATTAAAATAGTTAACACGTTCCCTGCTATCAATTCCACATGTACGTGCAGCAGCTTTCGAAGTCCAAATTGCGGTCAGCAGACACAAAGGCGGTACAGCGAACAGTTTTGTGAAACTTTATAGTACCTTTATAAGGCTCGGACTGAACTTCTTACAAACATTGGCTTCGGGCCAAAAAAACTTACCTTACTTAGTCCGCTATGCACGTCTAAGCAGTTTTCAGCGAAATCATTTCGGGTCTTCTTCTGAGTGGCGCTGAAGGACATAGATCGAAGAAATTGTTTTTAAATCTTTTGAAGTGTTTGTTTATTATACAATATGTAAAGAAAACCCTGTCCGACCCATAAGGATAATAAAGGTTAGGTAAACACTTGACCAAATATAATATAAAATTTTACCTAGTCATCACAGTAACAATAATAATGAATTTTGAAATAATCTTTTTTTCCCGGGTATTAATTCCAATTTCCCCGAAATTTGGTAATTTTTAAAAAACTGACAACACCATTTGTGACTGAGCGAATAGCGATGCGACCACGTGCCGCATGCCCCGCCCCCCTTCACCCGCGCATACATGCGCGGGTGAAGGGGGGCGGGGCTATCGGGTTGCCTACCGCACATGCATTAAGTTACCTCGCTTTTTCGAAATAATATTTTTTTTGGGGGGGATTTTTTTTTAAGTTTAGCCCGGCTTTGTAGGCATTATTAGAATCAGTTAACGATACCTAACAATACCTTCACGGATCGGACAGGGTTTCCTTTACATATTGTATAATGACTGCTGAAAAAACCGCATCATTAAGGCTGATAATGTGAAAACAGGCCAAAGACGAGTCGGACTCGCAAACAGATGACGAGGCACCTCCGACCTCCGTACAATATTCTACAAGATGTATAAAAAACTTGTAAATAAAGTTAAAAGTTAAAGGAGGCCCCAACCTTCTTTAACTTTTAACTTAATTTCAATCTTATTAGATCTTGTTACAGCGGCATTAAAAATACATACTTAGGAAGGCTATTAAAATTTCACCTGTTTTCGCCGCTAAAGATTTCAAACGTTCATTCGGTCTACGGATCGATTTCCCTAATTATTTTTTTCTTTATATAAAAAAAAAAAATGTGTAGTAGTCGTTTCACCATCAATTTAAATTAGTAGCAATTATTGTAGTTTTATGTAAAATAGACGTCTAAATCAAAATTATAAAAGGGCATAATTGAAGAAGCCTGATCCCCAAAAATCGCCACAATATCTTGACTGCTGAAAGAAACACTTGGAGAAGCTGAATAATGCAAAAAAAGGCCCGTGCATGAAGAGTTTCGTACTATAAATAAACTGTTTTTAAGTATTTTTTGTTCTAGCGGCAAGAGAACAACACCACCCGTGAAAAGTTAAATTATCCATACTAATATTATAAATGCGAAAGTAACTCTGTCTGTCAGTCTGTCTGTTATGCTTTCCCGCTTAAACCTCACAACCGATTTTGATGAAATTTGGCACAGACAATCTTTAGACCCTGAGAAAAAACATAGGCTACCTTTTATCCCGGAAAAAATTGATGTTCCCGAGGGAAATCCAAAAAGCGCGATATAACCGAACTCCACGCGGGTGAAGCCGCGGGCGGAAAGCTAGTAAGTTATAAGTTAGCGTTAACCCTAATTCGTATTCCCATTTCTTGGATTGACCATTGGACCCATTGCGATTGATTGTTACATATCTTCGGATATTAAAATTCCGAGCAAAAAAAATCCGCCTTACAAAATTCGGATTCGCTTTTGAGAGCAGTGTTGATGAAATAATTTATACAAAGGCAATAATTTACATAAAACCATAGAGAGTCATAAAAAGCAGAAGATATTGCCGATCATGAGTACATAACAAAGAATGAAATACATTTATTTATCCGTACAAAGGGTACATGATCCAACAAGCAGCTTTTCTTTTGTAAGGAAGACAAATGACACGTGAAATTTGAGAAATGTGTAACACACTTTCAATTGAATCATTACGATCTGAATGATTTTGAAGAATGTTCCTAATCTATTGATTCATGAAAAATGTATCTGTTCCACAATGTAAATAACGCAATAGGCTATTTGACAGATTTAGAATTTTTATCTTGAATTACTTGGTTGTGGTTAAGAAGTTCACCGAAAGTGTTTTTTTAAATTTTAAATACATATTTCGTAAGAAATATGCAAATAAAAATTCAAAGTTCAAATATGCCGCGAAAACGATTTATTCAGCAATATGGCGTCGAGCTTTGTAAGTGACGTCCCAAGCGGTTTTCGGTTCTCAGTGGTGTTTGTTTTTATTTATTATTTGTTGTTGTTATCTAATAAAATGGTTTACAAGTGGTGTGCTGTACCGGGTTGTATAAATAAATCGATAAACCCCCGAAAAACAGTTTATTAGTTTGCCGAAAACAAGCGTATGACGTCATCGCGACAGTAGCTAATCCGGATCGTTTCACAATGTGTGGCGCGAGAAACAAAATCCAAACATATTTTTGTGTTTTGGATATATTAATTGTTATTATTCTTTATTAAAACTCATGTAAATGACATAAAGAACCCTCATTTTATGCAATTAAAGCAAAAAATCACAAAATATTGAATACTGTCCATTGATGTAATTTTAATATTATATCAATGATACTGTCAAATTCCTAATTGTAGTGGTGGTTGGATTAACTTTTTGGTGCTGTGTAATAGGACAAGGAGGCGAAATAATAGCCGATAAGCTGATGATGATAATTTTACGGACGTCGAGTTCACTAAAATCGATGAAAATTGTGACTTATAACCAAGGACACCTTTAGAATGGATGCCAGTATACTGCGAATAAGTTGGTAATTTTTTTCTAAGAGTTGAGGCTGCTTCTATAAAGGGGATCCCAAAAAACATATACAATTTGAGTCAAAATATCAGCATCTCTAATCAGGGTATATGCCAAATATAAATTACTTTTGGAGAGTCCGAAATATTATATGTGTATATCTATTACCTAAATATGTATTTACAATCAATGAAAAATTAATCTTCTCCTTAGACAAATCAAATCAATTGATTTCAACCCAGCCAAGTCAATTGGGTATTATTTATGATAATCGAGTTTTGTATTCAATTTCCGTTCCATTATGAACAATAATCCATGAATTATGGCTAATAGAAACTCATCCCTTTCTTGTTGACTCGAGTTATAACAAACTTGGTTCGATTATGTATCTTTTTGTTGTTTCTCATTTTATGAAAATACAATTTATTTTCATATTTGTGTGATTTCCTTTTAAAAATAATTTCCTCAACCATTACTTTAACATCAAAGAGCAAAATCCCATTTATTTCCACAGCAACTAAGTCATATTTCTGCAATGTAACATGAAATCTTGAAATTATTATCGAAAATAGAACTTGGAAACTGGTTACCTGTCTCATATCTCAACAAATAACGAGCATCAGATTATTAAAATATAGTTGCAAACCCAGCCAAGTCTTGATATCCCAATGTCCATTGCTGGTCTCCTGTAGAAACTGCATGCACATATACAGTATGTTAAATAATAGAGGGCGTTCCCTTAAACTCGTTAATATATATCATTAATAGATTAAAATAAAAATATCAGCATAGAAAAATAAGCATAAAAATCCGAAAAAAATTCTCATTGGAAATAAATTTGAAACCTCCTGTTTTAAATCAAAATAGTAGTCGTCATGTATAAATAAATTGCGACGTTGCCGTCTTTCATGTTCGCGTGTACAGTGTGTTTCTTTTAAATGTCAATTTAAAATTTTTATTGAATATTTTCTTATTGGAAATTTTTTTATTATTTTGTTTTTGAATGAAAATATTTTTTTTGGCATGTATGTATGCTATACTACTTCGGGTTAACGGGAACGCCCTCTGTTAACATACTGTATAATGAGCATTACAACTTTAATCTGACTTGGCAAGCTGGTATTATGGGACGTCGGTGATTGTGCCCGGGGCTTCCGATGCCGTCATTCGGAGTAAGGGCGTGTCGTCTATTCGAATGGACCAGTCCTATCTTGCACCGTCCATGTATGTTCAATGCATTCGAATAAGGAACAAATTCTATCTTTGTTTTGATTCCAACAAAGATTTTATTGTTTCATGAAGAACCCCTGAAGAAGTGGTTTGAAAATATTTTATTACTTGTTTTATCACCTTTCCGTTATTATGTAGTTTTAGTGTACATGGCTACATGAAACATCACTGTGTTCGTTTAAGCACTCGTAAACCTTAAGCGATTTTAGAACTCAATTCCATCGATACAGACCATTCCAAACTACAAAATGAAAGCGCGGTTTCGTTTAAAATGTTGATAGATTACAGGCTGGCTGTTGACGTCACGCGGCGTCCAAATGAATAAATCTCTCGATATGTAGCATCAGCAGTGGGTGACAACTGGCCGAGTGCGTTTGGCACGAATGTTAGATGACCCTGTACGATATGTCGTTCAGTAATATAATAGCATTGTTGAATGGATCACTGGCTGTGTTTTAGTGGTCGCTAATCGTATTATGTTTGGATGTTGGCTTTGATTTAGATTAATATGTGACAAAAACAGAACAATCTTTGTTTGTGCAAACATGGATAACTGATGAATTTTGACGGAATAAAAGTCTGTTGGTAGTGTTGAAATTGTAGTGCATAGCAGCACATAGTCACATAGTCATATATTCATAGATAGTCACACACAAGGCAGTGACTAAGTAATAAACCTTGATTTATTTGATTGTTTGTCAAACCGGTAGACCACATAAATTACTTAAATCAACCAAGACAAAACTAGCAGAACAGAGAAAAAAAAATGAAACACATAGTCTGCACACTCATAATAATTAAAACAATAGAATACTTTATAAATTAAGCAATCATTGTGTAAATAAAATTCATTACCTACTGTCAATCTTTGATGCTTTGATTCTTTGTGCGCGCTAATCTCAGAAACTACTCGTCCGATTCGAAAAATTCTTTTTTGCATTGGATAGCGCATTAATCCGGGAAGGCTTTAGGCTATTTAACATCACGCTAACGCCAATAGGGCAGGGGGCATATAAAAAAAAAACGCGGGTGAAAGCGTGTGGCGCAGCTAGTGTTTATATAAAACAAACAATCAATATGTCGAAATGTTGTCATTAATATTATAGACAAGCTGTAGTTAGTATTTTGGTTATGAGATCTTCCCGTTTCACTATTAACAATAATTAGTTATATTCTCATTACAATTTAAGCCCGTTTGTGTCTTCAAGGCTAGACTGATTAGGCTCATACTAATGTGTTTTACCATCAACGTTTGCATCACTGCTTACTATCACGGTATAGCGTGACCACGATAAAACTAATGCTTGACCAATTTATAACGTTAAAAATACTTAGTATTCTAATTTTTTGTTGATAAATCCTAGAACATTGTTTATTGTATTTCTTTGTATAATATATATTAAATAATATTTAAGAAAAAATGCAATTAGTGAATTATACCTAATACCTAGAAAAAAATTGGACGGTGAATAAAAATCCTACTGTATTATAGCTAGAGGTAGCCTCTATTTCCTATGTTTGTAATTTATTTTATCAGTACCTAAAGTCATTACTTGTGACCAATGAGATATTATTGGCAGAACCAAAGTAAGTTTTGAGACAAAACCTTTTGTAATTGAAAAAAAAAACCGGCCCAGTGCGAGTCGGACTCGCACACGGAGGGTTCTGCCAAACGTAGCGGTTTACAATTTATGACGTATTAAATTAAATTACTTTCTAGATATCGTTCAAACTAATTGCATGGTAATGCTTAATGCACATCAAATACTTAAGCTATTGTTTCATACCAATATTCAAGATTCAATGTCAGCGGGAAGTAGTCTTTAAGTTTTGATTCCGTTGCGAGTAGTAGCGAATTTCAAAATATGCGGTATGATTATAGGTAGGTACCTACCTCAGCGTTTTGAATTTTTGCGTTGATTTAGAATTTTCACAGTTTAGAGGCAATTAGATTTAAGAAGTGTTTAATATGAATTTCAACTTTAATATCTCTACGCGTTCATGTGAAAAAGAGTAGGTAGTTTATAACTATTAAAAAAATATTTTATGTCATGTAAGCAAAAATAATATTTTAATATTTTATGTAACTTCAAATTTATCATTTTCGCAATTTTTCCTTTATCTGTCTGTACTATATAACGTTGCTTCGTGCCGAATTTCAAGATTCTGAGTTCACGGGAAGTACCTTGTAGGTTTTGATTCCCTAGCGTGTGACGGAAATTTGTCTAAGGTGTCGGCATAAACTGCTGTATCTTTTGATCGCGTTATCTTAGAAGTTTGATTTTTTCACTGCTTAAAGGGACAATAGACCTAGGTATTTGGTATAAATTTCAATTTGATACCTTTATTCGTTCGTGAGAAATAAGGTAGTAAGTTTCATTTTTTTTAAATATTTTTATTATATTATATAACTAAAAAAATGGGAAATTCGCAATTTTTCCTATATTTGTATTATATGATAATGCTTCATGCCAAATTTGAAGATTCTGAGTATACGGGAAGTATCCTGTAGGTTTTGATTCCTTTGCGAGTGTCGAAAATTTATTGAAAATATCGACATAATCGGCTGTATCTTTTGATTGGCTTGGCTTAGAAGCTTGATATTTTCACAGCATAAAGGGACAATAGACCTGAGTATTTCATGTGAATTTTAGCTTGATACGTCCACGCGTTCTTGAGATAAAGGATCTTGACAGACAGACAGACAGACAGACAGACAGACGGACAACAAAGTGATCCTATAAGGGTTCCGTTTTTTCTTTTTGCGGTACGGAACCCTAATAAGGGTTCCGTTTTTTCTTTTTGCGGTACGGAACCCTAATTATAGCGACAGAGCTACCTGTCTTTTATATTAGTTATAAAGATGGTATATAACAATGTTATATCTTTTAAAAATGATTCCTAACGTAATTGTTAATATCAATCACATGGAACAAGTTAAAATTAAATTTCAACTTATGTATTGTCATATTCAATTCGATTCGTAAGCTCTTTTCGTTCTGTAGCAAACAGTAACTGTAAAGGAATATAATATTTTATGATAATGGAGCAGTTCTTCTTAATTTACATTTCCCCTAGAGATCTATTACCTACATTTTCATTTAGGTACCAACCTAAAACTTATTTTAGTAGTCTTCGTAACTTCAGATGCTACACGTTAATGCTAATGTATGTAATATGACCCTTACAAGAAGATAAATTAATTCCGAGTCGTAGTTCATGTTGATAACGAAGAAATTGAACAACACAGAAATAAATAATAAATGATTAATTTTCTGTAAGTAGATTTGTACAGAGAGCACGTCTACCTACTACAATCTTTTATATTTCTTTATTAAATTATCAACTTTATCGCTAAAGCATTAAGGCTCAAGATTGATTGGGAAAATTTGACAGTTTAGGGTAGCTTGACCTGCAGACTTTTAAAAGTCTATCATATTTTTTTAAACTAGATGAGTTCGGAGTTTTCTATCAGAATACTCTGAGAAGATAGGCCGGAACAAACTGAGAGGAATTGGAGCATGAAGTTTCATTATATAAGTTATATAATGTTAGTTCTCAACGAAAAAAACCTTCACATTGATACAGACTATCTTATAATATTTTCTTACCTAATGATGTCTCTACTACTATCATAACTCACAAAACTGAAACGAGAAAATAATCGGATTCTCAGAAACCAACCGCAATGAATAATGAATATATTTCTACGGAATCGCTTGTGCGTTAACTATTCAAATATTCTAGTATTCATACGTACTTTAACGTTAAAATCGCACGGACAGTGTCCATTGCGAGCTGTGCCAGGGGACCGTTGCACAAGCTGTGAACATAGGGGACTTACATTGACTGCCTTTGAAGTATTCATCTAAATGCACGTCTGTTATCGAGTGACTGCTTCTGACGGGTGGTTTGGAATCCCTTGCGTGCTTCGTTGAAATTTAATGACGGTTCTCCCGCAATATGGTAGTAATATTGTATCCAATAGTATCAGCAGCACGGGCGTGAGTAGCCAGCCTTTCGGTCTTCTATAGGATGCATTTTGGGGAGTGTGCGAGGGAATTGCATGATTTAATTCCCCCATCTCCGTTCCACCATCGGACGACCCGTCGTACGGCAAGTTTCCACCCTTACGTTGTTAACACCACTATTATCCGGACGAAGCGTTTCGCCTCCTCCTTTATACCACGTACATCGAGGGACTGGAACAGTTTGCCAGCAGCGGTGTTTCCGTCGGACTACAATTTGAGTGTCTTCAAGGCTAGAGTGAATAGGCTCTTATTAAACTAGTGCGCTTTATCATCAACGACTGCGTCACTTCTTACCATCAGGCGGGATTGCAGTCAAGCGCTAGTATATAACTAGCTGTGCCCCGCGGTTTCACCCGCGTAATCTTCGAACCAAAAGAGCTCAGTTGATATGAAATATACGCCTGTTAAAATACTGGGAGCAATATGCACGGCCGCGTTTGCTCCCGCTATTGCAACATTTTTTGTTCCTGCTCTGCTCCTATTGGTCATAGCGGGATGTTTTATAGGCTATGTCATTTCTCAGGCTCTAGACTATCTGTGTACCAAATTTCATTACAATCGGTTCAGTAGTTTTGACGTGAAAGCCGGACAGACAGACAGACAGAGAGAGATACTTTCGCATTTATAATATTAGTATGGATAATAAAAAAGAAATAGAAATGTCACTCTACCTATTGCATGTTGGTGGTCGGGAAATTATATCTTTACCTATACTGCCTCATCTGTTTAAAAACTATGTGATTTAGTTAACCGACTAACAGTAATACAAATTATTTCAGTTGTCATTATACGTCACAGTAGTACTCTTTAATTTATCAACGTTTTCTCGGTGGTAGAAAAAACATCGGCTGCTGGCAGAAGTTACCACGCACCAGACAAAGTCTTGCCGCCAAGCGATTCGTCGTCTCCCGGCATGATGTATGGTAAAGTCGTACGGAGGACGGGTCCGAGTAGTTGGGTTGTGATGTGTGCTGGGTACGATGCGCCAAATATTGTCGTGTCGGAAGTTTGGTCGTGGAGGGTCTCAGTTAGTCGTGTTGTTGGTTTGAACATTGCATCACCTTGCTCAACTGCCATATTACTTCCTATTCGCTCAGATTTTTTGAGTGAATAAGCTCTTAATAAACTAGCGAGCTTTACCATACAACGATTGCATCACTGTTTACCATCAGGCGGGATAGCGGTCAAGCACTAGTTTATAATTAAATTTAAAAAAAGGTAAAATTAAATTTGTAATGTTGCTAAATTGAAAAGTATTACGTTTGGTCGGTTAACTAAATTATCTGGTTTATATTAGTTATTTTTTTTTATTAACCTTTAGTTAATTAAAGAATGCGGTGGAGTATTTTAACATTACACAGGTATGAGAGATGATGAGAGTATAGTATACAATTTTTTTTAAATTAGGTAAATTTCAACGAAGTATGAGTGAACAGTTCACAAAAGAGAGGAACCTTTGAGATGAGTTGTGCCTATTGGGCTACTGCCCAACGGTTGATGTTGGGACGTTGTACATACATATTATGTATATGCTGGTACTGCAGTAAACTTTGATTGCGCGATGCAGGATTTTTTACGTAACGTGAGGATAATGTGAAGTTCGTTTGTGGTGATGCAGATGCCGCCGCCACACAATAATTATGTTTCGTACGTAAACATTATACCGAATGAATAAGGGTACAATTAGGGTAGAGTCATTTCAACACCCCTAAAACTTTAGTTTTGTATGTATATATTACTAGCGGCCGCCAGCGACTTCGTTCGCGTGGTTTAGTTATGCTCCGCTCCTATTGGTCTCAGCGTGATGTTATATAGCCTAAAGCCTTCCTGGATTAATGGGCTATCCAACCCAAAAAGAATTTTTCAAATCGGACCAGTAGTTTCCGAGGTTAGCGCGAACAAACAAACATACAAACATACAAACAAACTCTTCAGCTTTATATATTAGTATAGAAGAAGAAGAAGCAATATGTACTTCTGCGTTAGCTCCCGTTTTCGCAACATTTTTTGTTACTGCTCTGCTCCTATTGGTCATAGCGGGATGGTAAATAGCCTAATAAAGCCTTCCTGGACTAATAGGCTATCCAACGCAAAAAGATTTTTTCAAATCGGACCTTTAGTTCCTGAGATTAGCGCGTACAATCAAACAAACAAACTCTTCAGCTTTATATATTAGTATAGATAAGTATATAATTTGGTAATAGTATGTACGTGTATATAGCTTACTTAGGTATTTTTTAAATAGTGTTAAAAGCTTTTTTTCTTTATATTTTTTATCCAACGTAAGCACCGGCCATCTAGTCTCTGCACCACCTATGGTTGACTGGTATAGAATGCCTAAGGCATTAATTCCGCCTCTGTAAAATTCATGTGCGAAAGAATAAATAAATAAATAAATGAGAGAGAGAGAGAGAGAGAGAGCCATTTTGAGCGTTTCTGTACTTCTTATACCCAGCGGTAATCCACAGCCTTCACAGGGTCAAGCTCAAGGTTATAATGATTATAAAAATCAAACCAGTTTTAGAACCTGTTATAACATAACGCTTCAAAACGTTGCCTAAATAATTGTATTATAAAACAGAACCCATTAAAATTCTCGAGTTATTACAGAAAACACTCGTAAATAATTAATTAATTCAGGCTTCTATGAAATACGGTGTTTTCATTAATTAAATGGTGTTTTCAAATGGTGCGACGATAAATCGCGCGATTTGTCGCATTCCTTGCGTTCCGTTTCAGAGTGCGAAGTATGAATTTTAATGTTTTGCCAAATATTTGATTATATTGTTAAGTTTAGTACTTTCGTACCTACTTGGCTCAATTTAACAGTACTTTTATAAAGTGTTGAGAAAACTCGTACCGCCGAAAAGTTTTTGAATGAGTTAGACCTACTTTATGTACCTAAATGTGGGGTTTTAGGGCAGGGACTAATCCTTACTTACATATATTATAAATGGGAAAGTGAGTTTGCTTGTATGTTTGTTTCGCTTTCACGCCGTAACTACTGAACCGATTGCTTTGAAATTTTGCAGACGTAAAGTTAGAAGTCCGGATTAAATAATAGGGTACTTTTTATTCCGGAAAAAAATTGATATTCCCAAGGGAAATCTAAAAAGCGCCATAAATAGGCTCTTAATAAACTAGTGCGCTTTACCATCAACGACTGCGTCACTGCTTACCATCAGGCGGGATTGCGGTCAAGCGCTAGTTTATAATTTAATAAAAAAAAAACGAACTCTATGCGGGCGAAGCCGCGGGCGGAAAGCTAGTAAATAAATATGTACAGACAAATACACAGATTGAGCTAGCCTAGCTAGAGCTAGCTAACTCAACGATACTATATTTATAATAGATACCTATGTAGATAAACATCCAAGACCCCGGCCAATCAGGAAAAGATCGTGTTCCATCATGACCTGGCCGGGGATCGAACCCGGGGCTTCCACATCGCGGGCAGGCGTGTTGACCGCTGCGCCACGGAGTACGTCAAAACACGTCAATAAGATTCAGCATCGAAGCTAAAGCAATCGATTAAGCTAATATTCGTCCATCCCGTAAAAAAACATTTACAAACATTCTAAATACAAAAAAGAAATAAAACTTCATATTCACTCTTGAGGAATAAAAAAGTATACATATTTTTTTTTACTTGCTATTAAATACTTATTTAATTACATACTTATTTCGACCAATGAATATTATTTTAAGTATAGTGCAGGTAAAGAGTTTAAGACCTAACAGAAGATTGAGTTCTTTTTGAGATCCTCAAATTTTCTTAAAACAGTACAAAAAATATATCTAAAAGCATATCTTGGATACCAATCATCATCATCCCAGCGTTAATCCCAGTCGCATCCGAAGCCTTTTCAGCTTTGAAGTCTGGGGTCCGCTTTACCAGTCCAACTGCTGATATGGCTAAACTTCGACATTTTCCGTGAAGCGACTGCCGTCTAACCTCCACAACCCGAAGGCGACATCGAAGCATTGCAGTTAGACCAATTGTTAGACTTTTGAGGGCTCCAACAACCCGTAACGACTGCCACTAGATGTTCGTATGGCAACCGGGACCAACGGCTTAACGTGCTTATACGTGCATATCTTGGATACCAATGACTAATAAAAAAGGTGAAGGAAAACGTCTTGAGGAAACCTGGACTTCAAGTTTGAAATCGCCAACCAGCATTGAGCAAGCTTGGTGATTACGCTCAATCCTTCTCAGTATGAGAAGAGACCTATGCCCAGCAGCGGGACGATAAAAAGGTTGATGATGATGAGTACAAAATATACCAGTTTTTTCCCTAAAATCCGTGTAGGAAATAAATACTGCTCAGTAGATACTCGTTCGTTTCACATGAAAAGATACAACGACTTCTCTGTAAATTTTACACTAACTTATGTAGTTTGTTACTTTTTAGTTTGCTTTAACTTCTCTTTGAACTATAGGAATCGCTTCCTCCTTCCAAGTTTCCTTTAGATTTAGATGGTAATGGATATTTTATTTAGGCGCTGCCGGACAAAATACGTCTAGGATTTATTTAAAAGGACCCTTATTTTTTTTTTGCTTCATTTTAACTTTATTTGTGGGTTTAGAAACAGGTACTTAGATAATAAATAATAATGAATACCACATAACTTATATACATCAATAAGTCTTCTCATGGGAAAGAATCTTGAAATTTTGGCAGATTTTTCATACTAGAACTGTCAGATCAATGTCAGTCAATTTTATTTAAAGAATAAAGAATGGCGGAAAAAATAAAGAAACATTTTTTAGGAATTCATGAATTTAACATGAGTTTTAGTAAGGTCCATCCATCAAAACTATTATTATAAAGAGAAAAGATGTGATTTATTGTATGTTTGTTTGTAATGCTTTCACGGTAACGGATGAATGGATTTGGATTAAATTTAGCAAATGGGTGACTTAGAGTCTGGGACATGACTTGGATTCTAATGTCCCCACGGGTTTGAGACTTATTCGGGTAAAATCGTAAATCGCAGCTAGTGTTGAATATAATGAGGTTTTCTCAATGAAGTAGTCGTTGAGGTGACACATGAAAAGAAATTTTAATTAGCTGACGGGGACTCATTAGTGTAAACCAAGTAGACTTAGAAATAGAAGTATCTATTTTATAAATTATCTGCAAACAGTTTAATGAGGCAGCCGTAGAGAATTTAAATACCCAATTACTTAGTAAGAAAAAAGCCAAAACATAACAGTTGTAAAAAATTAAAATATGATTATACGAGTACATTATACAATATGTTAAGAAAACCCTGTCCGACCCGTAAGGATAGTAAAGGTTAGGTAAACACATGACCAAATATCATATGAAATTTTACATAATCATCATAGTAACAATACTAGTGAATTTTGAAATTATCTTTTTTTCCCGCGAATTAATTCCAACTTCCCCGAATTTTGGTCATTTTTAAAAAGTGACAACATTATTTTGGACGTTATAATTCTGAGCGAATAGCGATGCGACCGCGCGTGCCGCGTGCCCTGCCCCTCTTCGCCTGCGCCTGGATGATCTACCGCACATGTTTTAAGTTACCTCTTTTTGCAAAATAATATTATTTTTTTTAGGGGGATTTTTTTTTAAGTTTAGCCCGGCTTTGTAGGCATTAGTAGAATCAGTTATCGATACCTAACATTACCTTCACGGATCGCACAGGGTTTTCTTTACATATTGTATAAATATTACTTGTGATGTTTTGCAAAAATCTTTATTCCGCTTCAATGACAGAAAATACGACATAATCCCCAGCGAGATGGTTGAGAAAAATAAGAATTCAAAGTATTTCTTTTATAATGATCTTAAAATAATCGTATTCCATAACTTCATTACCACGTATAGATGTTTCTCTTAAAATATTTCGTCAATATTTATACACAATACATAAATATAATATAAAAACCCCAATAGTCAATAGGAAACGTAAGAAAGCCAAAACAAAATTACCCAAAGTGGAAAGTACGTTCATCCAATCATTGTAGGCCGGTTGTCCAATATCCGAGTACGCTTGTCATCACTTAGTTACCCACGCTACCAACTACCTAACTGCGTCATGCTCCATCAATTACTTAAAGGTCTACACTTTTCTGAGTAGGTACTTGTGTTAGGCTAAAGATACTCCATTAGTTAGTTCGGCAGACGTACAAGTAGACAATAGGGATGAACTTTAGGTAGCTAAAAGGTACTATAGGTACCTTCCTTTGTGCGTTTCGCCTACCTTTGTGTCGAATATTACTCTCACGAAGTCCTTTGGGCATACACGACATTACAGAGACTGGATGTGGCAGCCGCCTCGAACAGAATTAATGGAGTCGTGTCTAATTTGGCATTCTTTACGCAAGGTTATTCATTTGTTTAGTAGGTTTTTGGTGTGGTGTTCGAAGATAGAATAGTGCTTACGTGTCTATACATATCGACGCTGGAAAGCAATTTTGTCGTATCTCGAAAAAAGGAAATTTGTTATTATTGCATAATTGAATTCAGAAAAAAAAGTTTAGAAAAAGTCAACGTCGTATCATAAAAAGTAACGTCGTAGGAATACCTTGATCAGACCGTCCGACGCAGTATATTTTTCTGAATTCAATTATGCAATAAAAAAATGCCTTTTTTCGAGATACGAGAAAATTGCTTTCCAGCGTCGCTATGTCTTGTTTTGTGTCCTATTGGTAGACGTCATTTGTTTTCGAAGTTTTGGTTCAAGGACATGAAGTTTTCCTTTATCTTTTTGAGGGTAGTGGTGTTAAAATAATTTACATAAACTAAAACGCTAATCTGGGTTCGATAACTCGTAAGTCGCGGCCATTACCACTACCCAATACTTCTCTCTTTTTGCTATGCCTAATAGATAATCTACTAATTTATTTACTTAATACATTTCTGAAAAATATCTAGCTAACTTTGGACAAGAACTTATTGTACTTCATCATTATCATCATCACAGCGTTAATCCCAGTCGCATCCGAAGACTTTTCAGCTTTGGAGTCTGGGGTCCGCTTTACCAGTCCAACTGCTGATATGGCTAAACTTCGACATTTTCCGTGAAGCGACAAGAACTTATTGTACTTATTTGATAGAAAGAAAGAAAGAAAAATATTTATTGTGACTCGTACAGGAAAATCTTAAAACTAAACTAAGTAGACACAATTAAAAATAACAAAAAACAAAAATTAGATAGTCTCTTACGTGGCCAAAAGGCCCCTATCTAACCATAGTGCTTCGACATTTAAGAGAAAATGTCGCAGTGCTGGTATTCTGATAGGACCTGGATAACTTGCGCCAACGGTATAAATATAATATGTAAAAACCTAAAGAAAATAATGTTTTTCCCTAGACAAACATACAGTTTAGTTGTCCGGATTAATAGAGAATTAGCTAATTGTCTATATATCCGTGAAAACATTGGGGCAATAGTCCGAAGCGCCGGAAGCGTCCTATTAGGTCAAGTCACGTTTCTCTGGTAAATTAGTTAGTCGTTAATTGTCGCTGCTTATACAGTTAGTGAACTAAATAATGATGGTGTACTTAAGTGTTAATAAACACGCCAGAATGGGCTTTTAGCTTAGAAGTTTACGGCGGTGCGTCTTAATTATAAAACTGCAAATTCCACTTAGTTTCCATAGATTATACCCGAGCATAATCTCTTAGATTATACAGGTATAATCTAAGAGGTCTACAGCTAAAAATGATAATTAAAGCCATTAACAAAATATAATACAATTTAAAAAATACTTTTAAGCAAAATGTAATTATATCAGCCTATTATTGTCCCACTGGGGATAATAATGGGTATTACTGTATTTTCTCGGTGGTAGGTCATAACATCGGCTGCCGGCAGAAGTTACCACCCACCAGACAAAGTCTTGCCGCCAAGCGATTCGTCGTGTTCCGGCATGATGTCTGGTGAAGCCGTACGGAGGACGGGTGTGAGTAGTTGTGTTGCGATGTGTGCCGGGTACGATGCCTCAAATGTTGTTGTGTCGGGAGTTTGGTCGTGGAGGATCTCCACATCAATCTCCCTCTGGCGCAGCATCGTTGGTCGTGTTGTTGGGTCTAACATTGTACCACCTCCCCCAACTGCCGTCTTCCTTCCTATGCACTAAGGTTTTTTAAGTGAATGCGCTTAAAAAACTAGCGCGCTTTACCATCAACGATTGCATCACTGCTTACCATCAGGCGGGATTGCAGTCAAGTGCTAGTTTATAATTATTAAAAAAAAGGGAATTGCATGGCAATAGCCTCTTATTTTACAGGAAGAAAATAGGAAATGAGTAAACTGTAACCATGAATTCAGTAATGATTCTGGACGAAGTTATTCGACGCTTGTAGAAATTTTCCATTCTTTCTGACCACGTTAGTATTCTATTGAAGAAAATGCTGAATTCAAGCCATCATGTAAAGAGATCATCAGAGAGCAGCGATGGCCTAGTGGTATCGGCCATGACATACACTGACGGACCATCTATAGGTCGTAGGTTTAAACCCTAGGTGCTTTACTTTGTGTAAATTATTTCATCACCACTGCTCTTAAAAAGACTTGTCACATCTATCAACCAGCACTGGGCACGCGTGGTAGATTACAGCCCACTCCCTCTCACCGAGAGGAGGCCTGTGTCCTAGGAGTGGCAACATTATGGGCTGATTAGGATCACGTAAAGATGCGCAGCAAAAAATCCTTTAAGTGACGGTCATCATCTTTTAGATGCGCTTTTTTTTTTGTGGATGGGAAATATCAAATGACCTCTCCCGCTCTGGGCGAAGCGGCAGGGCGTGTCAGACTTTTACTGACTAAAACTCACCCGTGTTCTTTCACTTTCCTATGCGCCAGGGCCATGGTTTCTCGTTTAACCAACCCGCAAACCTCACCCAGGCATCGGTCTTCGTGTACTCCGTCTGCCATCATCATCCTCCTCCTTCCTATCTTTCCATTCTCACCGAATGCAGCAATAATGGACATGGAGAGCCCCTCTGACCTCCATAACCCATTATTACGTGCTGGGTACAGCACTTCTAACAATTGCACAAATATAAAGTACTCTAAACGGTTAAACAAACTTGACCCGCTCCGCCGCCTGCGATTACAAGCTAATTGAAATAAGTCTGTCTATTTAATGGGGGAATGTTGCGACAAAATATTATTTTGTTTGAGTTGTTAATAGCGAAGCTTTTGTATAAACTTGAGAGCTTTGTTCAGTTTATATTACGTGTATGTTGAAATAACACGGCCTGGAGTTTAGAGGCTTAGTCTGTCAACGTGTTTTAAGGTAACTTTGGATTTACACTTAAGTGTCTCTAATGTTACTTATACATGTAATAAACCTGGGCGCTTTCGCGGCCTCGTTCGTGAGCAGCTCGGAAAACAATTTGGATTTCTTAGGTTATAATTTTATTGAGAGTGACTAGTAAAAAAAAAAGAATTTAGCAGTTGTGGGACTGATCGACAGAAGTGAAAGCTGAAATCTTTAAAAAACACAGAATACAAAAACAGTAAAAAACAAAAAACTATCACGGTCGGGTCGGTCACGCTCACACGAATTCAATGGTTTCCCCATCCAACAAAGGCGCCCTCTATATAGGTTTATACATCAAAAAATGTACCTTAAATTACTTCTTATGAAATTACCTATCTGTCAGTGAGTCCCGTCAAAATCGGTTCAGTCGTATCGAAGATTTTTCTGAACATAAAGACAGACATACCAACAAAGTTTGTTAGAAGTTGTTTTTTTTTTTGCAATTTCATAACTATTAAGCCAAAAATCTGCTTTGGTATTATAAACAGATACTTTATTTTTATTTCTTTGTAGATATAAGTAGATGTATAGAAAGTAGTGAAGTCAAAATTGTACATTGAACGAGAATTTATTGCTAGGACGTGTGAAGCGAACGAGTCTGAAGGTCAAAAATAGTTTTAAGTATTTTTGTTTGTATGTCTAGATGTAGGTATGTTCCAGATAGATGCAAAGACGGCTGATCGAATATGGAAGTAGTTTGGCACACAAGGTAAATTAAACCCTTGTAATTTGTTAATTTGGCATATTTTCCGACATCAACGCGGTCAAAATTTAATTTGAAAAATAAAACCTACGGCATCAATTACAATTCATTTTGAAAAGAATATTAATTATAGACCAAAAAAATTATGGATATCGATTGCTTTTGTATACCTAATTGGGCGTACAAACAAATTGTTTGAATTTGAATGTGCTAATGTATGTATTATATTATATTTAAATTAGAATCGTGTGTCTAAAAAAACTTCTTTACAAAAAAAATCGTCGGTGTCTTTGGTTTTTGTACATTCCTTTTTGAGACCGACTTCCGAAATTAGTTATTTTTCACTTTGTAGTGGTTTTTGGAAGTCGGTTGTTTTTTTTTTGGAAAAAAAAGTATTTATTTTACACTTTTTAGTTGTGAGAAGTACTATGTATTCAGTTGCATCCGGTCAGACTGGAAGCTGACGCAAATATAGTTGGGAAACGACGTAATTTTTGTTTACTTTAATTTTTACCCGTAATTTTGAAGAATTCCCTCGACTGCCTATGGTCTTCATCATCACATTTATTGCAGACCATTATTTTAACCCAATGGGTGCAAAGTTCTCATCAATATAAATGAATTATGTCCAAACACAATGTAGCTACTGTAAACCGTTGAGAAGTTCCTGGAACTGGCCTTTGTTTTCATCATCACAGTTCTTACGACAGTCACAACCCATCTAGGTGTAAAGTTTTTATCAATACAAATTAATCAAGCCCAAACACAACTTCCCTTCAACTGTCTCCCGACTCCATCATCAGATCGACTCCAGACCTTTATTTAATTGTAGTGCTTTAAAGTACTTAATTAAAATACTAAGAAATGCACTAGTGGTCCCTGACAGCCTCCGTGGTGTAGCGGTAGCGGACGCGGCCGCTGCGCAATGTGGCGCGGGTTTGATCCCCGCACAGTGCAGGTATTTGTATGCATGAATATGAATATTTGCACTGGTCTGGTCGTGCCTCGGAAAGCACGTTAAGCCGTTGGTCCCGGTTGCCATACGAACATCTAGTGGCAGTCGTTACGGGTTGTTGGAGCCCTCAAAAGTCCAATAATTGGTCTAACTGCAATGCTTCGATGTCGCCTTCGGGTTGTGGAGGTCAGACGGCAGTCGCTTCACGGAAAATGTCGAAGTTTAGCCATATCAGCAGTTGGACTGGTAAAGCGGACCCCAGACTCCAAAAGCTGAAAAGGCTTCGGATGGGACTGGGATTAACGCTGAGATGATGATGATGCAGTAGTGGTCCCTACTATTTTTGAAAGCTCCCCTTGATTTCTCTGGTCTTCCATCATCAGATCCTGATGTCCTTATCATGGGACCACTTTGAAAATATCTTCATTCCAACAAAAAAAGAATTATCATTTTAAGTTATGCCCGAACAACATAAAAAAAAAGCATATATACGGTCGAATTGAGTAACCTCCTCCTTTTTGAAGTCGGTTTAAAACTGTAGGCAATGACACTTTAAAAACAAAATTTATATTTCATATTCCAAACAAATTGATTATACGACCTGTAACTTCGTTAAGTCTAGCTAATTATAATTAATAATATAATTTTCGAGGCTGTGAGATAAATAGCTTGGCCACTGATGTAATTAAGCGTAATGATATTTTAATCGCCTGATAAGGTTTCGGCTGTAATAAAAAATGAGATGAATACCTCCAATACATGTAATTTGTAATACAGTCCTGGAATACTCATCTGTTATATGAGGAATATTTTAAAATAAAAGTGTTTTATTGTAATTATAAACTAGTGCTTGACTGCTATCCCGCCTGATGGTAAGCAGTGATGCAAGCGTTGACGGTAAAGCGAGCTAGTTTATTAAGAGCCATTATTATTTATTGTTTACTAGCTGTGCCCCGCGGTTTCACCCGCATAAGGTTCGAACCGAAAGAGCTCAGTTGATATAAGCGCCTGTTAAAATAATGAGAGCAATATGTACCTACGTCCGCGTTTGCTCCCGTTTCCGCAACATTTTTTGTTCCTGCTCTGCTCCTATTGGTCATAGCGGGATGTTTTATAGCCTATGTCCTTTCTCAGGCTCTAGACTATCTGTGTACCAAATTTCATTACAATCGGTTCAGTAGTTTTGGATTGAAAGCCGGACAGACAGACAGAGATACTTTCGAATTCATAATATTAGTATGGATAGTATGGATTTATATATTTTGTTAAACTCATTTTGGAAACAGCAAGAAGTAACGTTTTTAAAGATAATCTTTTTTAATAAACATTCTTTTTATTGGCCATTTACGGAGAGGAAACTCATTTGACAACATCTCAAGAGCTTACTGTAGAGATAACGGAATCTTTACACCATTTGAAACTTCTCAAGCCTTTTGTTTGCCGGTTTGATGATTCTTTAATTGTGAATTCATTGATCCTCATATCATTATGAGGACCAATCAAATCACTAACAGAAATCAACAACAAAAACAAAAACCAACAAACCTTACTCAAAAAACCTTGCGGTTTTTGAATTTTGACACTAAGTCCTGACTCGAATGGTCCAAGGATCGGGCCCTGCGTAATCCTGGGGAGTTACTTTAAAGTGTAATTATGAAATTATATTTATGTAGAATGCAATTTTAGTCTAAAATTTGTCTTTGATATTTATTTCACAAATTCTTTTTGGTCTTTATTCATTTATATTAAAATAGCTTAAACAGTCTTCGTGGCGTAGCGGTAGCGAACGCGGCCGCTGCTTAAGGAAGCGCGGTTTCGATCCCCGCGCAGCGCAAATATTTGTTTGCATGAATATGAATAGGTACATATTTGCACTAATGCCTGTGGTAAGCCGTTGGTCCCGGTTGCCATACGAACATCTAATGGCAGTCGTTACGAGTTGTTGGAACCCTCAAAAGTCCAACAATTGGTCTAACTGCAATACTTCGATATTGCCTTCGAGTTGTAGAGGTCAGATGGCTGTCGCTTCACGGAAAACATCGAAGATTAGCCAAAATCAGCAGTTAGACTGGTAAAGCGAACCCCAGACCCCAAAGCTGAAAAAACTTCGGATGCGACTGGGATTAACGCTGAGATGATGATGATGATGATTAAAATAGTCTAAACGCCTTAGTGAGAGTGTTCTTGCGGCTAAATTAAGACGGTCATGTTCTTTCATTCTAGAATTTTGAAAAACCCTCTTATAATGAATATCCTCCAAGTTTCATGTCTTTTTCTTTATAATTATGAACTAGCGCTTGACTGCAATCCCGCCTGATGGTAAGCAGTGATGCAATCGTTGATGGTAAAGCGCGCTAGTTTATTAAGCCCATTCACTTCAAAAATCTTAGTGAATAGGAAGGAAGACGGCAGTTGAGCGAGGTGGTGCAATGTTAAACCCAACAACACGACCAACGATGCTGCGCCAGAGGGAGATTGATCCACGACCAAACTCCCGACACAACAACATTTGACGCATCGTACTCGGCACACATCGCAAAACAACTGCTAAGACCCGTCCTCCGTACGGCTTCACCAGACATCATGCCGGAACACGACGAATCGCTTGGCGGCAGGACTTTGTCTGGTGGGTGGTAACTTCTGCCGGCAGCCGATGTTATAGCCTACCACCGAGAAAATGTCTTCAGGATCACCGATTTAGGCCGTGCGTTGATGTATCAGCCAGTCGGGATTTTACAATATAGGTATGTATAAATACATAGATGTCAGATACAGAGATGACACTCATAATCCTGAGTTGTAATTGAGAGTGCTTGCCAAGCGTTGTCAAATGGCTTTATAGTCAACTTGTCGAGTTAGTTTACGTGATGAGATTAATGAATTGTTGAGTAAGCTCCTACAGTTGACAGAACCGGACAAAACTTGAATTAGTGATGCCTTAAACAAACACATGTTTGATTTGGCAGAAGATACATAAAAGCCAAGAGAGCCTGCGAGTATCTTCAAATGTATGTCCAGTTTCATTACTAATCCAATTAGTTCTGTCGTGAGCAGGAACCTTTATGTTTGTTTTTTCTAAGAAACCTAATTGGTAAGTATTATTTTTGTTTTTGGCTTATAGTTGAGACTTCTCATATGTCTGTATTACAAGAAACGTCCCTGTAGAGGACTTGCCTCTATCTTTATTACGGGTCTACAAACAAGTTCCCGTTAAGCACAAACAGGATTGTGGCTACTGTAATATTAACAAATTCACTGGATTTACTTCTGCCGTGACAACGTGAGTGAACACTAAGTCTGAAACGGAATATCAAAGTCGTAATAAAGCTGATGTGAAAGGACACCAAGCACACATGGTACGTTGCGGGTACCATTCAATATAAATTATATATAAGTTTCCATATTATTGTCGGAAAAGGAGGCAATTTCACGCATGTGGACTTATTTGACCGAAAATTGGGATTTTGTGTTGAAATGTATTACGTATAGACAACAAACGGACGGACATGGAAAATGTGGACCGTTTTGTTTTTAATGTAGACCGACCCTTATTATTATCATTATTATTCCTGACTTTTCGGCCTCGAGACTGTACCTTTTTAATATTTTGTAGAAGTATATAAATTATTCATAGTCACGTTTTTGTACATTTATTCTTTGTTGGTGTATACGGCCCCCATTATAGAGACTTACGATATTATTATTATTTTCTTAGACGTTTTAAGACACTGCGCCGATTCTGTTGTTCACAAACTAAACAAATTTTAACGTGCATCTTTTTCTTTTCATTTCGTTAAGAAAAGGATAGAAGATATTTTTTTTTTTTGTATTAGTTTGGCCCCATCGATGACCGATGATTCTGCCAACGTCAAGGTGGAGAGAAATAAACTAATTTAATATTATTATACGTAGTGGATATAGACTGTTGATCAGTATTATTAGCGTTGGTTCTTCTTTGGGCTAAAACAAACACAAGACGACACAAATATTAGTAAACATAAAGGTTGGAAGAGATTAAATTTTGATTTTGTTAAGGGAAATAAACTTATATAAGATTTTAATAAATGGGGTATGAGCCAAAGTTAAAAGGAAAGGTAGGTTGACAGGACGAGGAATATGTTTAGGAAGTAGATCATATAGAGGATGAGATAGTTTAGGACAGGAAAAGAATAAATGTTCTAAAGATCCCTCTTCAAGACCACATTCACAAAGAGAATGGTCCCTGACCCTAATTTTAGCCAAGAATGGATAGAAGATAACATTTTAATTTAATCCTGTCAAATTAAGATACTCCATAGACAAGGCAATAGGCTATTTGACAGTATTCATTATTTTGTGATTTTTTGCTTTAATTGCATAAAATGAGGGTTCTTTATGTCATTTACATGAGATTTAATAAAAAATAATAACAATTAATATATCCAAAACACAAAAATATGATTGGCTTTTTGTTTATCGCGCCACACATTGTGAAACGATCCGGATTGGCTAATGTCGCTATGGCGTCATACGCGCATCAACGCTTATTTTCGGCAAACTTATAAACTGTTTTTCGGGGGGTTTTAATCGATTTATTTGTACAACCCGGTACAGCACACCACTTGTAAACCATTTTATTAGATAACAACAACAAATAATAAATAAAAACAAACACCACTGAGAACCGAAAACCGCTTGTGACGTCACAAAAGCGCGACGCCATATTGCTATATATATATCGCTTTCGCGGCTTATTTGAATTTTGAATTTTTATTTGCATATTTCTTACGAAATACGTATTTAAAATTAAAATCAATACTTTCGGTGAACTTCTTAACCGCAGCCAAGTAATTCAAGATAAAAATTATAAATCTGTCAAATAGCCTATTATAAACAAGGCGACTAAAAATACGCCAGTTTACGTCTCATCATCATCATTATCATCAACCTTTCATCGTCCCACTGCCGGGCACAGGTCTCCTCTCATACAGAGAAGGATTGAGCGTAATCACCACGCTTGCTCGTTTACGTCTAGAGCGCACTAATTTGACAGGTCTAAACTGACATTTTATCTTCTATCCTTTTCTAAATTAAATGGAAAGAAAAAGATACAATTAAAATTAGTTTAGTTTATAAACAATATAATCGGCGCCACTGTTGAATAAAAGTATAGACAATATTATTGTATATTCAAAGCTGTTGGAATTCGAATTGAAACTTTTAGTACTTACTTTATTTACGCATTTTCACATCAACGTCGTTTATAGTACCAATTTTGGAATATTAAATCTAATCAAATCAAATCAAAAGTCATTTATTCAAATTAGGCTAAGAATCAGCATGTTTGTTTGTTTGTGCGCACTAATCTCAGGAACTACTGGTCCGATTTGAAAAATTCAAATTTATCAAGCATAATAATTTTATACCTTATTTCATAATATCCTAAGCATATCCAAAACACCAACCAACACAAAATAATTTGAAGTATTATATTTGATGTTTCTTTCCTTTGCTAAACCTTCAAACCCGGTAAAACTAACGTTGCTATAGACCTTATGTATCTTTATAATCCTACTAACAATATAAACACGAAAATGTGTGAGGATGTTTGAAACCTTGCAGTAATGTAGGCATTTATCTTGGCATTCCCCCGGAAACGGGAACCACCGCGCGCTGTAAACTGAAGTCTACGCGGACGAAGTCGCGGGCAACAGCTAGTATTACATAAGACAGTCCCCCAAAACGCCCAACCATCGACACTTCCTAGTGCTTTCGCTGGGAAGAAGAAGTGGCGGAAGAAACTCCCCAGCAGCACAGCTGTCTGTTCATTTAGAAAAATCAATATTCAAACTAATTAGCTGTTCTAGTGCTTAATGTTTTCAATTTACTTAATTTTGGTAATGTGAGTTGTGACGGGAAAGCATTAGGCCCTGGCGCTTAAAGCGCTAGCCGTTAAAAGTCGGTTCTTGAAATCAACCAATTACGACCGATAGCCGACAGATTTATGGTCTTACCAGGGAATATTGCCGGTGCCCGGGCAACAGACGCCGGACAAAATCCTTTTGCAGGTTTATCGCGTGTAAAATCGACCCTCGCCGCTGGTTTGCCTGCGGATTAAATGAGGTTAAGCAGCCGAATTCTGTGTTTAAGATCGTGCCCGCGCGTAAAGAAGGCAAATTTTATTTTTTTCTTGTTGTTCATGTAGCAAGCCATTGAGATTTCTTTTTTTTTTATAATTATAAGGTAGTGCTCGACCGCAGTCCCGCCTGATGGTAAGCAGTGATGTTGATTTCATGTTCTGTCTTATTACTCAGTTCAATTTGTGTGCGTAAACATATTAAAAGCGTTTCTTTTCGTCTACTACAGTTATTATTCTTCATGATACTTATCATTAATGATTTATTTTAATTTTGGCAGCCTCCGTGGCGTAGCGGTAGCGAACACGGCCGTTGCGCAAGGAGGCGCGGTTCGATCCCCGCACAGTGCAAATATTTGTATGCATGAATATGAATATTTGCACTGGTCTGGTCGTGCCTCGGATAGCATGTTAAGCCGTTGGTCCCGGTTGCCATACGAACATCTAGTGGCAGTCGTTACGGGTTGTTGGAGCCCTCAAAAATCTAACAATTGGTCTAACTGCAATGCTTAGATATCGCCTTCGGATTGTGGAGGTCAGACGGCAATCGCTTCACGCAAAATATGTTTAGCCAAAATCAGCAGTTAGACTGGTAAAGCGGACCCCAGACTCCAAAGCTGAAAAGCTACGGATGCGACTGGGATTGACGCTGAGATGATGATGATGACTTATCATTAATAAAGACACATTTTGCGCTTAAATTTTGGTTACTCCAAAAAGATGCATTTTTTTTCCAATATACGTATATATAATAATAAGTAACTACCATATCTAAAAATTCCAATAAATCATATCAGCAAATTTTATGATACTTATCATTCCTTACATTACGTTCACTGTAACACTAAATTGCTCAGTTGTTTTTCATTGACGCTTTTATCCCCCATGTCGACTCGATCATAGTCATAAAGAGGGAATGTATACATCAGCAAGTTGTTTCGTGTCGAGGAACGGATGGGAATGGGCATCGTGGTTGCTGTGTTGTCTTGATAAGAAAACGTTATGGGTATAGCTGACGGCTCTCCCCGGGGCCCTCGTGCGTAACAAAATGGCGGCTACGTTTTCCCTCGAGTCACTTTTAATCTTCCTTCTAGTTTATTGCGACATGAAATCTCGTAGTTTTTGAGTTGTGTTGTATATGAGAAGTATTGAGTATAGAGATGCATCGTCTTGATTATTTTTGTGTATGAAGTATGAAGTTGGGCTAATTCAAACACAAGTTTCCAATAGTTCCTTTGAAGATCTTGTAAGCTTTGACGTTGGGATTTGTAGACTCCTTCATCATCTTCCAAGGCATTGCTTTTAATTACTACTTAAATAAAGTCGGCGCATAAACAAAATTTGTGGTTTAAGAACTTTATTATTTCTCATTAAGAAAATTTAACTCAATTTACTTTTTTCATATTCAGAGGCTGACGTACGTACCGTCTTGTAGAATTATTTCTCAAGATAAATTCTATAAGATACTGGAACTATAGAAGTTAACTTCTAACTCCAGCTCCAGAGACTTCCCGCTGAGGTAGAAGACGTAAATCAGTCTGAATGATGCGACTGCGTTTTGGTTTGGTCCAGTAAAGTGCACTTCTTGAAATTACTTGGAAAAAAGAGCAACACTTAGGTACTCGTTTATTTATTTTTTGCTAGCAATAGTGTTAGTATCTTTAGTATCGTATTGCACCAGGAAAAGGTTTTAACAAGGGACTTTGGAGCTAAGTAAGTGGATATCTGCGTCCGCTTCTGAAGACGACACCTTTTTACGAGATTGGCCAAAGAGAGCACCGGGGAAGCGTAAACAAGCTACAGCTTATATTGAAAAAAATATCCGCTGCTGAATTAAGATCTCGGTGGCTATATTGCTAGGCAGCTTATTCACGTTGGAAGTATGTACATAAACTTGTCCAGTATATTGTGCAGGTTTTATTGTGGTTTTTAACATAAATAATTTTATGTATTCTTTTATCATCACACATAAAATCGTTTTCTTCTAGTTCTCATACACTGTTGTTTACAATTCATGTATACAAAAATACTAAAACAAATAAAAATTATACCAAAAACAGAAACATGTCTTAAATGCTTTGCTTTGCTGCTGTGCTTTATTTTTGGGTTACTTTTATTAAATACTAGTGTTAGCCTTTTCAATTTGTTAGAGTATGTATGTAACTAAATCAATATAATATCTTTATTTAATTTCAAATTGTAACCGTGTTCCCAAGAGAGACTATTTCAATAGTTGTTAAAATGACTTTTGTCGGTTGACAGCAAGTAGGTAGCTGTCAACGTGGGTGGTCTCATTTGGGAACACGGTATTCGAGCTTGAGCAGTCGCAGGCTACACAGGTGTACTTGTTAAAAGTGTAAACTAAGTAAAAGTGATATTGTTATTAAAATAACTTATAAAACCAAACTGGTACAAGACTTTAATTTATTCTCTTCGCAACCTTGACGTGGATTACAGTTCAGAATTGGGATAGCACTAAGAATATTGTATTCTCAGTGTTACCAAAACGCCCAAGCACAACGCAATAAGGTATTGTTTCAGTTTTTGTATATTTTTTTTTATTGGTATTTTTAAATAATTTTTCCTATTTGATGAAATTATTTTAATTACCTAGTAGATTTATACGATTGACTATTGATGGTTTACTGTGTTTAAAATAAACAATGATATGGTATTAAATGAAACGCACATCAACCATTTTCGATATTCTTAATGTACCCAAAAAAAAAAAAAACTGTTTTTTCTCTCGTGTGCAACATACTGTTTCAGCTAATCAAATGGAAGATCAATCGAATAGTCGAAGCAGACGCTTGCAAACTCCGGATCCCAAGCCGCCGTCTTGTGCGCAACGCCTTCAATGTGCGAGACTCAGCTGTGGCAGCACGCAGCGCTGCGACAGCGGCACGCAGAGCAACCAGGGCAGTGCAAGGCGCAGCCGGGGCGATGTGCTGTACAGCCGAAGCGGCGTGCGGCGCAGCCGAAGCGGGCGTCGGTGCGCTGCAGCCGGAGCGGCGTGCGCCGCAGCCGGAGCGGTGTGCGACGCAGCCGAAGCGGCGTGCGACGCAGCCGGAACGGCGTGCGACGCAGCCGGAGCGGTGGGCGCCGCAGCCGGAGCGGCGTGCGACGCAGCCGGAGCGGTGGGCGCCGCAGCCGGAGCGGTGGGCGCCGCAGCCGGAGCGGCGTGCGACGTAGCCGGAGCGGCGTGCGAGCAGCCGGAGCGCGTGCGACGCAGCCGGAGCGGCGTGCGACGCAGCCGGAGCGGCGTGCGACGCAGCCGGAGCGGCATGCGACGCAGCCGGAGCGGCATGCGACGCAGCCGGAGCGGTGCGACGCAGCCGGAGCGGCGTGCGACGCAGCCGGCGGCGGGCGCCGCAGCCGTTGCGCTGCAGCCGCGCTGCAGCCGGAGCGCGGCGGCGCAGCCGGAGCGGTAGGCGCGCAGCCGGAACGGCGCGCGCGACGTAGCCGGAGCGGTGGGCGCTGCACCGGAGCGGCGTGCGACGCAGCCGGAGCGGTGGGCGCCGCAGCTGGAGCGGCGCGACGAAGCGAGCGGTGGCGCCGCAGCCGGAGCGGTGGGCGCCGCAGTCGGAGTGGCGTGCGACGCAGCCGGAGCGGTGGGCGCCGGAGCCGGAGCGGCGTGCGGCGCAGCCGGAGCGGCGTGCGGCGCAGCCGGAGCGGCGTGCGGCGCAGCCGGAGCGGCGCCAGAAGGAGCAGTTGCCACAATAAAAGGTTCTTCCAAGGTGATAGTAACATTGCCGAGCAGGTTAGTGAGAAAGTATTGTTAGCACAGATGTTGTTCAAAGTGTTATGAAAGCTGATGGGAACAATGAATGTTTTCCTGTCTTTAATGTTATTCCCGAATTCGATCCATCTAAAAGAAACCAATCCATAGACACGTGGATAAATAAAGTAAATGAATGTGCTCAAATTTATAATTGGTCAGAAAGACAAACAATCCATTACGCACTACCGAAACTTGTAGGTTTTGCTCTGAAGTGGTATCAAGGGTTACCTAGCGTAATGTTTTCCTGGTCTGAGTGGCAAATCAAACTACGATCAGCTTTCCCAGGTGATGAAAATTATGCTCAATTGTTATCGGATATGCTTGCCTGTAAAGCTCATTTTGGGGAATCTCTAGAGGAATATTTTTATAACAAGATTGTGTTTATTGAACAGATGCAATATTACTGGGAAGAATGCCATTGATTGCGTACTGTTTGGGATCGAAGATCGTTCAATAAGGACTAGTGCTGAAGCGGCACAGTACTCCGATGTTGATAAGTTACTTATCTACTTAAAGGGAGTTAAAATTAATAAACGAATGAAAAAGAATGCATAGCAGGCAAGCGTAATCGATAATAAATGCAATAAAATTAAAGGGACTAAAACTAACATAACAGAATTTCCATCTAGATGTTATAACTGTGGTGATGAAGGTCACCCGTATTATAAGTGCAAGCAGCCAATCAAACGGTGTACTGCTTGTAATAAAGTAGGACATTTAGTTAATGACTGTAGCGAGAAAAAGGCGTCCACTTCAAAAATCCCTATAGTCGGTTATTAAACTACTATAGGGCTTGCTTTGCTTTTTTTCAACCAAGGAATTAGAATGTATATAAGGGGTTGAGATAAATATTAATTTGAGTGACAATAGTTCCGTTGTTTACCGGCCTTATAGATTGGCTCATTCGGGACGCCAGGTTGTTAGAAGTATGGTTAAAGAATTAGAGGATTCGGGAATCCACGTCGGACTACGCATCTCCGACTTTTAGTCAAAAAGAAAACTGGAGATTATAGGCTTTGTGTGCTTAGATCTTTGAATAAGAAGACAATTAAAGAGCATTATCCATTACCAAGTATTGATGATCAGCTGGACAATTTATCAGGTTTCAAGTATTATACAACCTTAGATCTTGCGTCCGGATATTACCAGATTAGTATGTCAGAAACTTCCAAACACTCAACAGCTTTTGTAACGCCTGACGGCCACTTTGGATTTAACCGGATGCCTTTTGGTTTGGCTAATGCTCCATCTAATTTTCAACGATCTATTAATAATATATTTGGTAACGCGTGTTTTAAAGATGTGTTGCTTACATGGATGATGTTATTATTCGGTCTAAAACTTTACAAGAGGGTTTTGAGAAATTAAGTAATACTTTTAAATTTATTTAGGACCTCCGGAATCAGCAGCCGCCGGGCTCAGCAGCCGCCATGTTGGATGCTATGTTGATGATGTTTGCTTTAACAACATCAGCTACGCTGATGATATGGTGCTGCTGAGTGCGTCAATTGGGGGACTCAGAGAACTTATAAGCATTTGCGAAGCGTACGCGCTTACTCATGGCCTAAAATATAATGTAAAAAAAAGCGAACTTATGGTTTTCAATGCGGGTTCTAAATGTCCGACTGAGGTTCCACCAGTAAGGCTATGTGGGGTGTCCTTGGAGCGGGTATATTCGTTTAAATATTTGGGCCATATTGTGACGTCCGACCTGAAGGACGACGCTGATATTGAACGAGAAAGGAGGGCGCTGTCGGTGAGGGCGAATATGATTGCCCGCAGGTTTGCTCGCAGCTCCAAGAGTGTGAAGATCACCTTGTTTCGAGCCTACTGCACATCGTTTTATACGAGTAGTCTGTGGGTGTCATATTTGCAGAAATCCTACGGCGCTCTCCGCGTTCAGTATAATAACGCGCTGAGGGCGCTGCTGCGGCTGCCTCGCTTTTGCAGCGCGTCGGGAATGTTCGCGAGCGTCCGCATAGACTGTTTTTATGCTAGTATGCGCAAGAGGGCGTCCTCGATGGCGAGTAGAGTGCGGGACAGCGGCAACAGTCTTCTTACCGTTGTTGCCAGCAGATTGGACGGGCCTTTCATGCAGCACTGGCAGGCCTTACATGCACCCGTTTATCAATCTTGGGGCAGGTAAAATTGACATTATTATTATTTTGTTTTGAATTTGGACATTTTGTATTTTATATTTTGACATTTTAATTAACATTTTATTTTACGATTTGACAATTTCAATATTTTTAGATAATTCAAAATTGGGACACTTATCGGGGCCATCAATTGCGCTGTTCAAATAATTTTAAAATATGGGGTTTTTAACGGGAAATGTTTTGGACTGTCAGTTTGTGAACCACTGCTGCTTTTGTATTGTTTGTATTACTAACATAGTTTGTAGGCACATGTAACTAACACTATGAGTCTGGTTGCTCGAAATAAATAGATTAATAATAATAATAACATTAAAATTATCAAAATGTAACTTCTTTATGCGGTCTGTTAATTACTTAGGATTTAAAGTAAATGAAAACGGAATACGGGCTGGGCAGCATAAAATAGAAGCTGTCAAACGATTTCCTCTCCCAACGGACCAACATAAATTCCGTCAGTTTATTGGTTTATCCAGTTCCTTTCGGCGCTTTATACGGGATTTTCTGCAATCGCTAGACCATTGACTCAACTCCTTAGAAAAATTCCACTTGGCATTGGGGAAGTTCTGAAGAAAAGGCTTTCTAAATGTTAAAAGCAGAATTGATAAAACGCCCCGTTCTTGCTTTTTATAATCCAACCTATGAAACAGAAGTTCATACTGATGCCTCTAAATTAGGGATTGCTGGAATATTAATGCAGAGACCAACAAAGGATTCCCCGTTTAGTGCTGTTGCTTATTACAGTAGGCAGACTTCCCCCGAAGAGGCCCGTTTCACTTCCTATGATTTAGAGACCTTGGCTGTAGTAATGTCCGTAAAACAATTTAATTTGTTAGGGCTGAAGTTCACAATAGTCACTGATTGCAATTCAGTTCGAGCTACGTTTGAAAAGAAATACATGTTACCATGGGTTGTACCAAAAGGAATAAGGTGGCACTTACTCAGATCAAATCATGATATGTTAGGACATTTTTGTTTTGAGAAAACATATGACAAAATAAAAGTCAATATTGGTTTGCCAAAATGAGAAGATTCATACGTCTTGAATGTGCTCATACTAAAGTTCCCCCTGGCAAAATTTCCAGGGAATTACACCCTATACCAAAGGTGGATCTCCCATTCCACACACTTCATATAGACCATCTAGGCCCATTCGTACGTAGTAAGAAAACGAATTTATATCTTCTTTTGATCATAGATGCCTTTACTAAATATATAATTCTGGAGTCGGTTAAAAACACTAAAAGTACAAATAGTATTACAGCATTACAACATTATTTTCATACTTTCGGTGTACCGCAGAGAATAATCTCGGACAGAGGAACCTCGTTTATTTCCATAAAATTTAAGAAATTTCTAAATTCATTAGTAGGTAAACATGTTTTAAATGCGGTCGCAACGCCGCGAGCAAATGGGCAAGTAGAAAGGTACAATAGGACTGTACTCGCTGCTTTCAGTGCTACAAACTTTAATAAAGGTTACATTCGCAATGGGTGATTTAGTCAGGGTAGAAAGAGATATTCCTTCTTGTGGTCAGAGTGGAAAGCTTGTTCCAAAACTTCGTGGTCCTTATCGCATAATAACTGTATTGGATCATGATAGATATATTATTGAAGATACTCCTTTAACTCGAAAAGGTAACCGCCGTTTTACTGGCACTTTTTCCGTAGACAAGATTCACCCATGGTCAGTTTTTGATAGAACCAATAATGAATCTGATAATGATTCTAATGATGATCAAAAATCTGTTCATGATGACGAAACCTAGTCTTCGCTTATAACCGTTTGATTTTCTGTAAATTGTCTATTTCTGCATGCTATGTGTATCTTAACAGTTTGTTTCAGAGAAATAATGATATAATTAATCTTTTTATTCTAGTTGTCAAACCACTGGAATGTAGAGGTTTCAGTGGAATGACTAGACAGTGCTGAAGACATGAAGGGGCTTCAGTACTGTAGTATGGTAATTTAGTTGTCAGACCACTGGAATGTAGAGGTTTCAGTGGAATGACTAGACAGTGCTGAGGACATGAAGGGGCTTCAGTACTGTAGTAGGGCAATTAAGAGTTCTCAGACCACTGAAATGCAGAGGTTTCAGTGGAATGACTAGACAGTGCTGAAGACATGAAGGGGCTTCAGTACTGTAGTATGGTAATTTAGTTGTCAGACCACTGAAATGCAGAGGTTTCAGTGGAATGACTAGACAGTGCTGAAGACATGAAGGGGCTTCAGTACTGTAGTATGGTAATTTAGAGTTGTCAGACCACTGAAATGCAGAGGTTTCGGTGGAATGACTAGACAGTGCTGAAGACATGAAGGGGCTTCAGTACTGTAGTATGGTAATTTAGAGTTGTCAGACCACTGAAATGCAGAGGTTTCAGTGGAATGACTAGACAGTGCTGAAGACATGAAGGGGCTTCAGTACTGTAGTGTGACATCTTAAGGCAAAAACATGAAGGGGTTTTGCCCTCGGATGATCATTAGATATTTAATGTACCTAGATAAGTAGAGGCTACAATTAATTTATACAGTATTTTGAGGCGAAAACATGAAGGGGTTTCGTCCTCGTTGAATAATTATTAGTGTGAAATATTTGATGTAATTATGTATCTAAAGTAATTCTAATTTTGAGATGAAATCAGACATGAGATGTTGATTCAGTTTGTGCTATTTGTTGTTAATTAGAGATTGAAATAAATATTTAATATTTTTTTTTTTATATACAATCTTTTATATTATTAATGTTTTCACGAGACGTGAAATGTATCTAATGTAATTCTAATTTTGAGATGAAATCAGACATGAGATGTTGATTCAGTTTGTGCTATTTGTTGTTAATTAGAGATTGAAATAAATATTTAATATTTTTTTTTATATACAATCTTTTATATTATTAATGTTTTCACGAGACGTGAAATGACAGGAAGGGCCGACTGTTAGCCTTTTCAATTTGTTAGAGTATGTATGTAACTAAATCAATATAATATCTTTATTTAATTTCAAATTGTAACCGTGTTCCCAAGAGAGACTATTTCAATAGTTGTTAAAATGACTTTTGTCGGTTGACAGCAAGTAGGTAGCTGTCAACGTGGGTGGTCTCATTTGGGAACACGGTATTCGAGCTTGAGCAGTCGCAGGCTACACAGGTGTACTTGTTAAAAGTATAAACTAAGTAAAAGTGATATTGTTATTAAAATAACTTATAAAACCAAACTGGTACAAGACTTTAATTTATTCTCTTCGCAACCTTGACGTGGATTACACTAGCTGCGTCACGCGGTTTCACCCGCGTAGATTAGGATTTGGTTTTGTTTTATTTGCTCCGCTTCTATTGGTCGCAGCGTGATATTATATAGCTTAAAGTCTTCCTGGATAAATGTGCTATACAACGCAAAAATAATTTTTCAAATCGGACCAGTAGTTTCTTAGATAAGCGCGTTCAAAAAAACAAACTCTTTAGCTTTATATATTAGTATAGATTATTGTAGATTCTATAAAACATTTAATCAAAAATTAGATGGCCTTATCCTAAAAATACGAGCCAACCAACAACACAATAAAAATCGATATAACATTCTAAAAGTCAGACAACGACCGAAAAGATCCGACCTATATAGAGAAATCACAGATCTTAAATACATGATTACTCAATTCAGTTAACTGTCGCCATTCTACCGGAACGCTCGCTATTCCCACCGACATCCATTTCTAGCACTTTTACAGTATTTTACATCAATTACGGACTAAAGTTAGTCTCATCTAACTTTAGGAATGTCTAGCTGATGTCTGAAACTAATTTGAACTTGTCACCGGCGTGTAATAGTTGCAGCACTGTACAGATGCTTGTGTTTAGAATGTGTGTATTGTCAGTTACGCTACGTTTTTAATTATAAACGTGATAGTGTGGACTGTTTTTGTATGTTTGTGTATCTACCTGGTTTATTTAGATGCGTTAAATGTGTTTAATTATTTTATTATTTTTGTACAAACAATAAAATACATAAAGGTTCGACGAAATTAAGATCTGAGTACAAAGGTGCTGCTTATTTCTTAAGAAATTTCTTCCAGCAGATCTGCGAAAGGAGAAGTAAAACAAAAATGTAGACAATAGTGTGTAAGGACAAGGAGGAAATAAAATACGAATATGATAAGTATAAAAGTAATAATATTAAATATACCTAAACATATAAACCAAAAATAATTACATAAGTATACTTAAATAAATACATACCTAATACTAAAATATATAAATATGTAAAAACAAAACAAATTCTCACAATATAGAGGAAAGGTAATGCTCTTTTAATCTGGTTTCTGCAAAGTTATAATTTAAAACTGTTGTGTCTGTCTGAAATCTATACTTCCTTCCTTCCTCAGCCTATAGATGTCCACTGCTGGACAAAGGCCTCCCCCAAGGCTTTCCACGATGACCGGTCTTGTGCTGACCGCATCCATCGGCTTCCCGCGACCTTCACCAGGTCATCGGTCCACCTTGTTGGGGGTCTCCCTACGCTGCGTCTTCCAGTACGTGGCCGCCACTCCAGAACCTTGCTGCCCCATCGGCCATCGGTTCTACGAGCAATGTGCCCTGCCCACTGCCACTTGAGTTTAGCGACTCGCAGAGCTATGTTAAATCTATACTAATATACTAATACTAATCTATACTAATATATGTATAAAGCTGAAGAGTTTGTTTGTTTGTATGTTTGTTTGTTTGTTCGCGCTAATCTCGGAAACTACTGGTCCGATTTGAAAAATTCTTTTTGGGTTTGATAGCCCATTAATCCGGGAAGGCTTTAGGCTGTATAACATCACGCTGCGACCAATAGGAACGGAGCATAACTAAACTACGCGAACGAAGTCACTGGCAGCCGCTAGTAGGTATATAAAGCTGAAGAGTTTGTTTGTATGTTTGTTTGTATGTTTGTTTGTTTGTTCGCGCTAATCTCGGAAACTACTGGTCCGATTTGAAAAATTCTTTTTGCGTTGGATAGCCCATTAATCCAGGAAGGCTTTAGGCTATATAACTTTACGCTGCGACCAATAGGAGCGGAGCATAATTAATTCCACGCGAACGAAGTCGCTGGCGACTTCTAGTACCAAATATACAACGTTATTTTTACTTTATCCAAAACCTGAATACAGTTTATTCACAATAAGCAACTGAATCGATTCCAATCATTTTTACACCATGTTATATTTTTTCCCAAATTCATTTAGAAATTATTGCAGTGTGGTTACCGAGCGCACTACACAGCTGACGGTAGACCATATTTTTTTTAGGACAACCAAGTAAGGTAACAAGCTCATAATTTTGTAGCTTTACATGATATCTTTTTGAAAATTTTTATATAGATTCTTTACTTAAAAATACTGGACATGTGTTTCGGGTTTTGTATAAACAAAAAAGCATCATCATCTCAGCGTTAATCCCAGTCGCATCCGAAGCTTTCTCAGCTTTGGAGTCTGGGGTCTGCTTTACCAGTCTAACTGCTGAGTCTAACTTCGATATTTTCCGTGAAGCGACTGCCGTCTGTCCTCCACAATCCGAAGGCGATATCGTAGCCTTGCAGTTAGACCAATTGTTGAACTTTTGAGGGCTCCTCCAACAACCCGTAGCCAACGGCTTAACATGCTTTCCGAGGCGCGACCAGACCAATCCAAATATTCATATTCATGCATACAAATATTTGCACTGCGCGGGAATCGAACCAGCGGCCGCGTTCGCTACCGCTAAGCCACGGAGGCTGACACAATCAAAAAATAATGTTGTATATTGGTGTCAGCTCCCCTTGTAACCAGAGGCAGCTTGACACTAGTACTTTAGATGGAGCGATTTTCTATCTGAGTACTATGAACGTGATAACTAGTTACTGAGTAATACGGTAAGGTGGATAAGTCCTTGGTAAGACTGGTTTATAGACTTTTGGGCTTCTGACAACAGATAAAGGCTGTCAACGATCAATGAATCACAGCCGGGTCCAACAGCTGTTTCTAGCAGCGTGTTTTCCGATTCATGAAGAGTGGTACGTAAGTGATGACACGTTTGGTGCAGTGGCTGAGCGATCGACTACTGCACTGCGTGTCTGCAGATTCGAGCCCCGCACGGAAAAAAACATTTGTATGGCTTACAGATAGTTGTTTCGGGTTAAACCGTGTAAACGCACCACAAGACAGGAGAAATTACAAGTGTGGGAGGAATTTTTTTTTTTAAGATGAGGAATGCTTATCCATCCAGCCACGGCAAGCGTAGTTTGATCTACTAATCGACCCATACGGCTGTTATTACTTAGCCACCAGCCCCTCTACCACTGTAACTACTACTTACGTTATTACTGTGCTAATTAATGCAAATGTAGGTCCATACCTACTAATTAGTTGTGTTGTATAAGTACATATGTATGACAATGAACTGCATTAATGTTCGTATACCGAAATGATCGAATGTAAAGGATAATCCTTTTCATAGTAGTTGCGCCTCGCGGTTTCACGCGCGTTTTTTTTTATATACCCCGCTCCTATTGGCCGCAGTGTGATGCTGTATAACCTAAAGCTTTCCTGGATTAATGGGTTATCCAACGCAAATATAATTTTTCAAATCGGACCAGTAGTTTCTGAGATTCGCGCGTTCAAACAAACAAACTCTTCAGCTTTATTTATATTAGTATAGATTATTGTAACCACCTTATTGGCAATACCTACATTTCGAGCAAATAAAAGAATATTCTATTCTATCCGGAGATCGTTGAATGTTTGCCAAGATGACCGATGATGCCAAGATAGTTTCTTCAATAATATATATGAGAGTAAACGTAGTGTTTACCCATTTAGGGTACGTGGTCTGCTTCATTGAACCGATAAATTAATCATAACTTATAGAACTCGCTGCATCCACATTTGAAACTTAGATTATTTGTATTTAATGCATTTTCAACTTAGTATTTGGCAGCATAAGGTTCGGTTTGAATTGTATTTGAAATAGTTTAACTATCGTCTTGAAATGCTTTGGACCGTAGCTGTTGGTAACTGCCTAAATACCCCCATATATCCATATGAGTAACAAATGATATATGGTTTATAACATGGAATTATATAACATGTTATCTATAGAAACTCTCGAATATATTCTCTCGAGAATATTCTCGGTGGTAGGCAACAACATCAGCCGCCGGAATAAGTTACCACCCACCAGACAAAGTCACGCCGCCAAGCGATTCGTCGTGTTCCGGCATGATGTCTGGTGAAGCCGTATGGTGGACGGGTCTGAGCAGTTGTGTTAAACATTGCATCACCTCGCTCAACTGCCGTCTTCCTTCCTATTCACTGTTTTTTTTTGAGTGAATAAGCTTAATAAGCTAGTGCGCTTTACCATTAACGATTGCATCACCGCTTACCGTCAGGCGGGATTGCAGTCAAGCACTAGTTTGTAATTATAAAAAAAAAGAAACATGTTGACACGGGCTCTGTGTAGTGCATCAACACAACAATATACAACTAGGTACGTTGAATCAATAAACTACGTTAAATGTACGTATACAACGTGTAACATAAAGGGTATATACATAACAAAGGCGTGGCATCTTTACATAATATCAAACAATATTGGAAGGGTTTTTTAATCCTATCTCTTTATGTTAGGAAGTTATGAGGAAAAACACCGCCTGTGATAGGCTACTATCATACTAGTCGCACAGAGATATTGAAGACATTTATCGGATTTTGGCAAGTAACGTGACGGGTAACGAGTAGTTATTAACGTATGTAGTGTGCTGCCACATTTGTTATGATTTGATTTTAAGAAACACACGAAACCGAAAATTTGGTACCAATTTTTTGAGTATTTTATTTTCAGTTGAAACCCTTCCGATATCGTTTGATATCATCTAAAGATGCCATGCCCTTGGTATGTATATACCCCTTTTGTTACACGTTGTATAACTATTTGTCGTCCTCCGTGGCGCAGTGATCAACAGCCTGCCTGCGACGTGGAGGCCCCGGGTTCGATCCCCGGCCAGGTCATGATGGAAAACGATCTTTTCCTCATAGGCCTGGGTCTTGGATGTTTATCTATATATCATAATTATCAACCTTTTTATCGTCCCACTGCTGGACACAGGTCTCCTCTCATACAGAGAAGCGTTGAGCGTAATCACCACGCTTGCTCAATGCAGGTTGGCGATAGTCTAGGTTTCCTCAAGATGTTTTCCTTCATCTTCAGTCATTGGTGTCCAAGATATACTTAGAAAGTACATATAACTTTAGAAAAGTTACATTGGTACTTGCCTGACCTGGAATCGAAACCGCGCACTCATAGTTGAGAGGCTGGTGTTTTAACCACTAGGCCACCACGACTACACTCCTACACTCTACAGGGGTCGGCACTCGAAGTGTTACCAATTCAAAATGCTGTAATTCTGTTAATGAGCATATTTATTTAAAAACTTCAGTATCGAAAAAAGACATATACAATAAATAAAAAAAGAAGCTATTGTTCGATATGGCCACCTTTAGTGCGGATAACAGCATCGAGTCTGACCGAGAAGGCTTCACACGGTGCACGAATGTGGTCTGCTGGTATTTTGTTCCATTCTCGGCGAAGCGCAATCTTTAAGGCCTCGACCGTCTCATATTTTTTTGTTGACACTTTGGCTTCTAGAATTGACCATATGGAAAAATCCATTGGCTTTACCTTTCGAACCATTGCTGATGATGTTGCTGTTGTTGGATGTCCACCTCCATGGCGTTTTTTGAGGCTACCCGTATCATTGTAACGCGTGATGGTCCGATACACAAACATTTTGTTCAAATGTAAATGTCCTAGCTCATTAACGATGGCTACCTGCGATTTTCCAGCCAAATACAAAGCGATGACACTGTTTCGTTTGACTTCCATCTGCAAAACTTTTTTTAACAACAACGAAAAATAGTAGGCTTTTGTTAGTTTATTAACAATACCATACACTAAGGAATGTGAAAAAATGGGCGCCATATTGTAAACAGTTTAGTTGCTATAGCAACGTAAAATTAGTAACACTTCGAGTGCCGAACCCTGTATATATAATATGTATACAATATGTAAAGAAAACCCTGTCCGACCCATAAGGATAACAAAGGTTAGGCAATCACATGACCAAATAAAATTTAAAATTTTGCATAATCATCATAGTAACAATACTAATCAATTTTAAAACTATCTTTTTTCCCCGCGAATTTACGCTAACTTCCCCAAAATTTGGTGTTTTTAAAAAAATGACAACACCATTTTAGGCGGTATAATTGTCGGCTTTCCTTTTATTGTTTTGTTAGATTATTTATTTCTTTGGCGGCATCGCGCGTGAGCTTTGTCGGCGACGTAAAAGAAATAACTAGTGATGCACTAATTTTTGCGTAATAACGTTTTTTTATCGCTATTAATCGAAACTTGTATCTGGTTGAATGATTTGTTAAAAACACAGATTACCCAATGGTAAAAGTACTTTTGTTTGTTTATCGATTAATTACCTACTAATAACATTATTATAACACAAGTATTAGTAAACAGAAACGAAAAGGACTTATGAAACACAATTTTAGTAAAATTTTACAAATATTTTAACGGTCAATATCATCGATTTTGAGACAGAAACTGAAATTAAAAATTTGGCATGATTTTCATTTACAGCAGTGTATCTAACTAATTTAAGTTTTGTAAAAGTTCTAAACAATTCCATGCGATGTTGAATCTAGAATGAGAATGAGAAACTACAATACTAAATCGATAACAAAAATAGACGAGTAAATTGTTTCCATCGAAAATCAATATTTTGATTACTTACACATCCTTACTCAAAGGATGCCGCGAGGCCGAGCCGCGTAGGTACAATTTTAAAAATAAAAATCATTTTTACTTTAAATTGTCAGTTACGCGTAAACATCGCTCTAGTGAAGACTATTCGTGTATTGTGTGATCATGTCGTTTCCTAATGTAGTGTAATGTAATATGCTGATGGAAGGTAGCAGCAACTGCTGTGTTGTGATCAGGTGATTGTGGTCAATGTGGTTCCAGTATGACGGTGCGTCACCATATCTTTGTCCTGTACGTGAGAACCTCCATTATCAGTTCGGCGAGCAGTGGATTGGTAAGGGCGGACCAACTGTGGTCAGCGCGAATTTGACACCACTTGATTTTTATTTGTGTGCATGTCCGTGCTAATCTCGTGCGACGGTACCAGCTGGACCTGTATCGTTATTAGTGAACGAAATTTATAAATTAATTTTTTAAATTAATATGGAACAACATCTCCGCCTCAGCGATTATGCTCATCGAATGAAATGATACATTTGGAGAGTCAGAAGACCTTCCTACTTAAAAAAAAAAGTTCTTTTCACGAGCTGCCTAAGTATCATCATTTGTTTCGAGACTCGATAAACGTGGATAAATTACCTATACCTACATGCATGAGGTCAACTGAGGTTATGAACTGTGCCTGTGTTGCCATGAAATTACCTATTTATTTTATTTAAGTTATTAATTTTTAGGGGGATTTTTTTTTAAGTTTAGCCAGGTTTTGTAGGCATTAGTAGAATCAGTTATCGATACCTAATAATACCTTCACGGGTCGGACAGGGTTTTCTTAACATATTGTATATTATAAATATAGTATCCTAGAGTTAGTATCCCATTACACAAGTCTCGAAATTACTTTGGGGCTAGATCAATCTGTGTGATTTGTCCATATATATTTACTATTTATTTATTTCTAGAGTGATGACTTTCCCTTTGGATTGCTAATTAACGAATGGACTAAGATATGATTTCTTAACACTATATCTATTGTAAAAGTTCTTCACGTAGGAGCTTATTATGTAAATTTCCAGTTAAAAAAACTGCTGTTATTCTAAGCATACTTTACTTCTACACTTTCATTGTAAAAAACGAACAAAGAGTTCTACTCTAACAACATTCAAATATCCATAAAAATATGTATGTTACAACATTCGCAAAACGAAGACAATACATCAACTTGAAGATTTGTCAAACTACGTCAAATCGTCTCAGGGATCACCGCTCATACATAAAAAACAAATTCCTTCTACGTATGAATGTATTGGTATAAATATATAAGTTTTATATGGCACCGAGTCCGCGCACTGAATACGTTATCAAGGATCAGCAGAAGCTCACGTAGGTATACCAAGAGAATGGAAATGACATCTTATTTCACGAAGCTTCAGCCACGAAGAGGATACTTTTACAAAGGAAATACTCTGATTGGTTTTCTATATGACATCGAGATGAAACATTTTATTGACGATAAATAAATGAGAAGAGTTCAATTTAATGTACTGTGGTAAACACAATCCTATGGCACGTTACCTTGGTGGCCTTTTTTTTGTTTGGAATGGGAAGCCATCCAATGACCTCTCCCGTTCTGGGCGGAGCGGAAGGGCGTGTCAGACTTTTACTGACTAAAATCCACCCGTGTTTCTTCACTTGCCTATGCGATGGCCAGGGCCACGGTTTCTTTTTTAACCAACCCGCAACCCTCACCCAAGAGGCATCGGTCTTCGTGGACCCAGTCACGATGTGCTGACATCTCTTTGAGGCGCGCGTGAAACACAACGCACCGTCGACTTGGGCCTGGTCCTTACCGGGTGGCGAGCTGCCCACTGCTCACCGCCTGCAGCCCCGCCGCTATTGTGGCATGCAATACGTCGCTGGCTTCGGTTGTCATTCGTTCATCTTTGACAGCCATTATAGGTCGTCAGAATCCCTAAGATTTGTCCACCAGTATAACCAAGTCAGTACACGACTCAGTTATTACCCAGTCATGAATTCTTGAGGTTAACTAGACAGTCGCTCCATATAAAATTATTGAATAAACTACAGTAAAACCCGCTTGAAACGATTTCTCAGGGACTCCACCAAAACGCGTCTTAAGCGAGAAAGCGTATTATGCGGGATAGGGAAAATAAAACGAACGTATATCTTTAATTCTTATTATTTTAAATTATGTAATATTCTGTTACTATAAAATGGGATGCAGAACATTCATCCGAAAAGAGGACAAGGGGGGGGGGGGGGAGTGGAAGGGTTTAGTTAACGAACAACATGAGGAACGTTTTCATAAAGACTTACCTGAAACCGAACAATGTTTCTAAGGAGGATGGGAGCCTAATTGCTCACGCATGCTTGTAGATTACTGTTAGAGCCTTGTTAGAGAATTCTGGATCTCATTAAAAGAGAAAAATAAAAATGAACAAAAAAAGAGGAAAGCCGCTCTAACAAAACTTTACTTTTTCAAGCAACACAACAATAAAACTAAAGTGAGTGCTTGATTTTAAAGAAATTGAAGCACTTACTTTTAGTATTGTACTCGTATTTTTTTGACCTTGTCCCTTTTATTTTAAAAACTGAATCGCGATGGAAAAAGTTGATAGGTCAATTGCAAGGAATAATAATGACTTAGCAGTATCCCAGATAAAATAAAAAGTTTGAAATTTGTTGAGTAGTTAGTGAATTGTGGAGAAAGACTTTTATTTTTGCGATGAAAAATGGCTTTTAGGACGCTACAGTGAAGCTTAATATGACCCAGCACAACGTCCCTATATCATTTATGCAATGGTACAGTTATGTATAGTTGTGGTGGCCTAGTGGTTAAAACACCAGCCTCTCAAGTATGTGTGTGCGGGTTCGATTCCAGGTCAACGTAACCAAACCGTACCAATGTAACTTTTCTAACTTATATGTACTTTCTAAGTATATCTTGGACACCAATGACTGGTCAAAATCGTAAAGGAAAACATCTTGAGTAAACCTGGACTTTAAGTCTGTAATCGCCAACCCGCATTGAGCAAGCGTGGTGATAACGCTCAATCCTTCTCTGAATAAGAGGAGACCTATGCCCAGCAGTGGGATGATAAAAAGGTTTATGATGAACGGTACAGGGTTCGTGTGGTATTTAAAGTAACTTAAATATATTTAAAACTTATTTTCGTACCTAATTGAAAGTCAAACAAAGTTTGAACCTTCGTTAACCAGAACGTTCCCGGGTATATAATCTATGTTCCAAGAATTTTATCCCCATTAGATTTTGTTGACCTTCCATCTTTAAATATTTTCACAGAGGTATCATCCCTTTGTTTTAAACCATCATATTTATGAGTTTCAGCGTTACGTATCATCAAAGAATACCTCATTCAGTACGAAATAAACGCTCCAGTGGCTTTAGACTATGAAGCCTGAGTGCCTACCATGCTCAAACTCTCTCATTTCTTTGATTTCCGAAAGTAAAAACATTTGTGGCCTGTCACATCCTCAACTTCTTTTATGTAAATGTCATATTGCTCAGTGAGTTTTCAGGTAACACATCTTTCAAACTCATGTAACGTTATTTACTTTGAGCCGCAGACACGTGTAAAATTAATAAAATTCATAAAGGATTTTTTTGAAAGTTACGTGTGAACTTGGTAGGGTTGATAGATCTAGACATATCTGTACTAATAAATAAAGCTGAAGAGTTTGCTTCTTTGAATACGCTAATTTCAGAAGCTACTGGATCGATTAGAACAATTATTTTTGCGTTGGATAGCCCATTAATCCAGGAAGGCTTTAGGCCATATAATTTATTTATTTATTTATTTATAAAAACTTTATGCACAAAAGAAACATTGCACAATGGCGGACTTAATGCCTTGGGCATTTTCTACCAGTCTACCTTAGGGTGATGCAGAGACAAAACATGGTAGGTGCAAAGATATAAAAGAGAAGTTAAAAGAGAAACACAAAAAAAAGATATAATAAATACATAAATACATACATACAAAATATAAACAGTAGGGAGAGATAAAAAAATATAGATAGAGAAAAAAAAAATTACAAGTTTGATGAATCTGCCAATTTCTTGCGTAAGTATTCCCGAGCTTTAATTTTAAATGTGAACCGACTGGTCAACGTCCTGATATTCTGAGGAAGATCATTCCAAAGGAAAACCGCCTGGACAAGAAATGAAGACTTAAGAAAACCAGAGCGGTGTGAAGGACATCGTAGAAGACAATTATTGGAAGAACGAAGATTCCTATTATGCGCAGAGCATAAATATTGAAACTGAGAAGTAAGATAAGAAGGAGAACAGGGTTTGTGTAGGAGTGAAAACAAGGTCGTCAAAGCTCTTAGAGCTCTGCGCTGCCTGATGGGCAGCCATTTCAAGATGGACCGGTGAGAAGATACATGATCGTACTTACGGAGATTAAATACGAATCGAATGCAGTTATTTAAAAGTCGGTCAAGTTTATTGAGTAGATCTGCATTCAGGTCGTAATAACACACATCACCATAATCAATAATGGGGAATATAAGGGATTGAACAAGCATTGCCTTTATATGCGATGGAAGAACATTTTTTAGCCTATAAAGTGACCGCAACGTCCCAGTGACTTTTTTGCTCACACTTGCAACCTGCTTACGCCAGTCCAGGCAAGTGTCAACATGCAGACCCAGATCCTTGACATCGGAGCTGAACGGAATGACTTTGTCATCATACAAAACCGGTGGCACCACTAAGCCATTCAGCCTACGCTGATTAAAGGTACTCCCAATAATGATGGCCTGACATTTTGTAGGGTTAACCGGGTTATAATCTCACGCGCCTACCAATAGGAGCGGAGCATATAAAAAAAACATATCGAAACTTACACGGGTGGAACCGCAAGGCGCAGCTTGTAACTTATAAAATGACTGCACGGTTAGCGCTGTGGTTAAACTATTGAATGCAGCGCTGCGTGTCGCGGGTTCGATTCCCGCATGGAACAAATATTTGTATGACCTACAAGTAGTTGTTCCGGGTCTGGATGTTTGTGTATGTGAATTTATATGTTTGTAAACGCAGCCATGACACAAGAGAAATTCCTAGCGTGGGGCAACGATTTTCAAAAGAAAAAAAAAAAAATGAAAAATTTGTAACTTCATAAAAAGACTGACTAGTTTATCTCTTTGTAGGTCTTTATACAGAACGTGAACGGGTTTCCCTTAAAAATACACAAATTACGGGAAGTCGAACATTAGGGTTGTCTGTAGCCTCTGTCTTTTTAGGTATATAAGCAAAGAGAAAGTCGAATTTATTTCATTCCAAAACCCTGTATTACGGTTCCGGGTTTCCATACAGCCTCTTCGCTATAGAGTTGTCCGGGAAAATGCAAATTGGACGTTTTCCTCGCTAGCAATACTGGTACTTGCTTTAGTATGACTCCGTTGTATTATTGGCCCACGTTTTCGTTGTAAGTAAGATACTCCGCGGTGGAGAGAAATATAATCGATATTGAATAATGATGAGCGATGAAATCGAACGATTTGAAATCGTCTCGGGTGGTATTGTAGGCAGATATTGCTTGCTATATTATTTAACGGAGGAGGTTTACTTAACTGGAGCCTTTGATATGTATCTCGTTCAAAATACACATTAACATAATGACAAAATTATACGTGGAGCAATAATTTCGCTAAGAGAAGGTATCTTTTAATATCTTGAATATAATTCTAAGAATAACATGGAAACATCTCATAATTTCGGGATGAAATAAATAAGTGTTAAAATCTGCTAATGGTGCCCCGCAAACAAGGGGCCGCGTGACTTGGACCGAATCCAATACGTGTTGGATGGGGGCCAATTGAAACCTCTCACTTTGGTCCTGCGGTAATGGCAAGGATGTCATTCGATCCGGTCGGTCAGCTGACCTACAGTTTTCGAGAGATCAAGGAAATGTTACGATGGTTCTAGTAAAATGTAGACATGTTGTATATGCATAGTATTTTTGCATGTTATTTGTCGTGAATTGAGTTTTAATTTTGTTAGAGAAAATTTTCTTATATTATTATCAATATAACAACGCGTTCCTGGTGCTGGGACTGCTGCGCTACTGCAGCGCCTCGGCAATGTTTGCGGAGGCTGGTACGGACGGCTTTGCGGCCATCATGCGCAAGGTGCGCTTCTATCTTACGCCGCACGCGCGACAGTCCCAATACCATCCTGGGCGCGTTGGTGGACCGATGGGACTCTCCGATGCGGGCTCGCTGGATAAGACTGCACGCAGTCTTGTAGCGATTTTCCACCATCATCGGGGACTCCACTCGACCCGCCACATTGATCTTATCTTAATGTAGTTATAATTATTATTTAATTGATACTTAAATATTTGATTTTTAATTTATTTAATATTGTCTCTTGTGTGTAAACTATGGATGTGTGCCTGAAATTAATGATTATTATTATTATTATATGTGTTGATTCCAAAATATACCTTAAGTCATGTCACGTAGCTATCAGTCCAAGTCACAAACCATGAAAGTAAAATAGAGAAACAGTCACCACAAGCAGCACCCGTTAACGAGCATAATGTAAAGACTACCATTAAATTGCCATATTTGAGGGCAGGAGGCAAAGCTACTTAAGACGCTACCATAAGCAATGACATCTAAGGGATTATGCCAAACTTTCTGTCGGCTGCCTAGAAGAATAAATTGCCAATGATCGAAGTCTAGCTAAGAGCTAATTGCATTGTTTGATTTACAACTTCGAGTACTTTTAATGTCTAAATTGTATTTGGCAAGTTTATAATCTGACCAGTTTAAACTCAGTTTTCGATATTTTGAAAAAATACGCGACTCTGGTTATTCAAATGTCTGCTAGGCATAAAATAATGCCTAGCAGACATAACCAGAGTCGCGTATTTTTAAAAAAGTACGTTTATCGCGTACTAGACTAAGCATTTCATGTTGATGCGTGTCTCTTATATAGAAATGTCTGCTAGGCACAAATGCCTAACAGAGATTTGAATAACCAGAGTTGCGCATTTTTAAAAAGTACGTTTTTCGCGCACTAGACTAAGCATTTCATATTGATGCGTGTTTCTTATATAGAACACAGAAACACGCATCAACAACACGCATCAACATGAAATGCTTTGTCTAATACGCGATAAACGTTCTTGTTAATGCAACACAACATGTAGTGAGACGTGTCGCGTAAAACTAAAACAGGCCAGTTCATTATGGGTCCTCGTTTCCTATCTGACTCTATGAAGAAATTCTCAGAGTACTCAGATAGGAAACGATGAATTCATCTATATAGTTAAAATAAGAGGAAAAAATGACTTTTAAAAGTGTTTATACAAACTTACAGAAAATAAATCAGTTATAAGATATTATTAAAATACGTTCATAATAAATTCATCTTATCAAAGCTGCATGCAGTTCTTTTGTTAGCAAATTACTTGTGCATTTTCACATCGTAATAAAGGAATTCAAAATAAATTAAATTGCAAGATAATAGAAAGCCTCCTTTGTTCTGTGTTACGCTTGTACGTGTTATTTAGATTTTATTACAAAGAATACTTCTAAGATAAAGCAAGTTCTATGTTTGCTTTTATTTTAAACGGCTAGAATCCATGTTAATATATTAAATGCGAAAGTAACTCTGTCTGTCTGTCTTTCTGTCTGTTACGCTTTCCCGCTTAAACCTCTCAACCGATTTTGATGAATTTTGGCACAGACAATCTTTAGACCCTGAGAAAGGACATTGGCTACCTTTTATCCCGGAAAAATTTGATGTTCCCGAGGGGAATTTAAACAGCGCGATTTATCCGAACTCCACGCGGGCGAAGCCGCTGACGGAAAGCTAGTATGTCATAAATTGTAAACCGCTACGTTTGTTCTCCCGTAAAAATTTGATATTCCCGAGGCAAATCTAAAAAGCGCGATATAACCGAACCCACGCGGGCGACGCAGCGGGCGGAAAGCTAGTAATAATATAAAAAGGGATTGTGTGGTTTTATGAAAACACGTTAAAAGTGAAACTTTTTTCACTATTTAACTGAATTTTTTTGGAATAATATTCCATTAAGGGTATAAAAATTGCTGTATCAATCTTAATTTTATACTTGGAAAATTTTGACTTTCACTTTATCCCTACTCCGTGGCCGACCGTCCCGCGACATGCAACACACAGACGAAAAAGTTTGAGAAGATGTAATAAAAGTTTCAGTTTCAAAGTTTATTTATTTATATATAACTACTTTACTGTACACCAAAAACATACATTACATCAAAAACATTGAACTCTACAAAATATACAATGAGCGGCCTTGTTGCTAATGCAATCTCTTCCAGGCAACCTCAAGTTTGTGCATACTTAGTGGGACTTAACTTTCTATGGATTTTTAATTGTTTTAACAACTAGAATTGCTTTGCATGTTTCCAAGTAAATTGCTTTTCCGTATACAGATCGACCCACGAACCCGTCTTCCCGGTCAGTGAGATGAGAAGCTTTGCAGGTTAGTATAGAATAATTTTAATGAATATGCCTACCAAAAGTGCTGAGTGTGTCCGCCTACTGACTGTGGGTGAGTGGGAGACGGGTCCGGCTTTAGACGGGTACTGACACCCAACATAGGCACTTTGCTGGGTGAAATCACTTCAACGACTGCCTCGGACATCATGGCTTATACTGCAGTAAAAGTGCAGGCCGGATAGTAATGTACGTCAGCCTCAATGACGTTATCAGTCGTGCTCATAACACAGCCGAGGTGTCAGCTGTTTTAGATCTCAATGGCTTGGCACGCGACAATGGGAAGAGACCAGATGGAATTATCAAACGGCCCAATACTCCAATCTCTTTGAACTTATATGTTCGATCTGATTGGGGATGCAATATTAGAGTCATGAGGTCCAAGTACACACTTAATAATGTACTTCGAATGTACATATGTAAAACGTGGCAATCCTGCCGTCCCTTTTGGGCACGTTTCCTATTAATTTCACAGCGGTGCGGACGAGTTGTTTTAGCTTTTTAAGTTATATTGTTAATAAATATTGAACGATCAAGTTTGATTGCAGATAACCATATAATTATCTTTTGTTTAAGACCGAGGCTATTGTGATCTATTATATTACTTAAGATATATTATACATCGATCCTGGCTCTGGGTGCTTTAAAAAAATAAATAAAAACTTATATATAACGTTTCGTTTTACTTATTTACTTATTTAGCTCCTACCGAACACCAAACACAACCTCAATTTATCAAAAAGGATTTTCCTTTCAATACCCACTTTTATTTCTCAAAAGCATTTAACCTCACTAAACGAAACAAATCGCCATTCAAAATAAAGGTCTAAATGGGTTTATAATTAGTCAGGTAAAAGGCTATTTAATAGCAGGAACACACTCAGCCTTATTATGTAACTGGGTATATTAAAAGCTTGTCTCTTTATATATTTAGGACTTGTGGTGAAAGGACTTTTCTCTCTAAAGTTTGCGCTTTTAATGTAGAAAGTTTTTCAGTATTCGTTTCTCAATGCCAACGTTGTTTCTAAGGGAGTGTAGAGTATATTATCATAGACTTATTTTGTGTGTCAGCAGTAAACTTGGTAAAGGGAAAAGGTTATGGTGGTCGTAAACGGTGGCTTAACAACTTTACACTGTAAACTCAAAGCCAACACAAAATTTTTTATATGTCACCCGAGGGAAAACGGGTCTGATAAGTTTGCCCTTCTTGGACTTACTTCAGCCGTTATGTAAGGGATCAGACTGTTATTATTGTATGAAATATGAAGCTTTGTAAGTTTGATATTTTTTCTCATATTTGTTTATACCTAATTATATAATTTATTTTCATATGACTAGGTAATATACAGAGTGGTGCTGACAATACGATAATAAATTAAACATCGTGTATCTCAACACATTCTCACTCTACCCATAAAAAATCATATAAATATATCCATTAGTTTAGTCACAGGAAATTATTTTTCATTTTTCACATTTTATACATGATGTACATGTTGATAAGCGAAAAAAGCAAGTCAATACAGGATCGCGCTGTCGCCGATCGGAGGTCAGTAAACCAATATTTTTAAGGGATGTTCTATATCGTTTGCAATTTTATGCGATTTAGTTTGAAATTTACATTTTTTTAATTTTGATGTTAGGTTTTTTTCTATGGTTTAGAATTATTCCTATGAACCAGCATTGTTCGTGTTTTCATTTATTGTCGTATTATCAGCACCACTCTGTATTAGGAAGGAAAAGTATTAACAATGAATTACTTTTTACTACTACTTTTCTCGTTGGTGGGCTATAACATCGGCTGCCAGCCATTCGGAGGATTCTGAGCAGTTATGTTGCTATGTGTGCCGGGTATGATGAGCCAAATGTTGTTGTGTCGGTAGTTTGGTCGTGGACAGTCTCTAGATCAATCTCCCTCTGGGGCAGCATCGTTGGTCGTGTTGTTGGGTTTAACATTGGATCACCTCTCTCAATTGCCGTCTTTCTTACTATTTACTCAGTTTATTTGAGTAAATAATCTCTTAATTACTGAAACTGAAGGAAAACATCTTGAGGAAACTTGGACTTTAAGTCTGAAATCACCAACCCGCATTGAGCAAGCGTGTTGATTACGCTCAATCCTTCTCTGTATGAGAGGAGACCTGTGCCCAGCAGTGGGACGATAAAAAGGTTGATGATGATGAATCTCTTAATTAACTAGCGCGCATTACCATCACCGATTGCATCACTGCGGCGACTGCGGCGACGGGGGCTGGCGGGATTGCGGTCAAGTACTAGTTTATAATAATTATAAAAAAAGTGTGGCCTAAGTGGCCTAATGACGATAATAGAGCTTCTGTACTGTATTTAATGTATAAGTAGGATTATATTTTTATAAAAATCAATTTGTAGTTGCAAATGCCTAAATTTATTACGGTAATAATCTTGCCTTTTATTGCCAAAACATAAATATTTCCAAGAAGACAGAGAAATCAGCTCATGAATTTTAAGCACCTACTTAGAGGATGTTCGCAAATTTAGGTGTCGCGAGGGTCGTCCCTCACCTAACTCGGTGCCGGGTGAGTTTACTGCGCTGTTAGTTAGGGCGCGGCGCGCGGCGGCTGCCGGACAATGTGTTCACAGATATATACATCTCATTAGGCATTCCTAGTGGACACCTCTTTAGTTTATATGTATTACATTTACTGGAGGGTAGAAAAAGTCTTTGTTGAACTATATGTAGGTACCTACCTATCACATTTGCCTAGAGGTTGAAAAAGTCTTTGTTGAACATATGGAACATTGAATCGCAGAAGCATTTTTTTTTGTGGACTATAAAAAGGTAGGAAAAGGGGAAGGTAAAAGGAAAGGAGATAGTCGTGGTGGGGTCGTGGTTAACACCCGCCTCTCAAGTATGAGTGTGCGTGTTCGATTCCAGGTCAGGCAAGTACCCATGTAAGTTATATGTACGTTCTAAGTATATCTTAGACACCATTGACTGATTAAAAGGTAAAGGAAAACATCTTGAGTAAACCTGGACTTTCAAGTCTGAAATCGCCAACCCGCATTGCGCAAGCGTGGTGATTACGCTCATTCCGTCTCTGTATGAGAGGAGACCTGTGCCCAGCAGTGGGACGATAAAAGGTTGATGATGATGATGAAAAAGGTAGCTGTAGACCCGGTTGTTATGGCTAGGTATATTTAATCTGAATATTAAGTTACTACCTACTGGGTTAGGAATATCAGCTTTTTTAAAAAGAATTCTACCTTTAGTAAAATAACAACTGAAACTTAAAAACGATTTGAAAAAAAAAATCGTTTCGCACGAACCGATATTAATTTGGCAAGTTAAAATTCTCGCTGTCGCCTCTTTTTTCACGTGAAAGTAGGGATACGAAATCCTATGTAGGTAATTGGTTTTCGACACAAATACGCAATAAGTTACCCATGAAAGTTTATGTGAGAGCCGTGTTCCGAATACTTGGAGTAGGCTCATAGGCTGATGCGCCCAAGTAAGTGTTATCACCTACCCTGAATAACAAAGGCTGGGTACTAGAGAGATACGCTCCTTCGCATAGTTCTACGAGGGACATGAAGATAGATTTGAGTACGTGGTTGTTTGACGATTTTGTTGTTTGTATTTTCAGAGTCATTTTCAGAGATAGCACTGAATTTTCAACCTTAGGTATACGAGGTAACAGTACCTACACCGACGCCACTGATCCCAGTTATCCCATCCATAATCCATGATTCTAAAACTCAATGCATTAAATATTTTTCGAAAAGGAATTTGTGTTGTCAAAAATCGTTAATTTTAAAAAATGTATTGGAATATAGAATTTCGGTCTTCTCTAAGATGCATTCTGGTGAGTGTACAAGGGAATTGCATGATTTAATTCCCCCATCTCCGTTCCACCATCTGACGACCCGTCGTACGGCGACTTTCCACACTTACGTTGTTAACACTACTACGATCCGGACGAAGCGTTTTGCTTCCTCTTTATTCCGCGTACATCGAGGGACTAGAACAATTTGCCAGCGGCGGTGTTTCCGTCACACTACAATTTGAGTGTCTTCAAGGCTAGTTTATAACTTATAAAAAGAAAAAAACACCACATGGTTGTATTAGCAAAAAATGCTTGCAAGCACATCATTCAAATCAATTAATATAAAGAAAAAAAAAAACGCACCAAAATAATAAAACGCTTTGGGTTTCAGTCGCCTTTGAGTGTTTTTGCTGTAACATACATATGTATGTACAAGTGTATGCAGTGACAGATTGTTTGCCAGAAATCCATCTCTTCCAATAAACTTTTATAACTTTGTCGCCATGGCAAACAGTTGACGTAGTACTGTGTCGACTACTCACAAAACTTTCTACAAGAGGGATAAAACAAAATACACGAACCGCAAATCCGTGTAATAAATAAACAAAAATGATTATGCTTTTACTTTGTTACCGGTGGTTATAATTTACCGTCTTCTGCCGTCTTATCTCATAATTCTCTCTCATAATCTCAGTGGCTCTTACTCATAATGAGGAGATTAAAAATTCTCCCCTGTAGTAATTGTATAAGTGTTTAAACCAGATTTCCTTTTAAGGGCATTTCTGGTTTGATTTAGCTGTTACATAATACAGTGGTCTATAATGAACCTTAGGATGTTTTCTTTCAACGTTTTGAGAACAGTGGTGAAGAATTTATGCAAAATAAAGCTCGTATCTGGGTACGAACCAAATGCATACAACTCTTAAGTCGCAGTCAATACCACTGGGCTAACGAAATGAAATGAAATCTTTTATTTTGCAAGTAGGATCACTGATCACTTTTACACGTCATATTTTTTTAAACTAGATGGAGCTGGCATTTCTAAACACACACGCAACAAACTCAGGGATCAGCGTCTTTTTTGAAGTCCAGACATTACTAAAAGACGGACATAACTCTGCTGTTTACCATTTGGCTATTTAAAAACTAGCATCTGTCCGCTTGAATGTCTATAATAATAGTTCAATGAAGATTCGAAAGACACGTGAGGCTATCTATTATCATAATAATCATATTATTATTTTCCTCGAAAACAGTACCTTCTTTTCGGGATGAAAAGTACCCTATATCCTTTTCTGTACATCTGCTAACGCATATGAGAAATACATAAAAAACATCCAGTATAAAAGTATGTAGAGGTATCTACAAACGCCACATGCGAACAACTCATCATACTCAAAATCAATCAAAACCGAAAGTCATTTATTTATTCGAAGTAGGCTGAGAATCAGCACTTTTTGAACGTCAATATTACATAAGACAGTCCCCCAAATCGCCCATCCATCGACACTTCTTGTCTTCCTAGTGCTTTCGCTGGTGAAAACGTGGCGGAACAAACTCCCCCGCAGCACAGCTGTCTGTTCATTTAAACACATGGCTTTATACAACACTACAATACTGACGTCACACAGATGCTACATCTCGCAAGCAGAGTTTACCGTGCAACTCCATATATACAACTTCTCAACATCAACCGTTCGGTAAGTGCCCGCCAGACAAAACACCCGTCTGGTCGGAGGATCCTTCCTTTTCTATGGAGGATGAGTGAATTTTACACCGTGTTCCTCACAGTTCTAAACTACCTCTCCACCAACTTTCAGCCAAATCGGTTGAGCCGTTCACGAGTTATAAATAGTGTAACCAACATGACTTTTTTATATAAAGGAGATGTTTCATTTTGGGCTACCACTATGTACGCTATATAGATAAAAAGGAAAAAAATAAAAGATTTTCATAAAAATACTACTAAATTAATTTGAATAAAAATACAAGTATATATAATTAATTATTTGAAACATTTTTTAGTGAGATAACCCTTTATTAAGGTAGCCATGACAGTGGTTATGACGTTTGATTGACGACTTTGACAGTTCTATTTTCCCGTTGTGTTCGTGTCGAGTGTTGATTTCAGTTGATTGTGTATCGAAGCTTTTAGTGATTGTTTTTGTTTTGTGTGCCATATGTTCGGAATTAATGTTTTGCAGTCATCTGGTAGATAATTATAGATACGATAGCCTTAGATACATGACACGTCAATCAAATATCACTGTCAAAATCTTATTTCGCTTAATGCTGACCACCATGTTTATCAGTAGTTGTGTTGTACTCCTTGGCCGAGTTAAATTGAATTTGTATAAAAACCGAGCCAAAGAATATAAAATTAACATAAAACAGTTAACTATAATGTATACTATTATTGACATTAAGTGTACATAGTGCTGGCCCAGGCTTCATACATTTCTGAAACATCTGCTTTAGATTAATAATCGGTTGTTACAGTCACCGTCTTAGATGGCATATGTATAGCATTAAAAATGTCACTTGCACTTTATAAAACGACATAGTTGTTTTGTCCTTGAGACAGTAGTTTCGCCATAACGTAGTTTCAATTTAATGAGAATTGTTGCCAATCGTGATAAAGAGCTTACCAAGTCCACTATATCTACATCAATTTATTAAACTAACAAACGAGTTAACACAATATAATTTAATTGTGTGGAGGGTTATGTGTAAGTTAGTATAAACAATTTCATTAAGTATTTGCGTACAATTGCTAAGTAATGTTACTTGTTTAAATTAACTTTCAGTATAAATGAATTAATACATAATTTGATCACATTAAAATTTCATTCTGCTCTAAACATTTGTTGTATTTTTATCTTTTTACAAAACCGCTGTACAAATTCTTCAGCTGTAATAACATAGAAATTTCATATTCACAGTGAATTTTCACGATACTAACGACGTACGTGTTATTCAAAAGATTTGAAATACTTTGACTTTCAAATTAAGACACTCAGAGTTATCTTTGTGCACAATTGCGTTAGGCGTCGGCCACGCATAAATGACGTCGAGTGAGGACATGGCGCAGGCGGCTTCCTATTCCATTAAAATTTTATACCAAGTGCATAGAAATAGAGCACAATTTAGAATACACAGAATATCGTGGCTCGGGCGTAAATTTGACGCACCACGACGCGCCTCGGCTGACGCCATTTATATGTGACCTGCGCCTTATATTTTCTAAATCGTTATAATGTTGTTGTCAGTATAGTTGCCTACTTAGACATTGAAGAAGTGTTTTTATTTCTAGCACAGATTGTTATACGTTTTGATGAATTACTAAAACTCGATAGATTTTAAGTCTTGATAAACGGTTAACGTTGGGTGCTAATGCCTTACACTTGAAAGGTTAGTGAGAACATATAATTGTGATGAATATTAGTCTAAATGTACCTAACTCTGTAGTTCGATAAATATTTATAAAATAGAGAGGCTGGCGGCTAAGTAATAATAGACAGAAGGGTCCATCGATCAGGTTAAGCGGTGTAAGCCAATCGGCGTCCGGAGATGGATGACAGATAGTCATCTATCTACGGACGACAGTTTTAAAAGAGATTTTGGCCTTTTTTCTCAGACTAGCTAAATATGAAACTTACCTTATGTAGTTTTTAAAAGTATTTGTGTATAACTGCTTGTAGGGTAAATTCATTTAGGTCAAGGTAATTCATCAAGGTCATTTATCATCTTCAGATATCAAGACCCCTCTGTTTTTCGGAAAGCACGCAAAGCCGATGGTCCCGACTGTCATTCGTGGATGTGTGACAGTCATTGAAATGACATGAAATCGTTTATTAAGCAAGTAGGATCACTGATCACTTTTACACGTCATCGCGTCATGTTTTTTTTTAACTAGACGAAGCCGGCATTTCCAAACTGAACCTCTGAGAAGAAATAGCCGAAACAAACTCAAGGATCATCGTCTTTTTTCAAGTCCAGACATTAAAAATGAAAAGGTTTACAATAATTTACCTTATAATTACGCATATTGCTTAATAACAATGCTTAACAGAGCGAGCAGCTCAGTCCCAAGCATTTTTGTCTTCTAATTATTCTGTGATTTTATAATACCGCTTTTTGCAAAGTTTGGCCTTTATATAGTTTTTAAATCGTTTAATGGGTAAGTTTCGAATGTCCATGGGAAGCTTGTTGTAAAAGTGTATACATTGACCCATGAACGAGTTGCCTACTCTGTGGAGACGAGTGTGATGTACAGCAAGATTGTGTTTGTTCCTGGTTTTTATATTATGAATATCGCTTACTTTTTTAAAATTCGATATATTTTTATGTTTTAAGGGTCATCGTTAGAAGCCCGAAACTCTGACAACTAGTATTACCTAGTAACAAGTTTGTGGAGGTCAGATAGCCAGTCGCTTCATTTAAAATACTCACATTCAACTACATCCGGTTACACTGGAATTCGACCCTAACATATTTCGCAAAAGGCAGATGTCGTTTAAATCTGCCCGGTTGTGGCGGTAACGTGCCTACCACGAAAGATTATAAACAAGATTCAAGTGGAATGTATTTAGAATAGCAATATATTAGAAATTATAAGTAAATATGTGATAGTAAATATGTGTGCGTGGTGGCCTAATGGTTAAAACACCAGCCTCTCAAGTATGAGTACGCGGATTCGATTCCAGGTTAGGCAAGTACCAATGTAACTTTTCTAAAGTTATATGTACTTTCTAAGTATATCTTGGACACCAATGACTGAAGGTGAAGGAAAACATCTTGAAGAAACCTGGACTTTGTAAGTCTGAAATCGCCAACCCGCATTAAGCAAGCGCGGTGATTACGCTCAATCCTTCTCTGTATGAGAGGAGACCTGTGCCCAGCAGTGGGACGATAAAAAGGTTGATGATGGATGATGGATGTGATAGAATGATGCCTTAGAATTATATCTAGGCCATAACATTGGCTGCCGGCAGGAATTACCACCCACCAGACAAAGTCTTGCCGCCAAGTGATTCGTCGTGTTCCGGCATGATGTCTGGTAAAGCCGTACGGAGGACGGGTCTGAGCAGTGTCGCGACACATCTGCGGAACGTGCGGCGCCGAAAGTTCGGCTAAATACGCTCGCAGTGTATTTCAAGTGTATATATTGTGTTGCAATGTGTGCCGGGTATGATGCGCCAAATGTTGTTGTGTCGGAAGGTTTGGGCGTGGAGAATCTCCAGATCAATCTCCCTGTGCCGCAGCATCGTTGGTTGTGTTGTTGAGTTTAACATTGCATCACCTCGCTCAACTGCCGTCTTCCTTCCAATTCACTAAGTTTTTTTTAGTAAATAAGCTAAATAAACTAGCGCGCTTTACCATCAACGATTACATCACTGCTTACCATCAGGAGGGATTGCGGTCAAGTACTAGTTTATAATTAAAAAAAAAAAATATCTCTCCGATTAAAATTCTAAAAGCGGCAAACCACTTACCTCGGACCTTCAGATATGGAGTTCTTAGACCACCAGACCAGATCACGAGGAGGCGCACGTCGACACAAATCCCCCCGGAGGTTACGTTAAAAGATCACGGCCATGACTCGCTGGTGAAGCGCGCTAGTTTATTAAGAGCCTATTCACTCTCTAGCCTTGAAGACACTTAAATTGTAATGAGGCAGAAACACCGCTGCTGGCAAGTTGTTCCAGTTCCTCGATGTTAAGTTAATCTAATCAACCCGTACTTTCAAAACTTAGGATAAACATATTAAAATGTAACCATTATATATTGTGGGTACTGTACTAGCTGCGCTCCGCAGTATTTCACCGTTCACGCATGAGTTTGGAGCTCGTTGGAATGTCTATGTATCTCCTAACTTAATCCGGCCCACTAACCCTTGTGCTAAATTTTAATCAAATACATTCAGCCGGTTTAGTGCGTAAGAGTAAATATACAAAAAATCAACCCTTTATCTTTAGAAAAAGTCATAGAAATAACAACAAAAGCATTAAAATTGTGATATACGAGTACCATAGTAACAAGGCTTTTGTGGGACAAAAGCTGTTAGTCTGCAAGCCACCTACGTCAGTTCCAGCTATGTCGTGTCATGTATAGCGAGTAGGCGCCTGCAAAATATTCTAAACGAGATTGCGGGATTCGGCCGGTCACGGTCCATTATGGGACGCACACACTGTGTACTGTGCTCCTGGTTCAAAAGTACCAAAGGGATGTTTTTGACACAGTTTTAGTAAAGTGACGTTGTGTGGAGAACGGTGTGTTGAAATTAAAAAAAAATCAACGGTTCTATAATCTATTCAGCCTTGATTATGACATGATACATTTGCATGACTTCTAAGTTTTTGCTTCATAAGTTATAGGTACCTATTAGTGTAGCTGCTGTTTCACTTTATTCTGCTAGTTAATTAATTTAATATCAGTTCTGTTAACACATATTTAGTAGTAAACATACAAAATTACAATTTGGCTGTTGCGTGTTACAACAACACATTGATTTAATGTTGTCAAATCAGCTAAGTACCTATTTATGTTGGCGTATAAAGTTAATTTACATGTGAATACATGTTGCAGCTGAATCGACAGGATTACTATTATTTCTATTTAGTTCGATCATCAAGGTAATTTCCATACCGGTGTGGGCGCGGTCCCTGAGGAAGCGACCAGTCCGACGCCTAACTGCGTCCCGGAGGGTCATGACCGTTCGGCTGGTCCGGGGATACCGCACGGTCTCTGCTGAGGCGGCGACCCGCCTTGCTGGATTGCCGCCATGGGATCTGGAGGCCAAAACCCTCGATGTTCCACATGTGGGAGTGAAGAGAAGAGGCAAAACGCTTTGACATAAACTCGGTACGCCTGACAGAGTTCCGGCGGGATCTCATGACGACATGGAGAGTGCGATTGTCGCAATCCAGTGCTGGGCACGTCACAATGGCGGCGGTAAGTCACCTCTTTGAGGACTGGGTAGAGAGGCGTCACAGCACCCTCACTTTCCGCCTGACGCAGGTCCTAACTGACACCACTGTTTTGGGAGATTCCTGTTCTGGATAAAGCGAGAGGAAACAGCAGGGTTTCACCATCGTGGGAATCGCCCTGAGGACACGGAGCATACGGTGGAGGTCTGTCCGGCTTGGGTGGACACTGCTGCGTCCTCGTGGTGGCGGTCGTGTCCGGCCCTGGTCCAGGCCATGGTCCGGAGCAAGAGTGCATGACAATCCGTCTCCTTCTTTTCGAATCAGTGATGCTGGTAAAAGAAGAGCCCGAGCACGTGAGGGAGCGGGGATCTCGCCGTCTTCACGCCTCTAGCCGCCACTGGAGACGCCCTGGTCGGAAGATAACATCGAACTCCCGGTCACAGCAGGCGCAGATTTGCGGGCGTCGAGCAGTGGGCAGCTCGCCGCCCGGTAAGGACCAAGCCCGGGTCGACGGACGGCGCATTGTGTTTCACGCGCGCCTCTAAGAGATACAAGCACATCGTGACGGGGTCTACGAAGACCGATGCCTGTGTCAGGATCGCGGGTTGGTCAAAAGAGAAACCGTGGCCCCGGCGGACAGGCAAGTAAAGGAACACGGGTGGGTTTCAGTTAGTAAAAGTCTGATATTCCGCTCCGCCCAGAGCGGGAGAGGCCATTTCCCACCAAAAAAAGTAACTTTCATAAAGTCAAGTTATTTCATAAAAGTGCATCGATCGCCACGTTTTAAACGGACGCTCATTGTTCCATTGGATTCAAAAAGTTTGCCAACAAATCGCTGTGCTTTCGAACCCGGCTATATCTGATAATGGAACCAATTTATTAAATGACCGGAGCTTTATGGAGTCAGCATTAAGCTTTGTAAATAACCGTTGTTAGCTAAGAAACCGGAAACTCATTCCTTTTTTCGGGGGCGTTTGTGTGATATCTGAAGGTATAATATGTTCGATAAAAGTTCTAACAATAACTGACTAATCCATACTAATATTATAAATGCGAAAGTAACTCTGTCTGTCTGTCTGTATGTTACGCTTTCCCGCTTAAACCTCTCAACCGATTTTGATGAAATTTGGCACAGACAATCTTTGGACCCTGAGAAAGAACATAGGCTACCTTTTATCCCGGAAAAATATGATGTTCCCGAGGGAAATCTAAAAAGCGCGATATAACCGAACTCCACGCTGGCGAAGCCGCGGGCGGAAAGCTAGTAGATAATATAAAGTGAACCTTTTTCTGTAAATTAAGGTATTAAAAATGTGGGTATACATAAGTAAATTCCAAGAAATTTTACGAACACAGCCATGATTTCAATTTAATAATTACAAACAGAAACAAACATAGGGCACCACAAACCTACTAATGTTCCTTGTGATGTCTGTTAAATGTTTCCCAGCAAACATTCACAGTTCCCAGCAAGTCGTTACTATAATTTGTAAAGAGTATTACACATTAAAACAAAAAGTGTGAGTGCAAAGTTAATAGGGTGGATACTTACAGCCGCAATTTGGTGGTGCCCGAAATTTTAAGTGGTGTTGAATTTTACTCATTTTCCGCCGCCGAGAGATGTCTAACTAAAATTTGTTGAATGCCTAGTTGGGTAGACGGGGTTTTCAAAAGTTCTTAAACTAATTAGCACGTTCATTTTAGTAACAAATTCGTTTGTGTATTTTCCTCGATCAATCTAATGGTGAAATACAAAAGCTGTACTGCATATATTTTATTAATATTCATGAATATTTGACTCGCGTTTTCCCGGAAATAATTCGGTTAATGTCATCTTTTCGTCATAGATCAATGATTGTTATTATGTCGATGTTTGACATACAAACAAGGTATTTGACTGATGACACCTTTTTCTTATAATAGGGTATTTGACTAAAAAAAACGAATTAGTCCGTCAGTCAGATTTCCAAAAAATACTAGACACGTATTTTTTCTTTTTTCATATAAAAAAAAACTGAAGACGACACAGCGCGTTGAAAACTCGTGTGACGTCACTTCACGCTACACTTTGTAGTGGCCAGTGACGTCACCAGCCACCACTCCTGATCTTTGATGCCTTTTATATTTATCATTTTTTATTGATTTGATAAAACAAAATATACGTATCCAATATTTTTCTATAATCTGAATGACGGACTAAACAGAATCAATTTTTTTTAACCCAGGAAACATCCCTATCTAGTGCTTAACTGCAATCTCGCCTGATAGTAAGCAGTGCTGCAATAGTTGATGTAGCGCGTAAAGTGCGCTAGTACTTAAAGAGCCTATTCACTCTGGCTTTGACGACACTTAAATCGTAGTCAGACGGAAACACCGCCGCTGGCAAAATGGTCCAGTCCTTCGAAGTACACGGCATAAAAGACGAGGCGAAACGCTTCGTTTGGATCGTAGTGGTGTCAACAACGTAAGGGTGAAAACTCGCCGTACGACGGGTCGTCCGGTGATGAAACGGAGCTGGGGGAATTAAATCATGCAATTCCCTCGCACACACTTCAAAATGCATCCTATAAAACACCGACAGGCTGCCTACTCTTCGCCTATACTCCAGGTTTTGGAGACCGATTTGAGCCAGATCTGGGTGGCCAATTAGCCTCTTCGCACGGCTCTCTACCGAATCCAAAGTTGCCAGGTGGCATTTTGCAGCACCAGCCCAAATGTGGCTGCAGTACTCCACACACGAATGGACCTGTGCTTTGTATAACCTTAGCTGACCTGGTGTGAAATACCGCCGGTCTTTTGCAATAACGCCAAGTATTCCATTGACTTTGCACCTTAACTTACTTACGTAAATAATTGTTCAAAAATAAGTTCAAATTATATTGTGGATAGGTTATACATAACACAGGTCTTAAATAATTAAATGGATCAGCTATCTCCCGTAAGATTATAAGTTAAAGTCAGTTATTCGTTAATTTAGAATATTTGAATTTAATTTAACAAGTAACAACCAAAGCATATTAAGCCTGCCTGGTTGAATTACTCTAGTTAGCAGCTGCTAAATACGAGCAGAATGTCGCATGGAGGTAGAGTGCACACTATATGAAAATGTAATCAAAGCAAATTTTGGTGAACAACGTTTGTGGCACCGGTATATTAAAACTGGCCACAACGGATGCAGTTGAATATGAGTATTTTACATGCAGCCAGCGGTTGTGACTTCCACAATCCAGTTACTTTGTAACACGATACCTGAAGACAGGTAGTAGATTTTTGAGCTGCTGACTATCTGTAACGATTGACCTTTGTGGCGTAGCGGTAGCGAAAGCGGCCGCTGCGCAAGGAGGCGTGGATTCGATCCCCGCGTAGTGCAAATAGTTGCATGCATGAATCCATACTTAATATTATAAATGCGAAAGTAACTCTGTCTATCTGTCTGTCTGTCTGTTTGTCTGTCTGTCTGTCTGTTACGCTTTCCCGCTTAAACCTCTCAACCGATTTTTATGAAATTTGGCACAGACAATCTTTAGACCCTGAGAAAAAACATAGGCTACCTTTTATCCCGGAAAAAAAGGATGTTCCCGAGGGAAATCTAAAAAGCGCTATACAATATGTTAAGAAAACCCTGTCCGATCCGTGAAGGTATTGTTAGGAGTCGATAACTGATTCTACTAATGCCCACAAAGCCGGACTAAAGTTTAAAAAAAATCCCCCTAAAAAAATAAATATTATTTCGAAAAAGCGAGGTAACTTAATGCATGTGTGGTAGGCATCCCGATAGCCCCGCCCCCCTTCACCCGCGCATGTATGCGTGGGTGAAGGGGGGCGGGGCATGCGGCACGTGGTCGCATCGCTATTCGCTCCGTCACAAATGGTGTTGTCAGTTTTTAAAAATTACCAAATTTCGGGGAAATTGGAATTAATTCCCGGGCAAAAAGGATTATTTTAAAATTCATTAGTATTGTTACTATGATGATTATGTAAAATTTTATATTATATTTGGTCAAGTGTTTACCTAACTTTTATTATCCTTATGGGTCGGACAGGGTTTTCTTTACATATTGTATAACCGAACTCCACGCGGGCGAAGCCGCGGGCGGAAAGCTAGTATGAATATATGCACTGGTCTGGTCGTGCCTCGGAAAACACGTTAAGCCGTTGGTCCCGGTTGCTTTACGAACATATAAAATAGCAGTCAATACGGGTTGTTGGAGCCCTTAAAAGTCTAACAATTGGTCTAACTGCAATGCTTCGTTATCTCTTCGGATTGTGGAGGTCATATGGTCTCTTCACGGAAAAGTTTATCCAAAATCAGCAGTTAGACTGGTAAACCGGACCCCAGACTCCAAAGCGCAAAAGCTTCGAATACGACTGGGATTAACGCTGAGATGATGATGATGATGACCTGTAACGATTATTAAAGGTCTACTGAATGACAACCAGCACCCTAATTACGTACCATACTAATACTTTTATTTTGAAGCATATTGCTTATCCATTGCTCCTATGTTCGAAAAATGTGTCTACACAACAATGTACAGCGCAATGAATGTTATTGAATTGTCAAAGTGAAACCTATTGCTACTGATAGCTTGTTGCGCAATTACCATGCGGAATCAACGGCTTCATTATTATGCTTTCTGAGGCACCGAGAGGTTTCAAGATAAAATGGATGATCACCCACCCACGAGAGCCTCAATTGTTTAGAGAAATAGACATATAATAGGGATGTTTCCTGGGTAAAAGAAATGATTCTATGTAGTCCGTCATTCAGATTAGAGAAAAATATTGGATACGTATATTTTGTTTTATTAAATCAATAAAAATTTACAAATATTAAAAAGGCATCAAAGATCAGGAGTGGTGGCTGGTGACGGCACTGGCCGCTAAAAAGTGTAGTGTGCAGTGACGTCACACGAGTTTTCAACGCGCTGTGTCGTCTTCATTTTTTGTTTATATAAAAATACTAGACACTGTCTAGTACCTATTTTTTGGAAATGTGACTGACGGACTAATTAGTTTTTTTTTAGTCAAATACCCTATTTACTAATACAAGAGTTTTGTATCGTATTTATATAAAATATATTTAAGTACCACATGGCCTCTCGCAGTGGTCTCGTTCCATTCTCGAGGCTTTTCACTACTATAAAGGATTCACAGAACATCAATTTTGTTAATAAACTGCAGTAGTGCAATTCTGTGGCGAGTTCATTACCGACATTTCCATCCGCCTTATTGTCATAGATGATATGATTCAGTCTTTTGTTATTACACAATGTAGCGGCTGCAGCGACAAATTATGTATTATGTTAATTATCAAACAATATAATAAACGACGAGCGTATAATGGAACTGTGTATGGCCTACTAAACGGATGCATAACTGGCTTTGAGATAATTGAAATATTGCTTATCAGCTTCGTATGCTATTTAAGATGAAAAGTACATGGGAAAAAGCTGGACAGAACGCGTTTAAATAAGCCCGTCATATGGTTAGTTTAATCCTGTGGTTTAATCCAATCAATTCGGTTTTTCAAGAGGTTCTTAGACTAAAACATTAACATCATCAACAACATCATTATATACAATATGTTAAGAAAACCCTGTCCGACCCGTGAAGGTATTGTTAGGTATCGATAACTGATTCTACTAATGCCTACAAAACCTGGCTAAACTTAAAAAAAATTCCCCCTAAAAAATAAATAACTTAAATAAAATAAATAGGTAATTTCATGGCAACACAGGCACAGGTCATAACCTTAGCTGACATCATGCATGTAGGTATAGGTAGTTTATCCAAGTTTATCGAGTCTCGAAAGAAACAATGATACTTAGGCAGCTCGTGAAAAGAACTTTTTTTTTAAGTAGGAAGGTCGTCTGACTCTCCGAATATGTATCATTTCATTCGATGAGCATAATGGCTGTGGCGAAGATGTTGTTCCATATTTCGTTCACTAAGAACGATACAGGCCTGGCACCGTCGCACGAAATTAGCACGGACATGCACACAAACAAAAATCAAGTGATTTCAAATCCGCGCTGGCACAGTTGGTCCACCCTTACCAATCCACTGCTCGCCGAACTGATAATGCAGGTATTCACGTATAGGTCAGCAAAAATATGGTGACGCACCGTCATGCTGGAACCACATTGACCACAATCACCTGATCACAACACAGCTGCTACCTTGCAGTTGCTACCTTCCATCAGCATGTTACATTACTCTACATTAGGAAACGACATGATCACACAATACACGAATAGTCTACATCTACACGGAAACAATGTTTACGCGCAACTGATAATTTAAAGTAAAAATTATTATTATTTTATAAAATTGTACCTACGCGGCTGGCCTCGCGACATCCTTTGAGTAAATAGGGATGTGTAAGTAATCAAAATATTGATTTTCGATCGAAACAATTTACTCGTCTATTTTTGTTATCGATTTAGTATTGTAGTTTCTCATTCTCATTCTCGAATCAACATCGCATGGAATTGTTTAGAACTTTTACAAAACTCAAATTAGTTAGGTACACTGCTGTAAATGAAAATCATGCCAAAGTTTTAATTTCAGTTTCTGTCTCGATATTGATGACATTTACCGTTAAAATATTTGTAAAACTTTACTAAAATTGTGTTTCATAAGTCCTTCTCGTTTCTGTTTACTAATACTTGTGTTATAATAATGTTATTAGTAATTGATCGATAAACAAACAAAAGTACTTTTACCATTGGGTAATCTGTGTTTTTAACAAATCATTCAACCAGATACAAGTTTCGATTAATAGCGATAAAAAATCGTTATTACGCAAAAATTAGTGCATCACTAATTATTTCTTTTACGTCGCCGACAAAGCTCACGCGCGACGCCGCCAAAGAAATAAAGAATCTAAAAAAACAATAAAAGGAAAGCTGACAATTATACGGCCAAAAATGGTGTTGTCATTAAAAAAAAAAATACCAAATTTTGGGGAAGTTAGCGTAAATTCGCGAAAAAAAAAGATAGTTTCAAAATTGATTAGTATTGTTACTATGATGATTATGCAAAATTTCAAATTTTATTTGGTCATGTGATTGCCTAACCTGTATTATCCTTATAGGTCGGTATATTATAAAGCTGAAGAGTTTGTTTGTATGTTTGTTTGTTTGTTTGTTTGAACGCGCTAATCTCAGGAACTACCGGTCTGATTTGAAAAATTCTTTTTGCGTTGGATAGCCCATTAATCCAGGAAGGCTTTAGGCTATATAACATCACGCTGCGACTTATAGGAGCGGAGCATAACTAAACCACGCGAACGAAGTCGCGGACGGCCGCTAGTTATACATAAATTAGTTAGGATAGCCAGAGTCAACTTAAAAGTTGTTAGACTATGTACGTTGATTAAATGGTCCATCAACTTTTAAGTTGTATTTGACGAATTGTCGTGTATCTAAAATCTTCGAATTTTTCGCTAAGAAATCAAAATATTTGTTAACTAGCTTTCCGCCCGCGTCTTCGCCCGCGTGGAATTCGGTTATATCGCGTTTTTTAGATTCCTTATTTTCGGGGATAAAATATCGTATCATTTAGCTTCTAAGTTTACATGTGCATATTAGTTTGCAATATACTATATTGTTTTAAACGACACACAGCGCCATCTATCACCGAACTAGTATGAAGCTAACAATATTTTTGTTTTCCCTCGGTAATATCAAAATTTTCCGGGATAAAAAGTACCCTTTTATTTTAATCTAACTTTACGTTTGCAAAATTTCAAAGCCATCGGTTCAGTATTTACGGCGTGAAAGCGGAACAAACAAACAAATAAACTCACTTTCCGATTTATAATATTAGTAAAGACTTTCTTGATTGTGCTTTAACTTTTTATTAAAAATGAAGTCTAACGCCTTGTCATAACAATCAAAACAAAAAATAAAATCATTTCATAAGCTACTATAAAATTACGACTTACGTTTGCATTCCTAGAATTCTCATTTATTTTACTGACAAAACGGAATCAAGTTACTTGTGAAGTCCTGAACCATTTCTCTATTGCAAATCATTCGAGAAATAATGTATATACACAGTTTAAAAATCACACAGTCGTCCGATGAAGACGTCTAGACAGAGCAATCGTGCGGCGTGTGAGGGGCGAGACGCGGGTGAGCAGCACCCGAGCTGCGAACAAAACGATGTGCGTAGCTCGGTATCTATCATTAAGGGCTGACGCGTGTTTGTTTTTTTATTTGTCTGTTTTATAATTTGATATGAGTGTCAATTTTGAGTATAATTGGGGTGATTATTATGAAAAAGCCATCCTTTTTGACATCCAAGATGGCGGAAGTCATTTTTTTTATAATTTAATATGGGTGTCAATTTTAAGTAAATATAATTGTGGTGCTTGTTACGAAAAAGTTATCCTTTTTGAAATACAAGATAGCGGACGCCAATTTAAATGTATTTTAATATAATATGGGTGTTAATACCGAGGTGGATTGGGGTGCTAGTTACGAAAATGCCATCTAAATAACTTAAATCTGTCTCGAGTTGTTCCCATAGTAAAAATAGCAAATTAATAAATATAATACAGCTATAGATGTTGATCTGCAATAAATAAATAATTTCATAAATATTATTTATTTGTGACAACCCTGGCCGATGCGTTACTGTCTAGACGATTACATTCTAGATGATTACATTTTACACGAGATAAAATGCCGTGTAAACACGTGTAAAATGCCGACACCACAGTATAAAAATCATACAGTAGTATGATTTTTATACTGTGGTATAAAGGTAACATGATGTGGAGTGGGTTTTGTAAATGTGGTATTAAAAGTGGAGCGGGTCACTCCCTCGGCGAGTAAAGTTGTGTGTCGTTTGTAAGTTTATACGGACCACCCTCCCGAGGGCACAGCCATTGAAACTTGTTATGAGATAAAATTGTTTTGTTTTATGTTCTTTGTGGTTTGAAACAATGAAATAGTGGCGTATGTTAATTATGTAAGTATTTTTTTTTTGTGTGGCGAAATGCAGTTTTGTTAATTTATGCTAATATATAAAGCTGAAGGGTTTGTTTGTTTGAACGCGCTAATCGCAGCAACTACTGGTTTGATATGAAAAATATTTTTGCTTTGGGTAGACCATTAATCCAGGAAAGCTTTAGGCTATATAACATCACGTTGCGACCAGTAAGAGCGGAGCATAACTAAACCACGCGAACGAAGTCGCTGGCGGCCGCTAGTACAATATATTTATGTTGAAATATGTATGAAATAGGATTGGACTATCAAATCCTATAAAAGTAATATGTAGTTCTATTGGATATACAATATGTTAAGAAAACCCTGTCCGACCCATAAGGATAATAAAGGTTAGGCAATCACATGACCAAATAAAATTTGAAATTTTGCATAATCATCATAGTAACAATACTAATCAATTTTGAAACTATCTTTTTCTCCGCGAATTTACGCCAACTTCCCCAAAATTTGGTGTTTTTAAAAAATGACAACACCATTTTAGGCGGTATAATTGTCGGCTTTCCTTTTTATTGTTTTGTTAGATTATTTATTTCTTTGGCGGCGTCGCGCGTGAGCTTTGTCGGCGACGTAAAGAAATAACTAGTGATGCACTAATTTTGCGCAATAACGTTTTTTTATCGCTATTAATCGAAACTTGTATCTGGTTGAATGATTTGTTAAAAACACAGATTACCCAATGGTAAAAGTACTTTTGTTTGTTTATCGATTAATTACTAATAACATTATTATAACACAAGTATTAGTAAACAGAAACGAGAAGGACTTATAAAACACAATTTTAGTAAAATTTTACAAATATTTTAACGGTCAATATCATCGATTTTGAGACAGAAACTGAAATTAAAAATTTGGCATGATTTTCATTTACAGCAGTGTACCTAACTAATTTAAGTTTTTTTTTTATTAGTTATAAACTAGTGCTTGACCGCAATCCCGCCCGATGGCAAGCAGTGATGCAATCGTTGATGGTAAAGCGCACTAGCTCATTAAACTATTCACTCAAAAAAAGTCAAAAGTAAAGTTTTGTAAAAGTTCTAAACAATTCCATGCTATGTTGAATCTAGAATGAGAATGAGAAACTACAATACTAAATCGATAACAAAAATAGACGAGTAAATTGTTTCCATCGAAAATCAATATTTTGATTACTTACACATCCCTATTTACTCAAAGGAAAAGTTCTAAACAATTCCATGCGATGTTGAATTTAGAATGAGAATGAGAAACTACAATACTAAATCGATAACAAAAATAGACGAATAAATTGTTTCCATCGAAAATCAATATTTTGATTACTTACACATCCCTAATTACTCAAAGGATGCCGCGAGGCCAGCCCCGTAGGTACAATTCTAAAAAATAAAATCATTTTTACTTTAAATTATCAGTTCCGCGTAAACATCGCTCGAGTGAAGACTATTCGTGTATTGTGTGATCATGTCGTTTCCTAATGTAGAGTAATGTAACATGCTGATGGAAGGTAGCAACTGCTGTTTTGTGATCAGGTGATTGTGGTCAATGTGGTCAATGTGGTTCCAGTATGACAGTGCGTCACTATATCTTTGTCCTGTACGTGAGAACCTCCATTATCAGTTCGGCGAGCAGTGGATTGGTAAGGGTGGACCAACTGTGGCCAGCGCGGATTTGACACCACTTGATTTTTATTTGTGTGCATGTCCATGCTAATCTCGTGCGACGGTGCCAGCTGGGCCTGTATCGTTATTAGTGAACGAAATATGGAACAACATCTCCGACACAGCTATTATGCTCATCGAATGAAATGATACATTTGGAGAGTCAGACGACCTTCCTACTTAAAAAAAAAGTTCTTTTCCACGAGCTGCCTAAGTATCATTATTTCTTTCGAGACTCGATAAACGTGAATAAATTACCTATACCTACATGCATGAGGTCAACTGAGGTTATGAACTGTGCCTGTGTTGCCATGAAATTACCTATTTATTTTATTTAAGTTATTTATTTTTTAGGGGGAATTTTTTTTTAAGGTTAGCCAGGTTTTGTAGGCATTAGTAGAATCAGTTATCGATACCTAACAATACCTTCACCGGTCGGACAGGGTTTTCTTAACATATTGTATAAAGCGCCCACACATAATTCCTTTCAAAAAATGTATGTATTAAATAAAGTCCGTACCCACAAATCACAAGGGTAAGTTGGCAAGCGGAACGCGTGGAATAAAAAATAAAGTAAAAGTAGGTATAGTAGCTATTTTATTATTATTGATTTTATCCTACAACATTTTTTGCGTTTGCGAATTTTTAGCGTTAATAATGAATTTTCTAAATTTCTTTCAATAGCCACCACAGGCCATTTCATCAAAAGTAAGCCAGGTAAGGACCAGGCCCGAGTCAACGGCACGTCGTGTTTCACGCGCGCCTCAAAGAGATGCCAGCTCATCGTGACGGGATCCACGAAGACCGATGCCTCCTGGGTCAGGGTTGCGGGTTGGTTCAACAAGAAACCGTGGCCCTGGCCGTTGCACAGGCAAGTGAAGAAACGCGGGTAGGTTAGTCAGTAAAAGTCTGACACGTCTTTCCGCTCCGCCCAGAGCGGGAGAAGTCATTTGATGATTTCCTATCCCAACAACAGAAAAAAACAGGCCATTTCATCAATGTTACTCATCATCCCGAGTTATACGAATGAGTAACGAATACAATAGGTAATGCTATAATAAACACACCAGATCTTGATTTATTCAGCTACAAGCAAGCAGAATTAAAAAAAAAAAACATACTATCCTTACCAACTTGTTTGAAATATTGTTTTTCTTCAATGTAGTTTGTTTTATACATTATTTTTTTTAAATTAAAATTTTTGTATTTTATATCGTTGTCAACTTTGTTGTCTATTAGTCTTAGTGTAGCATAATAGATTTTTCGAGGCAGCAAAATATATAAATCAATGCTGTGTACGCCGTAATTGTCATGTACATTAGTCCTTTAGTTATTAAGATTACTCTAGAATAAGTTTAATGTATGTGATGTGGCTGTGCTTTAAATAAATAAATGCTACTATTGACAGAAAGTAGACAATTATGTAATGTAGTTCTTCTGAGAGAGCAAACCTAGCTGCGGTTTTTTTATATTATATTTATAGATGTGGTGTAGGTAGTTTAGTATAGTTTAAGCAATGATGAGGATGCCACATAAAATACATTAAATAGCTTTATTTGAATTACAGCTATATACTGAAAATAATTCAAAACGTTCTGTAAATAAAAAAGTATATACAAATATACATTTTACTGTCGCTAATCAATGTTGTTCAACATACAACCCTGGCCTGCAAATTGCAGAAAATGTAAAACAAAATGAATTTCGTTATCTACCCTGGGGCTTCCATCTTAAGCGAAAAAGAATTTCTGTGAAATTCTGCAAAAAAAAAAAGTCAAAGGGATCTCTTGGTTGTTTGATCCCTAAATGACTTTATGTTAAGCTTCCGTGACTCCGAAGGCCGTGATAAGAAGACCCATGTTACAATTAGGAGTAGTTTTCCTTGTAACCCCTGTCTACCCCTCTAGTTAACTATCGAAGAACAAATACTTATGTACGTGCGTATTTTATTAACTAACTAGCTTTCCGCCCGCGGCTTCGCCCGCGTGGAGTTCAGTTATATCGCGTTTCCAAGAGAACTCTTCAAAAGTCCGAGAACCAAAATTATCCTATGTTATTTCTCAAGGTCAACTCTATCTCTGTGCCAAATTTCAATAAAAGCAGTTCAGTGGTTTAGACGCGAGAGCGTAACAGACAGAGAGACAGACAGACAGACAGAAAGAGTTACTTTCGCATTTATAATATTAGTAGGGATTATTTATTCGCGAGTTGCTATAGTACGGCTGAATCTATTAAATTGAGGCTTTTCTTTTAAATTGAGAGTTTTTCAGTACTAATATTTATGTCAGTGGTTTAAGGTTTTAGGGTGTTACCACACCAAACCATCGATAGTCGATCGATGCCATCTATCGACATCGGTCGATGTTGATCCATCACAATAGTCCAGTCTAGTAGAAAGTTTAATAATAATAATAATCCATTCTACCATCGAACGATGGCATCTATCGGCTATCGATCGATTGGTGTGGTAAAAACTATCGATCCACGTCGACTAATCCATTCTACATCGATCGATCGATTGGTGTGGTAACACCCTTGCTCACTTGGATATTGGATATTTTCCGACTTTGCTTGAGTTTAAACAAAAACCGGGCCTTTAATTGTACACCAATTAAAGGCCCGGTTTTTCCGTTGTTTGGCCCGGTGTCGGAATGGACTAGATAATAAAGAGTATTCTATCTATTCTTGAATACTGCACACTGCACACACTGCTACTATGGGCTGGTGCTGCAAAATGTCACCTGGCAACTTAGGACTCAGTGGAGAGGCTTGCGAACAGGCTAGCGGCGATCGAAATTTGTTTAGGAACAATTTCCTAAGCCCGGAGTTTTTTTTTATTAATTTATTTCATGACCATGGATACAAGTCCTTCAGTCGAAATCTTAAAGTATTTTTTAAAACAAAGCACCTATGAATAAGTAAAACTTAACCTAACTTATAACCTAGCCCTATCTCCTTTCGCTTCCCGCGTGCGCCCACTAGGAGGAAGGTTTGGGACAAAGTCATGATGTGGCCGCTATGCTACAATATTTCACTGTTCCCTAAGCCCGGAGCACCTACACGCTTACGGTAGCCAGCATTTCGTTATTCTATGTGATGCATTTTGAAGAGTGTGCGCAGGAATTACATGACATAATTTCATCATCACCATTCCATTATCGCCCGTCGTATGGTGAGTATCCACCCTTATCGTGTTGACACCGCTAAGAACCGGTCGAAGCGTTTCGCCTCGACTTTTATCCCGCGTATTTCGAGGGACTGAAACAATTTAAGTTTGCAGAGTCTTCTCGTCTGATTACAATTTAAGCGTCTTCAAGGTTAAAGAGAATAGGCTCTTAATAATTACTACGTTTTACCATAATAATAATGTTTTATTACTAGCAAAAATGTAACTTAAGTTACAAGTACAGTAGTATGGTACAACAAAAGGTGCATTGGCTATATCTCCTTGCTCCCAAACTAGGTATAAAGCCTGTGACTTGGGAACCAGTGATTCCATAAGGGTAGACATGTAGATAATGAAATGTCATACAAAGTCTATTTTCACCAGTAACATAGTGAACATAACAAAACAATCATTAATTATATGTATTAAACAGGAAAAGTAAAAAAAAATAAAAAACTGTAAAGTGGGTGTTTGAGTGAGAGTAAATTATGTAGAAGTGTTGTGTATGAGTAAGTAATGTGAAAGTGCTGAGTGTGTATTTGTATAGCTTAAAGTGTCTTGGTGAGTGTGGTACTTGTAGATGTGTGATAATGGACGGTGTGTAGAGTGTTTGTATTTGAATAAGAAGAGATCCAACCTAAGCATGCGGGAAAAGAAGTTTTTCGGTCTCATCATATGATTTCTCAAGTAGCCATTCTTTAACTGAGTTTTTACATTTGTGATAATTTAGACTGTTGATATGGAGAAATAATTGCAACGATTGCATCACTGTTTATCATCTGGCGGTTGACCGCGATTCCGCCTGATGGTAAATAGTGATGCAATTGTTCATAATGTTAAAAAAAAATCAGAAAGTTATAGTATTAAATTTATGGGGCTGATGATAATCCAATCAGTCTTTCGAAAATATACTTACTTTATTCATGCAGACGACTCTTTCTTTTCTATGCTTGTGATTATATATATACTAGCTTTCCGCCTGCGGCTTCGCCCGCGTGGAGTTCGGTTATATCGCGCTTTATAGATTTCCCTCGGGAATAACAATTTTTTTCGGGATAAAACGTAGCCTATGTTCTTTCAGATTGTCAGTGCCAAATTTCATCAAAATCGGTTGAGAGGTTTGAGCGGGAAAGCGTGACAGACAGGCAGACAGACAGACAGATATAGAGAGATAGTAATATTAGTATGGATTTTATTTATTTTTCAGTGTTTTATTATTCTAGTAGATAAGGCCCGATTTTTCAACAGTCAGTTACTTTTTTTAATGAAAATTATGTAAAACCGCGATATTTTTTTAAAGTTGTAATTTAGTGATTTATTTGGGCAAGATTACATGATATAAAATACAGAGATACAAATAAGTCCTCTCAAATAATAATAACACAAAAGTTGTATACACCATATTGCTGTATTAATTTGTAAGTCAAGTAATACAGAATACCTTAAATATTCTTAAAGTACTCCCTAATTAAAGTACCTAGAGACATTTTATTAAATTTAAATTTAGATGTGCAAAATATATCCAGTGTAATAAAATGCCTGTTGTAAGAATCAACAAGGCGACGAAGAAGTACAGACGACTGCACATCAAGCTGCTACAATCTGTCAAATTTCTTTATTATATTTTCAACTTTATCTCTAAAGTATTAAGGCTTAAAGTTGATTGAGAAACTTTGACAGTTCTGGGTAGCTTGGCCTGCTGTCGTCTGTACATAATATACTACATGGAATAATTGAAGGTCGTACTCGAATAACACTTCTTATTCTTCTTTTCTAGTATTCTAATATCAAGTAACAGCCGCCTAGATCCCAAATCCAGTACGTCATTCCGCTTCAATAGCTGCAAGTAAGGAACCTTTGATTGGAAGCACTTACAAGTTCATAGATCGCAAGAACATCTTTTGTACCCTTTCAATTTTAGTACCATATTAGTCGTAGAAAGGGTTCCAGAACGGGGCGGAGTATTTTAACTGAGATTGTACTAAAGTCTCATATGGTAGTGTAATATCGTAGAGGGCCGCACAAAGTCATGTGATGATCATGATTCTTATAAAACCATACATATGAACCCTAATTACGCAATACACTATTTCTAACAATTTGAATAATTTTGAAGCTTATTGCTAATCAATTTCTTATAGGTATGTATGAAAAATGTGTTTACTCAACAACGTAAATAACGCAATGAATGATGTTGATCTGTCAAAATGAAACCTATTGCTACTGATAATGTGTTAAACAATTACTCTGTTGACCTTATCTAGTGCGACTGCTTCATAAGTCACGAACACTTTTCCTGAGATAAAAAATAATGTAATTATAATTTTTAGAAATCAGCGCTTATATTCATATGTTTTAAGGACCTGTTTCTATCACAGATAACACTATAATTATATTCAGTAGATATTTATTCAAGTAAAAGAACGAAGTAGCCAAGAACAATTTTTCTTAATAAAAAGTAACAAACTAAAATATTTTCCTTAATAGAAAAACATAATGGGCTGTCAATTTACACGACGTTGCTAACTTCCCTGTAACATTAAAGTCCTGTTATTCTTCTTTGAACGAGTACAGTTCCGAGTGACGGTAACAGCACACCATTTACGAACATGATCTCCCACTCTTCCCCAGTTTATCTACCTGAAACTGCAAACACGTACATACAACTCATCCTTTGCCAAAACAACTTCGCTCGTAAATATCGATAACAAAACTGCGTGAATCACGAAGTCGCTGCATCCAGCCTCAGTTACAAACCCTGTTGTTGCTTTAAAGCAATTTACTGCTTTTGTGGTGCAAAACTAGCGAAACGCATTCTCGGAGGGAAATTGTGACTGTTTACGTCATAAATTAGCCTCGTTCATTACTTTGGTAGCAGATGGGGTTGGGTTTTAAGGCAATACGTGAGGATCAGCTTTATAGCATGCGTAAGAAATACACGTGAATTCCAGAATCCGTGATTGGTGGTTTGAAGAGAAATGGTGATTGCAACCCGACGATACCGCAACCTAATCTTCTATTCGAAACGAGGTTTACGCCAGCGGTAGTTTCAAAAGTAAAGTATAATTTTAAAGTAAATCAGTGTGATCCAAAACAAATCGTCAGAAGCTTTTCAATTTCAAACTACTCAACGAACTCCAACAAAAAATGTCTAGCTCGCATAAATTCGTTTTTAGTTTTATGCACCTATTTTTCATACATTATCTGCTCGGCAGGAAGTCGCAAAGACATTTTTATACTTAAAATATCTTCCCCGAGGCGAAGAAATTCCACTGAGCATCCGGGCATAGTTTGTGCATTCCGCGTAGCTTGCGGCCGGCATATCATTGCAGTGAGCCGCCAAGCAATATAACTCTGGGCCAGCGCGCGCCCCACTTCGTCTTAGCAGTAGTTTCTTTTATGTATATAATTTGTTTGTTCTGATTTTGGTTCAGAGAAAATGTTTGCTGTAGGTTTTGCATTACTCTGATTTCTTCAAGCCTTTAAAATTTGAAACTTTAGTTTTGTCATCAAACAATATAATATAGAACTAGTAAACTGTTCTCGCTTTTGGTTCATGAATGAATTCCCAAAGCTTTTCCTCAAAGGAAGAGGTTGTCAAAACAAATGGATTTTCGGAAGAGTAATTGATATATTATATAGGCCTTATTAAAACTGTTATTTTCCTCTTCAGCACTGTTCCAACAATAGATTAATATTCTTTAGTTTGTTACTCAGAATTCCGTCCCCACTCTGCAACATACTATTAAAACGATAACAGGATAAACTACTCAAAAAGACATCAGTTATTCCTTTGGTACCTAATAATTATAATTTCGTTTTAATTTATTCCCTAAAAATTATGCAAATATCACTAATGAAACACGATATTAAAGATTAAGTAATTTTATCAATGAAGTATGTAAGATTAATTAAAAAAACGTTTACGTAAAATATTTTACAAAAGATAATTTTGCTATTTGCCTAGAAAGGCAAATATAGACATCAAATTTCTAGTTTTACGAAACAGTATTAAAGGCAGTATTAATCTGGAGTTCACGACAAGGTTTCGGTTATCAATTAGTGTAGTAGGTATATCAATTCATGAAATTGGTTGATGACTATTAATAGTACTTTAAATCCTTAAGTATTTCAGCGTAAATTCGATCTATTCCAAAGTAAAATTTGTTTGACAATATTCCTAGGATTTATTTTCCCAGACAAAGGTGTTGGATACTGATCGACTGGAGGATAAGGTGAAGATCAAGATGGTAATTTGAAATTAACTACGTTCAATACATGTCATGATTGGAGATACTGTATGAACTTTGAATTCTGTATATTAGCTTCAATACATGATTCTGGTAACAATTATATGACAATTAGATTCGGTCATTCGCTAAAGTGGGTGTGGTTATCTTGACCCGTTTATCAATAGTGGATCATACAAAGCGCCAGTAATAAATTAACGTTATAGCAGCTATATATGATTAATAATATGAGCCTATTGTATCTAGTTCAGTTGAATCATTGCTTAATTATGCACGGCTCTGTACGTGCTGGTAATTAAGGATCATGTTACTAATTCTATCTCAATATACTATGACATAGGTTATGAACGTAACGAATCAGAAATGATAGAGAACAAAGATAATCTACATAGTCGAAAAATTTCCAAACCTATATGGTAAACTAATGTGGCAGTGGGCAGGGCACGTTGCTCATAGAACAGGTGGCCGATAGGGCAGACAGGTTCTGGAAGAATGACTGGGTGCCGTAAGACATAGCGTTGGAAGACCTTCTATTAAGTGGACCGATGACTTGGTGATGGTCGTAGGAATCCACAGCTTTTGGTTATACTCATAGAAAGTGCATAGCAGAGTCCACACGCAGTGCCTTGGCATTAGGTACTGCGTGTTGACTCCGCTGGTCTATATAATAAAGAAATAATAAATAAGTAATTATTATTTCTTTATTATATCTAAATTACTTTTTTCACACCACAGAAAGACATCTGTTCGTTACTAGACATTTATATGGAAATTATTTTTGTTGTTGGGACGGAACATCATCAAATGACTTCTCCCGTTCTGGGCGGAGTGGAAGGGGGTGTCAGACTTTTACTGACTAAAATCCACCCGTGTTTCTTCACTTGCCTGTGCGACGGCCAGGGCCACGGTTTCTTTTTTAACCAACCCGCAACCCTGACTCTATGGAAAGACATCATATTTTGATTATGATAACAAAGTCACTATGTGACAGATTACAAACCTAACGGCCAGTAACGGCCTACATGAAGTATTAACCTGCAAGAAATAGATACACAACACAGAACAAGTCGAAGTGATGGTGCTTGGAGAAGGCCAGCAGTCCAGATATGTGCAGATGTAGGAAACGTCCATTGCTCGTCTGAAATGATGAGTTTAAGAAAAATGTGATGAAGTTTTGGATACTGGATTCAAATCCTAGGTGTCAAGACAAAATTTTTTAAGGACCTTGGAGTCTGGATTCGTGTTAGGTTAATAGCACTATGGTTACCCCCTAATAAGTGCACGGTACCTAACCATACCTAACGAAACGGTCTGCTTTTCCTAACTCTTTGGATATAAAATAATCCGAAAAAGAATTAATGAGAAAAAGAAGTTATCCAATTTCATAGTTTTGAACGTGATCGTTTGATTCAAAACCTTTTTTTTTCGAAACAAGTACTTCTACGTACGTGAACGGTAGTTAAAAGCTACAATGTTAGCACGTCTATAATCTGTTTCCCTGATCTCGATAGCTCAGGCGGCAAGCTGACCGGGGAAGTTTGGAACGCTGTTGAAAAATGAAGCCATCTAAAATGCGATATTTTTCGCTGCTGCCATCATTGAGTGAGTTTGAAACTTGGAGTTTTTAGTTTCGCGGTGACTTGTTATTGCGTTGTGACTTTTCTACGTATTATTTTAAAGTAGTTTTTAATGGTCTAGTGTTAAAAATTTCTATTATTTTCTGGATACTTATTTTTGATTAAACTCTTTTTTTTTATTAACTGCCTGGAAATCCTCACGGAATGGGTCTGACAAATAAGTTTGACAGACCTCGGGTTGGGTTCTGCTAGACTTTTACTGCCTAACACCGCCCCGGTGTTCTTGTGTGTGTCGGTGTCCTCATTATGTCGGGGGCTGCGGGTGTAAATACGACTTCTGCTGCCCCAGACTGTCTAGTAAGCTGGTGTGCTAACCAAAAACTATTGGTATGCGTGTACGCAATTTTCATGCTCTTTTACCCATATGAATATGACATGATCTTGACATGACTTGATCTGTCAAGTTGCGTTTGTACATCAATATTTATACAAACGATCGCGTACTCGTGCAGCGATTGCTTTTGTTTAAGAGCGACCTTGGCCGTTTATCTAGAAGTTGATTGATGATCTCAAAAATATAGTCTACTATTGCTCATTTGTGACAAAATGTATAAAAATTATCTGTAATAGGTGTGGCAGTACATATAAGCGCCACAAATAAACAACGCGTCATACTGACGTCACACGAATTCTACATCTCGCAAGCAGAATTTACCATGCAATTAGCATACATACAACTTCCCAACTTCAACCCTTGGAACCGCCAGACATAACACCCGTCTGGTCGTAGGATCCTCCCTATTCTATGGAGGGTGAGTGAACTTTACACCTTGTTCCTCATGCCTCCACACTGGTGACCCTGACGTGAGGAACAATAAGTATCTACCGGATATCAACCCTTTAATTGCTCCTAAAGAAGTTGGACAGCCGATCGGTTCTGTGAAAAATCACCGTGAAAAGTTTGTTGAAGTGAGCTGTCAATAGTGTTGTCATTAGGTGTAGGTGGAGCTCATTTCACCAGAGTTTTCCCGGTGAGATTGTCACAAAATCGCACTGCTGACATCCTTTTTTTATAAATTATAAACTAGTGCTCGACCGCAATTCCGCCTGATGGTAGCAGCGATGCAATCGTTGATGGTAAAGCGCACTAGTTTATTAAGAGGCTATTTACTGTAGCCTTGAAGACACTTAAATTGTAGTCCGACGGTAACACCGCCGCTATCAATTGTTCCAGTCTCGAGATGTACGCGGTATAAAAGACGAAGCTAAACGCTTCGTCCGGATCGTAGTGGTGTCAACAACGTAAGGGTGGAAACTCGCCGTACGACGGGTCGTCCGGTGATGAAACGGAGAAGGGGGAACTAAATCATGCAATCCGTGACTGTGCTTGTAACGATTATGTAAATGATTATTTTTTATTGTTTCCATTCCCTCTGATAGAAAATGATATTATTTTTTGTATAACTAATGCTACATTCTTTCTCATATTATATTTAACCTGTCTGCGACAAATTTCAGGTTAGAATGTAATATTATTTTTGCAGAAAATTAAGTCAAGACGGGATTAATAAACGACTACATCTCTTTTAGTAGCGGTTTTTCTTTGTAAAATATGTGAAAACATTTTGACTATTATTATTTTTTGCAATACGGTATATGCAAAAATAATAAACAATGACCTCGATTCTCTTGTTCACCAACTAAAATAAATTTAGAAACATAGAACAACAACATTAACAAAAGGTGAGAAGATAAATATAAATTTAGTCGTGTCAAAATAGTTAACGCCTGACGTCTTTAAAAATATGGCGACGAATCTACTAAAATCACGTCTAAACGGTCTATGAAGTATTTCAATTTGCCGCGGGTTATTCGAAAGAGCTACCGTGGTTTGGTACACAGGCAAGTGAAGGAACACGGGTGGGTTTTAGTCAGTAATAGTCTGACACGCCCTTCCGGTCATTTGATGATTTTCCACCCGCAAAAAGTGTATCTTGATTTGAAAGGACTAAGCTAATATTTTTTCTTTAGTCCTTTTTTAAATGAATTGGAAAAAGATGCACTAAGTTTAATTTAGTTTAGTTGGAGATCAAGGGTATCGAGGCCAAAGTCTTTACTGTCCCACTGCTGGGCACAGGTCTCCCCTCATACAAAGACGGATTGAGCGTAATCACCACACTTGCTTAATGCGGGTTGACGATTTCAGACTTAGAGTCCTGGTTTCCTCAAGATGTTTTCTCTTTCACCTTTTTTAATTAGTCATTGTGGTCCAAGATATACTTAGAAAGTATGTACATATAACTTAGAAAAGTTACATTGGTACTTGCCTGACCTGGAATTGAACGCGCACACTCATACTTGAGAGGCTGGTGTTTTACCACTAGGCCCCCACTACAGCTGAATGTTTTATTTTATCTGTAAACGAAATGGATGGTCAAGCGTAACGGCGACGATTTACGAGGCGTTTGTGTTAGGTTCTTTTTTTTTTAATAATTCTAAATCAGTGCTTGACTGCAATCCCGCCTAATGGTAAACAGTGATGCAATGTTGATGGTAAAGCGCACTAGTTTATTAAGCCTATTCACTTAAAAAACTTAGGAATAGGAAGGATGACGGCAGTTGAGCGAGGTGATGCAATGTTAAACCCAAGACCAACACGACCAACGATGCTGCGCCAGAGGGAGATTGATCTCGAGACTCTCCACGACCAAACTCCCGAAACTACAACATTTGGCGCATCGTACTCGGCACACATCGCAACACAACTACTCAGACCCGTCCTCTGTACGGCTTCACCAGACATCACAACGAATACGGACACGTTCAAACACAAACAGGCGTTTTAATTTGTGTAAAGTATCTCATCGCCATTGCCCTTAAAATAGTGAAGGAAAATAATATGAGGAAGCCGGCATAGAACCAAAAATTCGAAGACGCGAAACACGTGTCAACTCGCGTAGGGCGCGCGTGATGTATTACGCAACATTATTTCTTACCGAAAGGAGGCCTGTGTCCCGTGGTGTGTGAGCATTAAGTTATGTATGTTATCATCATCTCAGCGCTAATCCCAGCCGCATCTGAAGCTTTTTACAGCTTTGGAGTCTGGGGTCAGCTTTACCAGTCTAACTGCTGATTTTGGCTAAACTTCGATATTTTCCGTGAAGCGACTGTCTTCTGACCTTCACAACCCAAAGGCGATATCGAAGCATTGCAGTTAGACCAATTGTTGAAATTTTATGGGCTCCAATAACCCGTAACGACTGCCATTAGATGTTCGTATGGCAACCGGGACCAACGGCTTAACGTGCTTTACAAGTCATGACCAGACCAGTGCAAATATTCATATTCATGGATACAAATATTTGCACTGCGCGGGGATCGAAACCGCGCCTCTTTGCGCAGCGGCCGCGTTCGCTACGGCTACGCCACGGAGGCTGGCATTAAATTATGTATGTAATGGCTAATAACTACTTTTTTTTTGTTTTAAATACGTTGCCCCACTCTAGGAATGACTCCTGTATCCTGGGTGCGTTTACAAATATTAAAACTCACATACACAAACAGCCAGACCCGGAACAACTACCTGTAGGCCGTACAAATATTTGTTCGATGTGGGAATCGAATCTGCAACACGCAGCGCAACAGTCGACCGCTCAGCCTCTACACCAATCGTGCCGTCGAAATGTATGTCATCATCATCATCTCAGCGTTAATCCCAGTCACATCCGTAGCTTTTCAGCTTTGAAGTCTGAGGTCCACTAATTTTGCCCCTCATCAAAAAATCATCTTATTCACCATTCTTACCATGGTTATAGGGAGTGGACCATATTCTACCAACAGGGTCCAGTACAACTTTCGCGTTTATAATATTACTAGCGGCCGCCAGCGACTTTTTTGGCGTAGAGTTAGTTATGCTCCGCTCCTTTTGGTCGCAGCGTAATGTTACATAGCGTAAAGCCTTCCTGGATTAAGGGGCTATCCAACGCAAAAAGAACTTTTCAAATCAGACCAGTAGTTCCTGAGATTAGCGCGTTCAAACAAACAAACTCTTCACCTTTATATATTAGTATAGACTAGGAGAAATTTTTTCTCGCATAAGTTTTGATCTGGTGGGAATTTCTGAGTAAAAAGTTCCTAAGAGTTAATTCCGGTTATAAAACAACTTTTCATTCAATTCCGATGAAAGAGTGAAAGAGAAAGAGTCATAAAGATCCATCCATACGTACAAACTTGTTAGATATACATATATTTTTTAATAATTATAATCTACTGCTTGACCGCAATACCGCTTGATGGCAAGCAGTGGTGCAACCGTTGATGGTAAAGCGCGCTAGTTTATTAAGAGCTTATTCACTCAAAAAATCTGAGTGTATAGGAAGAAAGACGGGAGTTGAGCGAGGTGATGCAATGTTAAGCCCAACAACACGATCAATAATGCTGCGCCAGAGGGAGACTGATCTGGAGACCCTCCACAACCAAACTCCCAACAGAACTACATTTGGCGCATCGTACCCGGCACACATCGCAACACAACTGCTCAGACCCGTCCTCCGTACGGCTTCACCAGACATCATGCCGGAACACGACGAATCACTGAGTGGCAAGACTTTGTTTGACGGGTGGTAACCTTTGCCGGCAGCCGATGTTATGGGCTACCACCGATGTTAGATGCTACAATTGGCAAGTAGATCTGGAACCACAGTGCTATCACTGCTCTCTATTGGATATTATTAACCCCTAAACAATTTATAGATGTAAGCGATAAAATAAACTGAGAAACTTAGCATTTTGATGAACTAACTAGTGTACAAACTAACGCGAATTAGTGCGAGTCGGGGCGCGACATGCAAATAAGCTACTTACACATTACTACGAGATGTGTGCCTCAGCATAATAGGACTAAAGTACTTACGTAAGTAAAATATAGGAAGTAGTTTAGAGCATGAATAAGACAAAGTACAGACGGTCTGTTCCGTACAAATCTCACCTTTAAAACTCAGGTGAAATGAGCGGTCAAAGCTGTTGATAGTGTTGTGGAGGAATGAGGAACAGGGAGTAAAGTTCACTCCTCCTCCATAGAAAAGCGAGGATCCTCCGACAAATTGTGTGTTGAGTCTGGCGGGCCTGAGTTTAATGGACCCCGAGGCGGAGGCGCGCGCCGACACTCGCGCGCGCCTCCAGCGCCAAAGGTGATGCTCGGGGTAATTTAACACCTCACTACCCCACGCAGGAGGCGAGGCCCGAACAGATCGGGCCGGCACGAAAGTGTAGGGCTGCGGCAGAATCAAGAACTCCCGCGGTCTCACGCGCATGTGGCTGACGAGACACCGGGGTGGTTCTTAGTCAGTAGAAGTCTGACAGACCCCGTCGCCCACCCCAGGGCGGCGGACATCCATTGAGAATTTTACAAACCAGAACAAAAAAAAAAAAAATGGTGGGCCTGGGTTGCCCGACGGTTGATGTTGGGAAATTGTATGTATTTTAGTTACATGGTAAACTCTGCTTGCTAGATGTAGAATCCGTGTGACGTCAGTATGACTTGTTGTTTATTTGTGGTGTTTATAGGTTCCGTTACAGTGTCAATCCCTAGCATCAGCAGTGCAATTTTGTAAATATCTTTTCGTGAACCATAAGGTGAACTGAGCTAGGGCCCCAGACTGCTATTTTTATAAATTTGTGATTCCAAAAGGATTCCATTGTCATTGTGCTAACAGTTCGTAATTTGTTAAATTCATAATGATCAATTATCGATCAATTATTTCGTAATGGAATGGTAATAGAATGACATCACCCTATTGTCATTATTTTAAAAACCATATAGTAGAAATTATTTCCTTAAAACTACTACTCAATCAGAACAATTATTAAAATGGAGTGGAGTATCAGTGATTAACCACTAGAGATTCATAATGATGTCATTTAGTTAGTAGATTACTAAACTTGTCAAAATCTATCATTATGAAATCACTGATCGACTATTCTGGTACTATTGTAATGTCAGACTCAGGCTCCTGGGGTGAACTGCGTCAACAGTCTCAACCCCTAGCATTTAATGGAATGACAGCACTTCACCTTATGGTTCACGGTAAGATTTTTACAAAATAGAACATCTGTAGCTTTGGACCAAAGTTGAGGTTATATTTTGAAAGGACAAAATATAACCTCAACTTCACTTCTTGAAGAATACCATTGATCAAGAATTCGTGACATTGATTCAATGGCTCCTGTGGAAGATACACTACAATTTTGCCAATAACACGTGTAACAAATTATAGAAATTCTTCGAAAATGTTACTTCACAATAATGGCGGATATCCAATGACAGACGAGAAAGACCACCGGACAGAAGATAAAATACTAGTTTAGACCTATCAAAATAGTCCGCTTCTGAAGTAAATTGACCTATTTTTGGTTGCCATGTTTATAATCGCGTCTAAATTGTCTATGGAGTATCTTGATTTTACAGGATTAAACAAAAATGTTATCTTTTATCTAGTTCTTATTCTAGTTTGTAAATAAAAGAATCGCCGTTAACACTGATAGCTCGCTTTATCTAAATTTATACGGCGAGATTTCCACAGAAGAGACTGGCAGGACTCTAGTGAAAAAGATATAAATATCTTTTTCTTCATAGCGTGTTGATGGCAATATAAATTGTGGTACCCTAGAACGTAACAACTTTATCCGCTGAAAACGTGTTGCTTATTTCGGGTTTCGTTGCCTTTTTTATTTTAACTGGATTTATATTTATCCGGTAATAAGTTTTTAAACGCATTGATGGATTATCCTTGCATACATTTTCTTCAGCTTGTCTTATACATACTCAAACGTTAGCTTAGTCTGTGAATGCCTTAATTTAGGGTGCTAAATAAGCTCGCCTTCTTCAGTGACGAGCTTTCAACTAACTCTCGCTACGTAAAGAGCAGTCTTCAGTTAATTAGTCTTCGTTTATAAATAAACGGTGTGTAATATGATATAATATCAGATATAAAAATAACACTTGAAATAACGTTCACAAGGTATAATTTGTATGTACTATAAGATAAGATAAGATCATTTATTTGTATAAACACGTGTATGTTAAGTTGGAGATAATATTAATACAGTTCAACATGTTTTGCCGTAGATGGCGTACAAAATTATTTGAGAATATTTAAGTAATTTGAATAATATTTAAAGGAGAGAAAAAAAAATCACTCAATTAATACAAAATAGGTATTCATAACTTAGTCACACTCAATAGTCAAATTTTAAATACAATCAATACGGGAAATAGTCAATATTTGATTACAGTCAATATAGCAAACAAAATGTCAAAATTCAATTACAGTCAATACCCAATTTCATATGATCCAATGTAATATTTTATCTTCTTTTGTTCTAATAACATTTAGTACAGCGTTCATTTCATATAATTTTCAATTTATATAACGTTCTTTCCATATAACGTTTTGTTGATATGCTTATCATATATTTCTGTAATGAATAATTAAATATTAAGAAACATCGTGTGTTTACTGTTCGTACGTAACCTAATCCATCCATTGCGTAGTTTTAAAGATTCAAACATACAAAGGGATATAGATGCAGATAAAGCGACTTTTTTTTATACTATTTAGTCATCATCATCATCCCAGCGTTAATCCTGACATTCCTGATTCCCATAACATCAATCTTATTACTTGAATACCTTCCACCCCTCCACTTACGCGTTCTACACACACAAACACACACACACACCCCTACACACCCACACACACACCCCTACACACCCACACACACACGCATACACATACACACATAGGGATGTAGTTTAATTAATTATTAACTTTATTACTAGTCTGGAACTACAATGTAACTTATTGTTTAGCTAGGCGTCGATAGCTGCGCCACAGTTTTAACTTTTGTAGCTATCTTCGTTTCAATTTGTAAACTTATGTCCTAAAACTTGTTCCAAATAAACGTTTATTATTATTTTTTATTATTTATTATAATCCCAGTCGCATCCGAAGCTTTTTCAGCTTTGGAGTCTGGGGTCCGTTTTACCAGTCCAACTGCTGATATGGCTAAACTTCGACATTTTCCGTGAAGCGACTGCCGTCTGACCTCCACAACCCGAAGGCGACATCGAAGCATTGCAGTTAGACCAATTGTTCGATTTTTGAGGGCTCCAACAACCCGTAAGGACTGCCACTAGATATTCGTAAGGCAACCGGGACCAACGGCTTAACATGCTTTCCGAGGCACGACTAGACCAGTGCAAATATTCATGCATACAAATACTTGCACTGTGCGGGGATTGAACCCGCGCCACCTTGCGCAGCGGCCGCGTCCGCTATCGCTTTCAGTATCTTATACTATTTAGTGATTATGTTAAATCATCATCGCCTTTTACAATGTTTAAAGAAAAAAAAAAAAAAAAACAGACTGTGAGATGGGTGGTTACTCATCACGCACAAAAGAGAATACATGTTACTTCGAGAAACTAAATAATATACTGTGTAACGCGTAACATCTAACTCCTAGCCAAACAAAATATAAATACCTGTTTTCCAGCTTCATAATCCTCTAGTTACAGCTCGGGATGGGAAGCGTGAGTGTTAAATTCTCATTTCGGCCTTACGGGGTCCTTGCCTAACTTTCTGCGAGCTTAAGTACACATTTGCATATCCTTCGAGGATTACCAACCAGACCAGGAAATTAAGCCATACAAGAAATTGATACAAGTAGAGCTGAAAGCCCCGAATACGAACAAATCGAAATATGCTCAACAATTTAACATCGATTAATTTACAAAATGCAACAACGCGCTAACTGAGATGTTTCTTATGCAAACCAGTTTAATTAATTGCTTTTCCGCTTTGCAGAGAGATTTGAATCGAAATTGCTTTTATTGTAGACTCGATATCAGACAAACGTACTACGTAAATTGGAGACTGTGAGTTAACCGTGATTTAAACAGGCTATCGTCCGATCTCGACGGAATTAATTTGTAAGGTATTTATTAAAATTGTTCCGTCTTGCTGGAAAATGTTGATTCATCAATTTTCATTTATAATTACTTCTTCGCCTAGACTGTTATAAATATCAATTTATCAACACTTATATTTTGGGAACATCGATTTTATAATTAAAATTAAATAATTAGAGCGTGGCCAGGAGGTGGAAATCGTGGCGATTATTATTTTAAGTTTGAATTTTGATTGAAAGTTCTTAATTAGTTTGTGAAATTTCTGGAATATCCAGGTTTAGCTACGATTCAACTAGCAGGTGATTGAAGCCCGCCAAAGTTAAGATCGTGGGCATTTCTTATTTTTGCTTAAAAAATGAAAAGCAATTTTTGTGACTACTCAACCTGAAGTTATATCAGTCAGGAAACTAAATTGGAAGCTCAAAGAAAAGCTACTACTAAAACTTTAATAACGAATGGATCAAAACGACCGTTCAATTATTTTGTTTGAATTATAACAAGGTTATAACAGATAAAACGATGGTTCCCTACGCGTCTTTGTTACCATTGTCAATACCTAGTCTTAGTTGTCCGTTAAATAGTTGCAATAAATGGTGCCCCAGGTCAATGGCCCGTCCGTCAATACGCTCGCACTTGACATGAGTTCCACATTCAACCAATGGTTTATTCATGGGATCGTGAGCCTCTCAGCGGAGTAAGTGCTGACGCCGCGACGCCCACAACTATTCCTATAAATTGCTATACAAATACTCAAGTATCTACACTTTATTTCGATTTTCGCGAAGACCATTAAATTCAATAAGCTTGTTTTACATGGAGCGTGAAATGTATGGTTAAGAATACATGTTTTTTTCATTCCTTTTCACCTGTTTCCATCCTGTTACGGAGGATTTGGGGATTTCATTATTACTAAAAGACGGGTTTATACAAATTGTTTTTTTTCGTAAGACACCCCCATATTTACCCAAATAAGAAAATTACGGTCAGCTTGTACACATTACATGAGCGAAATTTATAAATAGATACCCACATTATTGGTGGAAAAAATTTAATAATGTTTGTGTAACCAACCAAACTCTGACTCTGAAACGGGTTATGTTAAACATTGCTGATAATTTGTTGATCATTCAACGTGGAGGTATATTACGTAAATAACCTGTAATGTGGGCAAACTTGTGGATTGGCTGCACTATTGGTGCGTGTTCAAGTCGTAAGCCTGTCTGAACATAATGTTGGTGTGTGGTCATAAATCCAGCCAGTGGTAATTACTCTGTCTCCATAAAGCTTGCCCATTGCCGGGGCCAGATTCAATTGTCCGGTTGAGTGGGTAGGGGCGTTTTAGGGTTTCCTAACTGCTAGGAATCCCTATCAATATGGCGAGTGAGTGGACACTTTCTGTCACACACCAACTTTCAGACATCAACGGAGATTACACTTTGTAATTTACGTGGTTTTATTAGTTTCTTGTGCATACAGGCATAAAGCCAAGGTAAGGTCTTAGACTTAAATATTCTAGTGCACAGATAATATATGCAATTTCACAGCGTGTGTATTTGAAATTAAAACAGTAGGTATTCATTTAGAATAAAATCTCTTTGGTGACGTAATAAGGTTTAATATTCTAGCCGGCCAGGTAGGCTGGTTAGCAATGAATATTCTAACAACTTTTAGTTTGTCTGGTACATGTCGACTTGTCAAAGTTAAGTTCTGTGTTAAGTTAAAGTTATATTGTAGTTACTACATCGCTGTAACCTTGTTGTGTAAGGGTTCCACTGATTAATAATTTTGACATGTACAGACTAACTGCATATTAAAATTTCAATGCCTAAATCCATGAAAAATTCAGGTTCAATAAACAAAGGCGAAGAAAACAGGTTAATAGTTAATAAAGGATTAATTAGTTAATCGATTAATAAAACTAATTTGTATCATTTGCTTCTTAATTGATTGCTATTATACTATTTACCAATTATGATGAGAGGTAGCTAAGTTGTTTTGGAAATGCGTGTTGTGTGTCCGATAGAATGCGGCCCGTCCAACCCTCTCGTGGTTGTCGAACACAGAAATCAAATTAGCGGAGTCCCTTTGACGTTCTTGGAGTTTGTTCAGTAACTGTGAAATTATTAATTACCTAACTAGGTGAGACTAAAATTAGGGGGAGGACATATTTGTTTAGGTACACACCGTTATGCTTCTAGGATTATGAATGGATTAAAATATAGGACGGGTATTTAGATTGTGAGAGATGTTAGGGAGAACAATATTTGTTAAGCCGAGGTTATCAGCTCGGCAAACATTCATGTTGTTATTTTTCAGTTAAGCCTTCATTTATTTTTTGTTTTGTTAGGTATTATAGCTTGGTACACGTGAGGATGTTGGCATGACTGTATTTTTCTGATTCATAATTGTTTTAAACAATAAGGTTTATATTTATTTGTTGCTGTATTAATAAATAAAGCTCTTTTATCTTTAAGCTGTGTTCTTTGAATATACAGTTTGTGTTAATTGCTCCAAAAGTTTGAAAAAAAAAAACTCTTTTTTCGTTGTTTAACCTACAAATCCAGAAGTTAAGAGTGAATGCAGCGTCTTATAAACAAAGAGCGCCTGAAAAATTAATGGCGGCGACCTCGTCACACTCCACGGGTTTGGTAGCCGTCCAGCAAACTTTTAAATTATACGTTTTGTAAATTAATTAAACTGTCTACTGCAACTTGTATACTAATGAATTAATTTCCGTTGCTTAGTTCCCCTCATTTTGTTTATTACAGCGTTTAATTTAACATACTAATTTATAAGTTATTAGCATTATTTATAATGGCAACAGTGCGAATAAGTTTTATTAATAATTAAACTGTCTACTGCAACTTGTACCTAAAAATTAATTTGTGTTGATTAGTCCCCCTCATTTTGTATGTTCAATTTGTGTGTTATTTATTGGTTATTTGCATCACTTATAATATAATAATAGCAGTGTCAGTGTGTGTGTGTGTGTGTGTGTGTGTGTGTATGATCAAGTTTAAATAATTAGGTAATTCCAAGGACTGCCAATTGGTCTTGTGATCGCAAGCGATACTTCTGAGTGTAAACTGTGTGAGTGTAGTGTGGTCATGGGTTTGATTCCCAGATCAGGCCAAGTGTTATTGAGTTTTTCCATATGACATTTATCAGTAGCAGACTGGGGTTTGGATCGCTCCCTTATAATATGGGACCTAAACGTAACGTAAAGTGGCGATGTATGTGAGTGCTTAACTCTTCAAACAATATAACTATATAAATAATAAATGTATCCGGACAAATCACACGATCGATTCACGATCGATTGAGCTAGCCTCAAAGTAAGTTCGAGACTTGTGTTATGGGATACTAACTCAACGATACTATATTTATAATAGATAAATATATAAATAAACATCCAAGACCCAAGCTAATCAGGAAAAGATCGTTTTCCATCATGACCTGGCCGGGGATCGAACCCGGGGCCTCCATGTCGCAGGAGGCGTGTTGACCGCTGCGCCACGGAGGACGTTAACAATATACAAACGATATATTTTATTTTGTATGTTTTAACTTGTATTTTATTACTTATCATTTATTCTGTATGTTTTTTATTTCGTTACCCAACGTTGTTTCCCTTTCTTATCTTGTGCGTTCTCTGGCATGCTGGTCATGCGAACGTTAGCAGATCGTCAAATCACCTTCTTCGTGATCTACTTCGACGGCGATATCGTCTCTCAAGGATCCAGTGAGTGTCAATCTTTGCCCATTTCTCGGGGTCCTTTAATATAATTCGTAATATTTTTTTCCGAGACCAACTATATAGTGGTTTATTTAGTTGGTCTCGCAGCTCTGCAAAAATTTAAGTTAAGCCAAGCCAGTGCCTCCTGCGGACATGCTACTATCTGTACAATTAAATAACATTTTTATTGGCATTTAAACAAATTTAGCACTAATATTATTGAGTGTACTCTTGATTGCTTTATTGTTAACACGTTTTAAAATGAATAAATATTCCATCAAGTCAGCAAAAATAGTTATTTCTTTGATTAAATATATCACATGTATTGGCAACAAGTGTTTGTACACTGTCTATTAGCTAGCATTGGATAATCACATTACACGCTCGCCAATTATCGGTCATCGAAGCCATGTTGATCAGTGAATGCTCATCATGCAGTTCATCGTTTAGTAAAGATAGTTTTTGCTTAAATTTTGGCTAAAAGTAAATTGTTCGTTGTGTCATGGTAAATAATTCGGCAGTTTATAAATTAGGTTGAAAGTGTATTCAACCACGCTCGAGTTGAGCGAGCGAAGCGATCGGAGCCGACGGAGCGGCTGGTGGCAGGATTTTTTAAAACAGAACTACGATTACAATAAACAATCACATTTAAATCAGAACCAAAATAAATGTGTTTCTGTCAAGTTGTTAATCATTATCAATCCAAGTAATTTGTCTAGCTGTTTGATTGAATTGTTGAAAATCATTCAAGCCGCTGGAACCTAGCTTAATTGATCGGCACCGTTTAGTAGGTTAGGATACTAAAACTGAATGACTGAAATATGTATACACAAACTTTGTGGACAATGGTGGTGTTAAGTGCTAATGTTTTATTAGTAGCCCGAAATATGAATGTCTAGGCCACACGGTCAGGTATTTCTACTAGATATTAGGGCAAGTTACACAACCACAAGCAAGTTAAAGCAAGTTAAGTAGCAGCAAGCAAGTCAAACATAACTGACATTATGTGTGGGTGCTTCACCCTACACGTTTGGCAAAACAGGCGCACTTTGCGCAAATTAATCGTGTTCCCGCATGATGTCTGGTGAAGTCGTACGGAGGACGGGTCTGAGCAGTTGTGTTGCGATGTGTGCCGGGTACGATGCGCCAAATGTTATTGTGTCGGGAGTTTGGTGCAGGAGGGTCTTCAGATCAATCTCTTTCTGGCGTAGCATCGTTGGTAGTGTGGTTGGTTGAACATTGTATCACCTCGCTCACGGTCGTGCCGTCTTCCTTCCTATTCGCTAAGTTTTTTTAAGAGAATGGGTTCTTAATAAATTGTTAATATTTTTTTAATAATTATAAACTAGTGCTTGACTGCAATCCCGCCTGATGGTAAGGAGTGATGCAATAGTTGATGGTAAAGCGCGCTATTTTATTAAGTCTATTATTCACTCAAAAAAACTCAGTAAATAGGGAGCAAGACGACAGTAGAGCCAGATAATGCAATGTTGAACTCAATAACACGACCAAGGATATTGCGCCCGATAGAGATTGATCTGGATACCCTCCACGACGAACCTCCCGACACAACAACATTTGGCGCATCTTACCCGGCACACATCGCAACACAACTGATCAGACTCGTCCTCCGTACGGCTTCACCAGACATCATGCCGGAACACGAGGAATCGCTTGGCAACAAGACTTTGCCTGGTGGGTGGTAAATTGTACTGGCAGATGCACAGCAATAAGCAAGTTAAAGAAAGTTAAATAGCAGTAAGCAAGTCAAAAATCAAAAAATCCAAAATCAAAATCAATTTTATTTGTTTAACATAGGTAGTGAATACAGTTCTTAAATTAAAATTTGTCGGTCGCTATGTTATACCAAGAAGCGTACAAATATTCATACGTGCATGCAAAACATTAAGAATCTTAGTCAACTCAAATGCTGAAGGTAAACATAAGTTAATAATTATATTATGTAAAAATGAAATTGAATGACGATCAATAAATGAAAACAAAGTTATAAATGTCACATTACGAAGGTTTTTCACTAGTCAAATAAATAAATAAATAAGTCTATATTAAACTGTCACTCAGAAATTCATCAATCGTATAATAACATTTATCAATTAATAACTGTTTCAATTTTAACTGTTTTAACTGTTTTTTACTGTTTCAAACATATAACATTCAATTAACTTCTTAGACTGTAAAACAGTTGGCAGCGGTTTCGCAGTAGGTGCGTCAACAGCGTTCGAAGGCAGCGACTAGCCGCAGAATTGAGCTGGGCTTACCGACGACGGGCAGTGATGACGGTGAGACACGAGGTAAATTACTGCCTCGGGTTGTTAGCTGTAGTTTAGATTGAACACAAGGCGTTGATTGTTTATTATATAAAGAAGCGGTAAAGATAACTACTAAACCTATAGGGCCCTTGGTTTTATATCAATCGCCGTATCCCCAGCGCCCAACTTATAATTCTACAAATAAATATTTCAGACGAATAGGGTCGTGCAATTAAATAGAAAACGAAAGTAGGTTCTCAGTCGTATAAGTCCGACTAAGGTGGCATGGGCAGCAAAACAGAAAACGGTTGTTTTTCGTTTTAATCCGCCTAGCGCGGTCAATGTGTTAATATTGATTACGAGGTTAAGAATGTGTATGTACCTCAATAAGTTACAAGATTATTTATTTATTTATGTTTTCGCGCAAAGAAATGTACAGAGGCGGACTTAATGCCTTTGTGGATGTATGAGGAACGGTATGTGAAATCCATTCGTCCTCCATGAAAAAGGGAGGATCCTCCGACCAGACGGGTGTTATGTCTGGCGGACACTTGCTTAAAGGTTGTTGTTGCAGCCATGCGGCCAGCCATGTGTAGCTCAGTGATGAACTTCTCAGAAAGTGTATCGCGTTTTATTGAGTTAGTTTAGTATGTAAAATAAATGTATTGTTGTATTGTAAGTGGAAATGTACGAGTAGATAAATAGATTTTTTTTTTTTAAATTTGGGTGATTGGTATGGGGCCATGTAGACTAAGGTCCGTATTCCAGAAGGAAACTCAAGCATTGATCTCTGCTTAAGCATTACTTAAAACTAGTTTCAACCAATCAAATGGCTTGAAACGAGACTTATGTGGAGTTTGAGTTTTGAGTGACGTTCTGTAATACGCACCTAAATGTTGCGTGTCAGCGATTTTGGAAAGCATGTGTGACGAATGAACTGAGTTCCAGTTCCTGCGCACTGGCCGACTAGAGTATACGCGTTAGCATTTGGGAATATTGATCAGATCAGTGCCAGCAACTCATTAACAGTGTAGGACCCTCTCACTAAAATAAAAGAGATCAAATGAAAGTTAAGCAAATTATATTGCGAACACAGGCTCGCACATATTAATTGCATGGTAAACTCTGCTTGCGAGATGTAGAAATTTGTGACGTCAGTATGATGTCATTAGGTAGGTACTGTTACACCTTAGGCGTCCTCTACAAGTCAACCACGGGTAGTGGAGATATTAGATGGCAGGTACTTTGGTTATAAAAATACAATGACAAAAGAACTCTTAACATTAATTAAACAAATACCTACTTAAATAAGTTATATACCAGAATATATACTTATAATATATACAAAACTAAAACTTGGGAGAGCGGCGTTGAGATGACTCTACCTTAATTGTTTAGAAAATAACTCTGCAATTTCCGCTTAAAGCAAAAAGATTCCTGATATCAAGAGGAAGCGCATTCCACAAAAGAATGAACTGAATATGAAATAAAGAATGAACAAAGTCAGACGTATTTGAAGGACTGAGTAAGAGAAGGTTGTTAGAAGAACGCAGATTCGTAGTGTGTGAAGAACACAAATATTGGAAGTGAGTCACAAGATAAGGAAGAGGAGTGGGAGAGCTGAGACGACAAAAAAGGAGCATTCATTTGAGTTCAGACTTGTAGTTCGACACATGGATTTTCTGAGGTTTTATATGAACCGAATACCATTGTTGAGAAATCTGTCAAGAATCTAGCAAAGCCGCATCCAGAACAAAATAGCATACGTCACCATAGTCGATTATAGGGAAAACAAAATCTGCACATGTATTTTGTTTTAGGCGGTAAAAAGTTCCTCAAGCGATACAGGAAACGCAGGGTACCGTTGACCCTTTGACTAACGTAAGAAACCTGACGTTGCTAGCTCAGCGTTGAGTCAATATATAAACCAAAATCTTTGACAGTAGGGGTAATGGGTATGACGGTACCATTGAAGATAAGCGGAAGGAGATAGCTAAGCGTTAACCTCCTGGGTGAGCTTCCAATAACAATGGCCGGACACTTTAAGGGGTTTAAGATTATATACGTATACTAGCTGATCCGGCAAACTTTGTTTTGGTATGTATATTTCTTTTTTAGGAAACTTTTTTTTAGTTCAATAAAAATAATTATGGTGGATTACCCTTAATATTTAGGGGGATAAGAAATAGATGTTGTCCGATTCTCAGACCTACCCAATATGTACACAAAATTTCATGAGAATCGGGAAAGCCGTTTCGGATGAGTTTAACCACAAACACCGCGATACGAGAATTTTGTATATTAGAAGATATTAGAATACCCTGTGCAAACTACGTGCCATTGACTGTTGCGCTGCGTGTCGTGGGTTCGATTCCCGTACGGCGCAAATATTTGCTGGCTGTTTGTCTATGTGCATTTAAATGTTTGCAAATGCACCAACGACATGATCCCCCATGGTATGTTTTGTAAAGATAAATATATTTTATATGGTATCCATAATGTAATTAAATTAATTTAATTTAATTTATTCCTTTAATTCAAGCAACTAGGGCCCATGGAAAATACAATAGAAACTATGACATATAAATACTTGTTAACTAATATATAACACATATCACAACAAATACAATACTATAGTATTAAAACTTAAAAATACATATAACATAACAACTAAATCTACTGTACACGGATCATCGGCGTCGTGTTTTGCTGACTGGTGTCACGTACACAACACCCTTCGGCCGTAGCTCTTCTTTCAGGAACTTGTCGAGATCATGCATCAGAACACGTACCACGAACGACTTGAAATACGTGTTGTGGCGCGGCTCCAACACCAAAACCCTCACAGTCCATTTAGTCCTGACGCGAAGGTACTCAACTATCTCGTCAGCCTTCGTGGAATGGTGCAGTCTCAAAACATACAGCAGCAGCACGTTAGGTCCTGCCAGCGCAGTACCGCACTGTTTCCGTCAAGGAGGCTTCTTCTATCGACTTAATGAATTGGATGAAATTTGGTAAACAAAGTAAAGACATAGGATACTTTTAATCTTGGATGGCAGAAGAAGTCGCAGGCAGTAGCAAGCGCGCATAAATAAATAATCATATTACAATAAGAGCTGTAAAATTGAGTTTATTCTTTAAGGCATAGAAGGGAAGACCCTTCTTAGATTACAAAATTACGGATCTGTTAACTCCCCTAAACTAGTGATTACAGAAGTTTTTGATTTTTGTTGTCACAACAAAGTCCCGAAGTATCCAAATACACCAAATGGAGTTAATTTAGGACACACATTACACAGTCAAGCCAGCTTAGTTAATATTTTACTCGGACACCGTCTCGCACTAAAATTCTAACCGAGTTAGTGTTTGACCAGACAGTGTCAATTTAATGGAGAACATGAATAGTTTACAGTTGGTTACATGATTTCGGTGTTTCGCTACTTCATTTGGAAAATTGTGTGTAAGAAATACTGTACAAAATTTTGTGCATACCCGTGACTATACCCATCGCATTACTGTTTTTCTGATAATCAAATATATTTTTTCAGTTGTATAGATCCTTTTTTACCCCCTTACACGCAATCAAACTTGACAGACCAGGTACCAATATGCACAGAATTCATCGGAGATTCTGCCTCGCACTTACATTCATGAATATCAATATTTTTTCCAAAAAGTTACTACAAAATACGCTCGCTCTAAGAGCAGACGCAGGCCAAAGGTACAAAAAAAAAAAAAAAAATCAATTATCCTCATTGGTAAACCTCACTCAACTTTAGTTAAAACGATAACTCTACAAAACAAGATCTGGAATAGTACGGGTTAATTATCAACACAGTGACCCGGACAAGAGTGCGGGCCGGCCTTTGCGTAAATCGTTAGAAAACGACCCCTGTTATTAATAAAATTGTTTGTAAACTAAGCTTGAACTAATAATGGGTAGTAAAGGACACTGTTTTAATGAAAATTTTGATTATTACAGCGTGGACGTGAACGCTAAATAAATTTATATCGGATCGTAATCTACGCTGATTGTTTAGCTAGATCGTTGTAGGAAATATTTATAATAAAATTTATATTAAGGAATTTTTTACTTGAATATCCTTAATATAAATATCAACACAAATTATGGAAAAACAAAATTTAAACTTAAAAGGGTAGTGGTAATCGGAGTGCCCTCAGCTCAAAAGTAGGCAGTGATCTGTCGCTGCCTGCCGTAATCGAGTAGTATAGAAAATAGTAAGCAACGAAGAGTCCTGGGACGCGGTAGTTTCCGTCTGCAAAATAGTCGTCTTGCAAGACTGCGGAAAGGGAAAGGGCGATACCGTTCAATCAGATGGAATGGCGAATAACGCCCTTCCAGAGGCCCTAAATGGATCCAGGGGCAATAATAGATTCGGGAAAGTTTGTCTCCCTCCTAACATCAGGACTCCAGGTTACAGCAATAGTGTTCTGTTCCACGCGGGAAGCGCGTCTTAAATGTGCGAGGAGAGTCAAACTTCACTTAGCCAAACCCCCAGCCCGGACACGAGGACTAGTGTCGGGCAGTCAGCAGGCTGCAGTCAGGGGTTGCGGAAGTATCGTACGTTCCTGTGACCTCCGGCGTAGGTCGGCGTCTGACAGACCCAGGGCCGTGGACATCCATGAGGATATTCCACCCCGGAACCAAAAAAGAAAAATGTACGGGCAATACATATAAATATTTCAATTATGTACCTCTTACGGTTCATGAAATATAGCACGTTGACAGACGCGAATAAGGACGACGAACAGTGAAGGCTTAATAAAAGGTTTGGTACAATTTGGCCTATAAACCCTAAATAACAACAAATATAAAATTATTTGCTGTCATCTCCTTCCCACACAAATATAAGTAGATAGGGTTTGCGTAACAATGCGCCATTCTTTATTCCTTTCCCAATGAACACGTTACTACAATGAAATACATGTTTCAATTCAAAGCTAATAAACCGGGAGTGCATGGCATCAAGTTGTTGTTGAGTTACCTGAAAACGGAGCGATTCGAACCGCCGCGACGCGACGCCCGACCAACTTACTACTAGTTACTCGAAGCGAACTGTAAATTAAGATTAGAACTAACCGGCTGCACTGCAAACTTGTACGAAAATATTTGTCGTCTCCAAAGCTCGTGTGCACAAATGTACATAGTACGCTGCGAGTTTTCAGTGTAGCAACTTGTAACATTTGTTGAAAACTTCCCTGTCACGTTCCAAGTTTCTGGTTATTAATTGTTGGGATTGTGTATACTGGAGTTAAGTCCAGGAATAATAGCAGCGATTTAATAAACTACTTTTTGGACGAATGGCTATTATTAGGGTTCCGTACCTCAAAAGGAAAAAAACGGAACCCTTATAGGATCACTTTGTTGTCCGTCTGTCTGTCTGTCTGTCAAGATCATTTATCTCAAGAACGCGTGGACGTATCAAGCTGAAATTCACATGAAATACTCAGGTCTATTGTCCCTTTAAGCTGTGAAAATATCAAACTTCTAAGCCAATCCAATCAACGGCGTCAATCGTTTGTACGGCGGAACCCTCGGTGTGCGAGTCCGACTCGCACTTGGCCGGTTTTTTTTACTGGTAACGTAACTGGTAAAATAAAAATGTATTTATGAAGTTAAGTTACATCTGTTGGAACACAGACATTATTATTGTAATATAGAACATAATAATAATGTGTAGTAAAGACCCTACTATTATTATTATTTTTATACAAACGTCATTGTTATTGGTATGCTTCGGAACAAACCGTATTAATTGAAGTGGTGTATCAATGTTAATCAAAATCAAAAACTTCATCACAGAGAATCGGTGCACTCAAAACTTCGTTATCATTCCAAATATTTTTATTCAATGGAAGGCAAAGTTGCAGTTTGCATAAGGCCATACATATGCATGAAGCGTCAGGCATGGCGCGGCAGGCGAATGTAAATTCAATAGGCGATGTGCCTAACGAAAATAACACAGCGAAAAACAGAGTTGTGACAAATCCGTTTTATATTAAACAAGCGAATCATTGCACAGTACCATCGCCACGGAAACTATGTAACTCATAATAAATCGTTAGAATAGAATAGAATAGAATAGTTCTTTATTTGCGTAGAAAGTAGGTACAAAATACAGATGTTACGTTTTTAGAAGATCCTTATACTGACTACCTTAACTAAGGCATGCAAAAAAAAGCAAAAATTAATGAATATCCAATAACAATAGACGATCTTATTCTACACATTATAAATACACACTGTCAAATCTAATAAATATAAATTACATGCCAAATGAAATTAAAAACAACACAATTCATTACAGCAAAAAAAAAAAAAAAAAGAATGTCCGGTTTATGGTCAATAGGCACAGTTCAGATCTACAAGTCAGTAATACAATTTCCATCATGGAACAGCGAAGAGTCAAAGGTAGAATTTTAACCATTTAATTTATGAGTAAACAAATATGAATTCTGAAGAGTAGTAATTGCGGACCCCGGACTCCAACGCGAAAGCCGCGGATGCAACCGGGATAAACGCTAAGATGATGATGAGTAATTTGGAAAAATGGATAGCAGATTAATTTACGATCAGTTTACATTTTACCTTGTTCGTGTGAACAACCCCTTACAAATTATAGATAGTGGTTTCCTATTTTGAAGTGGTCATAAATTGTCTACTGAAGTATATGCAGGGCGATCAACTCTTTGTAAGCCTGATGAATGTGTTCAAAATTTCAGCTTATGAATTGTTTCAAACTTCATACTTAGTTGTTAAAGTTGTCAACCTGTTATCCAAAATAATATTGTCCATTAATCAAGATAAAGTAGTAAACACTGACAAAGCGGCAAAAAACCGATAAGTAAATGGATTGTTTACTCAAATATAATGCCGAATTGCTGACACATGATTTACGCACTCACGAACCGTTAAACCTTACTTTGTCGTTTCCAGCAAAAACCTTTTGTGGCCGGCGACATCACAAAATACATATTAAATTCATCATTATAACTTCATACGACTTTTGATGCTTCGTGGCCTGCAAAGAGACCTTTTTCGATCAAATCCCGCCACGTCAAACCGTTTATCCAAAAAGATTATGCGGGCTCGCTTCAAACGCCTATCTTAAAACGCCAACCATTCGGAATTGACTTTGATACACCAATATTCGGTTCCGTATATGCGCATATTTTAAAAAGTCTCTAATCCTACGGTATTTCGGTTTTCATTTTAAATATATGCCAGTTCCTGAAATAGATTCGCGTGACAAAATTCGAATTGGGCAGAATGAGGTAAAACAAACCCATCAATGACTGTATTTTGCATTTTGATTTTTAAATTGTGTTGATTTTTAACCCATTCCCCTATTCTATATTACGTTTAAGGGTAATTGCAAACGATTCAATATGTAAAGGAATGCTCTTGATTGACCGTTTGTGAATTAAATCGTGCTTTCCGGTCCGTGTGTTCGGATTTTGTTTCGTGTCCGACGTTCGATTTTTGTTGGGTAGCTTATTATAATAACATATAGCGGGTTTGTACAAAATGTTAAATACTTAATTTTGTGATAGCATCAAGCTCTCAAGTTTGAGTGTGCGCGTTCGATTCCATGTCAGGCAAGTACCAATGTAACTTCTCTAAGTTATATGTACTTTCTAAGTATATTTTGGACACCAATGACTGATTAAAAGGTGAAGGATAACATCTTGACGAAGCCTGGACTTTAAGTCTGAAAATCGCCAACCTCAATCAATGATTACGCTCAATCCTTCTCTGTATGAGAGGAGACCTGTGCTCAGCAGCGGGACCATAAAAAAAAAGTTGATATTGATGTTTTAAAATTATTATCGGCTTTTAGTTTTTGTCATCGTGTTTCTTAAGATGTATTCGTTCGTTCGTTTTAAGAACTCCCCAAGTCAAACAACGCACATGCATTGCATTTAGGTCCACTTCACGAACTAACCAAACAATGAAATTAATAGCAGTATTATACAAACAGCGCCACACCGTCACCCATTACGAAGTTAGTTACAAAATGTGATACCAACGCTACGAAGCTAACTTCGTAGATAGGGGCATGCAAATGGCCGGCTGTCTGCTAACCTGTTATATCACATCGTTGACAAATGAGTGTGGCCCTGCCAGTGACAGCCCTGTGGACGGCGCGCTACCATTAAATTATTTATCGAACTTGCATAGGAAAGGCGTAGGGTTGACAGGAGAATAGATATCGATGACTTTTGTCTTCTTTTTGGCGTAGTCCGGTTTTGATTGGTATCTTCGTGAGGTAGCATATAATATGAGTAGCGCTGATGAGAAAAGATTTGATGTATACAGTCAAGACGTGGACACTAATGGTCAGACTAGTCCACAAGTCAGCTATGTTGGGCGTCTCTCTGAAGGACCGCATCAGAAATGAGGTGATCCGACAAGGTAACAGAGTCACCGACATAGCTGAGAGGATTAGCAAGCTGAAGTGGCAATGGGCTGGTCATATATGCCGCAGGACCGACAACCGTTGGGGTAAACAAGTTCTCGAGTGGAGACCGCGTCTCGGCAAACGTAGCGTAGGACGCCCTTGGGCGAGATGAAGCGACGACATCAAAAAAGGTGGCTGGCAGTGGCTGGCGAAGAACTGCTTAGGATCGAGCTTGTTGGCGTGCCATGGAGGAGACCTATGTCCAGCAGTGGACGAGTAGAGGCTGATGATAATGATGATACAGTCAACGGCTTGTTTAGCAACTTGATTGTGAACTGAATTGTCCGTATATGTTAATTGAATTGGCAATTTTCTTAATGGATTTAGTTTTTTCGCTGGACCGCAAGAGTTCCATATGCCGTACTAAGTAAAACGTTAAACAAACAATAATTTTGACAGCGTCGCAAAGTTAAGAACTTGCGAAACAAAATATTTTCCTAACGGTAGACTCAAACCTCAACTGCCAATATATTGATTTTATGTTAAAGGTTACAAACAAACAGTACAAAAAGTGCTTTATCATTGCAGCAACTCAATTACTCACAGACCCGGCACTGACTTTTACAAATGTTTCATTTTGAAATTGAAATACATACATCAGTTTTAATGATTAAAACTCCCTAAAATATGTTGTTTTTTTTTTTAACAAAAATACGAAAGAAACAATCGCGTTCTCATTTTGTTTCATAGCTGCTAAAAGTCTAGTCATATAATCGTTTGAAATAGTTCTTCAAATAAAGTTCTATGTACTGCATAAATCAAACCAATTCCTTTTAGATTCGCAGTGGCCCGTAGTTCGAAGAAGAATGTCAATTTTTCACGGAGCTGAGCAATGCCGTACGCCGATTGCATTCTGATAGGTTGAACTGACCGGGAAGAGTCGGTGATGTGTGCTGATGTGCGCGAGATGCAAACCTATTACCGCGACAGTTGGATTTAAAATGGAATAGGAGTCTGGAAAAGAAGAAATGTTAAAACTATTCCCGTATTTTTAAGAAAGTTCACATTGTAAAAACTCAGTAAAATCCATACTAATATTATAAATGCGAAAGTAACTCTGTCTGTCTGTCTGTTACGCTTTCCCGCTTAAACCTCTCAGCCGATTTTGATGAAATTTGGCACAGACAATCTTTAGACCCTGAGAAAGAACATAGGCTACCTTTTATCCCGGAAAATTTTGATGTTCCCGAGGGAAATCTAAAAAGCGCGATATAACCGAACTTCACGCGGGCGAAGCCGCGGGCGGAAAGATAGTATATCTATAATTATCCTACATTTTTGAAAAAATTACTTGTCATTGATTGTCGCTGCGGTAAGATTGCGACTAGATTTTGAACAGTTTTTAATTAATGAGAGTATCCTTTTGTTGTATCCTGATGTCAAATCAATAAATGCGAACAATTACCCATGAATAATAAATAAAAAAATAATTTAAAACGACAACGTGAACAAAAATAAAAGCGTAGGACAACTGAGACCGTAACGAGCGTACAATTGGTGATGGCTACGACTTATGCTACGGGCGCTACGACGTAGCAATCTGAATAGTAGCGCCATTTTTCTCGTAGCTCACAATTGTACCGGCAGTAAATGATACACTATTTTCCTACTGCGTTGTGCTGCATACATATTTTTCCGTTATTCCTTCTAGTAATTTTAAATACCATAAAGTCGGAAATTTCATAACTAGCGTTGTTCGGGCATTTATTGAAACGTACATATGGAATGTTCTAAATGCTTTTTATTACCAACATTCCTATTTAGAACGTACTTCATACTCACAGTAAAAGTTTTATCAACCTGTTTCACTTTTACGTACTAATCCTGGATACTTAATCCATTACGGCGTACACAACGCACATTTGCCGCAAGTTTATATCTGCAGCTTTACGTGCGTTACCGAGCATTTTGACTGTAGGATGAAAAAGCCTCGCAAAGGGTCAGGAACCCATTAGTGATCCCGGAGGGTTACAAATGTTTGCGAATCTCGTTCACAGTAACAGCCCACAGTTTCAGACAGACAGTTTATTATAACGTAAACAAATAAATGAACGTTTTGATCTGGGTATGACATTAGTCAGTTTATTTGAACCCTAGCGTTGTGGGCAGATGATATTCACGCCTGTTTGGACTAACCGAGATAATTACTTTGTTCATAAATGGCTTAATTAGATGGTGCGGTCCCTGTTTTGAGTACTGGGTCCCTGGTCTGCTATTTGTATATGTCGGCGTTGAGCACCGTCTGATATCGATATAGTTTTAAGTCATCCGATTAATCGATTTTCTAATTTTTGAACGAAATGTAATGTAATTGAGTAGTGATACCTAAACGTAACCCCCGACACTGGCACAAAAGAAGAGATAACGGGGACTGGTGACAGCTGGTCAACGGTTAACTTGGATGTGCGATTCGTGTCGAACGTTATTTCTTAGGAAAATTATGGTAATTTCTTTCTTTCTTCTGATGATATCAGAAGAAGTTAGCGATACAAAAGCATTATCTGGGGATGCTCTGTCTTTACATAGTGAGGGATCCATTGTAGGCGTAAGTTATCGGGCAAGGAGATAATCAAGTATAACTACAATATATACAATATAATATATCACTACAATTTACAATAATTTTCCTAAGAAATAACGTTCCACTTGACACGAATCGCACATCCAAGTTACCGTTAAGTAACCGTTGATCAGCTGTCACCAGTGGCCGTTATCTCTTCTTTTGTGCCAGTGTCGGGAGTAACGTTTAGGAATCTCTATTCGATTACATTACATTTCGTTCAGAAATTAGATAATCGATTAATCGGATAACTTAAAACTATATCGATATCAGACGGTGCTCAACGCCGACATACATATTTTTCATTCCACACGATTCCATTGTCATTTTTTTATCTTGTTTTGTCTATAACCTGGCTATCTGTGTTGACACAATAAGTCAGTCAGTTGTTACAAAATTGCGATTATGGTGCTTAAAAGTTTGTAATCTGCAAAATTTATAATGATTATGAATTTGTAATGCAATGGTGATATAATGACATTGCCGTATTGTCATTATTATAAAACCCGTTAATAGAAATGATTTTCTAAAAACGAATACTCAATTTGAACATTTTTTAATATGATAGAGATTATGTGTTAGAGATTGACCAATGGAAATTCATAATGACGCCATACGAAGCATGTCAAATACGATCATTATGAGATCACTGATCGACTATTTTGACACTATTGTAATAGCAGATTAGGGCCCCTGGTCGTGTTGACGGTTGAGCTAGAACTCATTAGCATAAAGCTTAAGAGGAGACTCTGTTGCCGAGGAATTTGGAAAATAGGTATTTGAAGAAACTGTTGCCGTCGCGCTGTTTCCAACCTCTTCCGGTAAAGTGCGAAAAGGACAGTTGGAGCTCAGGCTGATTTGACCTACAAAAACGTTGACCAAAAGACGTTTCGTATTCCTCTATTTTCTTTTTCAAAACACGACAGATCAAAATTATTTTTAAATCAAAATTTAGAGGAAAGGTATATCTATGTGTGCATGCAACCATTCTTACATCAAGCACATTCAAATTTCCCGATTCCTTCCCATGTAATTCCTAATTCCATATATTTCTGGCTTAAAGGCCTAGAGACTAAGCCAGAAAAACTTACAAGAAAAAACCAACTTCTCTCTGCTACACAACTTCATCAAAAAAGCTGCATCATGGCGCGCCGGCCGCTTCAAACATACAATTGTATAAATCAATAATTACCCCTTGAATCCAACAACCAAAGTGAACAAGCGGACATTTATGGAGGCCTCCATCACAACCCGGAGAGTGCATCGCTGTATATTTCAGTATTTATGTTTTTGCTTGTATGTAATTTCCCAAAATCGCGCCTAAGAAACGCAGTTCAACTATCGAAGATTTATCAGTAGATACCATTATCAAACACTATGCTTCTATTATTTTTCTTTTTTGTCAAAAACTTATCACGTTTGTCTAATGGTCACCTGAACATCGCAGTAAAAGCTTTATTTTCCGCTATTTTGAAGTATCGTATTTCTTCTATTAATAAAGTTTAGAAAAAAATCCAACTCGGCTGGGCTGCTTTCGGGGAGCTACGTAGAATCTTCTCGTCCGAAATACCGCAGTGTCTCAAGACAAAAGTCTTCGACCAGTGTGTGTTGCCAGTGATGACTTATGGAATTGAGACGTGGTCGCTAACAATGGGCCTTATAAGAAGGCTCAAAGCTCAGACTCAAGGGGCAATGGAGAATGCTATGCTTGGGGTTTCACTGCGCGATCGAATCAGGAATGAGGAGATTCGCAGAAGAACGAGAGTAACCGACATAGCCCGAAGAATTGCAACACTTAAGTGGCAGTGGGCTGGACACATTGGCCGTAGGACAAATGCTCGATGGGGCCGACGGGTTCTCGAGTGGCGACCACGCACCGGAAGACGTAGCGTGGGTAGGCCCTCGACAAGTTACAACGACGACCTGGTGAAGGTCACGGGAAACCGCTGTATGCGGGAGGCACAGGACCGGTCGTCGTGGAGAACCTTGGAGGAGGCCTATGTCCAGTAGTGGACGTCTTTCGGCTGAAATGATGATGAAAAAAAAAGAAAACAAATAATAGGGGCACGTATAATCACGGTGTAAAATGGTAGAAAAAATAATATTGCTCTGAAATCCAACTTCAATTATCCACGAAGTAAACAGCGGAATACGTTTGTATAGAAAAAGCATCACTAGAGCTCCCTCTTAAGAAGAACTCATAGCTAACAGAATGAACATGAACAAAGCATAAAACTCGTTTAAAATAATATCACCTTATCAAAAACTTTTGGCACTTACCCAAGGAAGTATAAATTAAATTATTTGACAGCGAAGGTACGATAATCATCCGGGCCGTTTCAACGGGACGATAACAATAAAATCTTTTCTTTTTCATAATTTTCACAATGGAGAAGCAATTTACGTATATTGGTAGGCGCGGAGCGTCGTTAACCTCGCATTAAAATAAAATCATTCTCTCCGCACCAAGATATATCGCAATTGAATTGAGCTAAATTGTATTCTAGCTTCTTATCGTAAACGTTTAACATTAAGATCTCAAATAAAACGAGTATATTGTACATTATCCGTTCACTTTAGTCTCTCGACTACTTTCTTACATTCAGTTCAGAACTTAATTGAAATGGAGTATCTTCGTGTAGCAGTATGTCTGTATAAAAAGCTCTAGTGGCGCGTTCCAGTACAATTCATGCAACTAAGTCTGTCGTAAATAAGTCGGATACACAATAGTTTTAAAGTAAAGGATTGTATTTAAACTTATTACACATATATGGGTCTTAGAAGGATATGCGAAAGATTTATCTCTGTAGACGAGATGTATTTCATAAAAGCCAAGTTAATAGCTTTATTGTTTGTGTTCAGACGAACGTTAAACATTTAATGGAGTTGCACTGTGGTTACAGAGCGCGCACAGTAGATCATAGTACCTATTGCGCACGCCAGCGCAACAGCTGACGCCATAGGTCAACGCCCCGCTTGCCCGCCTGATCAGAGCGTGGACCATATTTTTGTTGGGATAGCCAAGTAGGATAACAAGCTCATAACTTTGTGGTTTTTCATGATAGCTTTTTGAAATTTTGTACATAGTCTTCTTCTTCTTTATTTAAAAATACTGAACACGTGTTTCGGGTTTCGCATAAAAAAAAAAATGTAATGGTATGACATGTATCGATAGTAATGACACAGCTTAAAAATTACACGAGCAAGAAGGCAATTCTAGTAAAACGGAAAGGTAAACCTACATAAATGTAAGTCAAACCAAGAAAAGAACAAGTTCTTCGCAACCCGAATGAATCCAAACTCTCTCGCCTCCGCCAGTTGTGTATAAGTTTGAGAGAAAAATAACTTATGCCTATAAGACTATGATTAAATTAATATCAATAGCTAATAAACCTGTAAAAAAATTACTGTACATTTTAAGTTTACCTGGAAGAGATTGCAGAAAGGGACAAGGCCGCTAATGAGCGGCCATGTCACAAAACTACATCAACCACTTCGGAATATGCAATGGTATATTCCGAAGTGTTTGATGTAGTTTTGTGGTGTGTAATAATAGAGTGTGTATAAATAAATAAACGTAACAGACTACCAATAAAAATATATACAGAACTAGCTGTTGCCCGCGACTCCGCCCGCGTGTTAATATAAAATAAGCGCCTGTTAAAATAATGGGAGCAATATGGACGTCCACGTTTGCCCCCGTTTTCGCAACATTTTTTGTCATAGCGGGATGTTATATAGCCTATGTCCTTTCTCAGGCTCTAGACTATCTGTGTACCAAATTTCATTATAATCGGTTCAGTAGTTTTGGCGTGAAAGCCAGACAGACAGACAGAGATACTTTCGCATTTATAATATTAGTATGGATTAGCTATAGTGAGCGGTTTTATCTGCATTCCCGGAAAAGTAATATATATTAGCTGTTAAGAAGTATCTATATACAATGTTATTTTTATTTTATACGAAACCTGAATATAGTTTGTTCAGAATAAGCAACTGAATCCATTCCAATAATTTTTACACTGTGTTGTATTTTTCCTAAATACATTTATAAATTGTTGCAGTGTGGTTACCGAGGGCACACAGCTGACGGTAGATCATAGTACTAGGAGAACAGTGAGACAGCCGTGCCGCATATGATATTTTGTACATAGATCCTTTACTTAAAAATACTTAATTGTTTTTAACTAAGTTGTATATTTCAGTCTGTTTTGTACACATTTTACTACAACTTTAAATCAGTTTTCTGAAAAAAGAACAAATCATTTTATTATTATAAAGTGTGGCGATTATATGACCAACTTATTTGAAACTGTGTACTCTACATATATTACGTAGTTCAAATATACGCAATTAAAATGAATAGTAATAATTAACATTCTAGCTGTGGGGCAATCTTTTCTTTTTAATATTAAACGTCATTAAATTTAGTGATTATTTGGTAACAACAGTATAAAGTTTGTATTGATTTGTGGATATAATCGCCCCGCGTGTATCTAATACCGTACAATTAAAAGTAGTTTATTTCCGTTTATGTTGTATGTTTCTATTTATAGTAAAACTAGCTTTCCGCCCGCGGCTTCGCCCGCGTGGAGTTCGGTTATATCGCGCTTTTTAGATTTCCCTCGGGAATATCAAAATTTTCCGGGATAAAAGGTAGCCTATGTTCTTTCTCAGGGTCTAAAGATTGTCTGTGCCAAATTTCATCAAAATTGGTTGAGAGGTTTAAGCGGGAAAGCGTAACAGACAGACAGACAGACAGACAGATAGACAGACAGAGTTACTTTCGCATTTATAATATTAGTATGGATTGTTTATTTTGTTATTTTAACAGACTGAGTTAATGTGATTACCTAATCACCACTTTGTATGTAATATACAGTCTGGCTATATGAAACATTTCACTCGAATCCGTTCCGCAGTTAAAGCGGGTTTGAGTGCCGCACATGCATACTTACAAATATCTTCACTCTGTGGAATATAAGTTTGGATTTCGAGTCAGCAACCAGACCAGACAGCAATTGTCTTGATGGCCCAAAGGTCGTCAGATGAACCGTTACGTTTAATGGCAGCCGCGTTTTTGTTATAATACACATGAAAGTCAAGCATCCATGCATAAGGAGTTTTTGTAGGAAATGATTACAAAGAGAGACTTTATATGAGTGGAAGAAATGTTTCATTTTGAGTGATTATGATCAAATGGGCGTTGGTTTTCTGGGTGGGTGGGAAATGAATGGCATTTTATACTCAGTTGAGCATAAAAACAAAATGAGTGTGGGATTCTGTGACCGCCATTCCAACTTATGCCCAAGGCTCACTTCAATGACATTATTGACAGCTCAATTTTAGCTCGCTTCACCTAACATTTTTTTTTTTTTTTTATAATTATAAGCTAGTGCTTGACTGCAATCCCGCCTGATGGTACGCAGTGATGCAATCGTTGATGGTAAAGCGCACTAGTTTATTAAGCCTATTCACTTAAACACAATAGGAATAGGAAGGATGACGGCAGTTGAGCGAGGTGATGCAATGTTAAACCCAAGACCAATACGACCAAACGATGCTGCGCTAGAGGGAGATTGATCTGAAGACTTTCCATGACCAAACTCCCGACACAACAACATTTGGCGCATCGTACCCGCCACACAACGCAACAGAATTGCTCAGACCCGTTTACAAATTATAAACTAGCGCTTGACCGCAATCCCGCCTGATGGTAAGCAGTGACCCAGTCGTTGATGGTAAAGCGCACTAGTTTATTAAGAGCCTATTCACTCTAGCGTTGCAGACACTCAAATTGTAGTCCGACGGAATCACCGCTGCTGGTAAATTGTACCAGTCCTTCGATGTACGCGATAGGAAGGAGGACGCGAAACGCTTCGACCGGATCGTAGTGGTGTTAACAACGTAAGGGTGGAAACACGCCGTACGACGGGTCGTCCGATGGTGGAACGGAGATGCGGGAATTAAATCATGCAATTCCATCGCACACTCACCAAAATGCATCCTATAGAACACCGAAAGGCTGGCTACTCTACGCCTGTGCTGTAGGCTTTGGAGAACGTCTTGAGCTATTGAGTTATCAGGGTCGCCAATCAGCCTCTTCGCACGCCTCTCCACTGAATCCTGTATTAATGTATATGTAATAACTCTTGAAGCCATGGACTTTTATATCTCTAAGCAAAACTTAGTGTTTTGCTTGAACATATAATAATCCATGGCAGATCATAAATTATTTATTTAAGTGTTATATAGTACGTAGTACTTTACGGAGACATTGCGATTTGTTTTCCTAGAACATCCGTTTAGAGAATTTTCTAATTAGAATTCTACCAAAAACGAGTAGACGTAAATTCTTGAAGCAAAACAGTCTTGATTAATGATATGATAATAATGTCTTCCCCACTCAATATCATTTACTATAGGTAATTATGAAAAATTCATTACTTAAGAGACGTTCTGTGTCAGACGTTTCTAGAAGGGTTGGAGCACTTTATAATTAATATCACACAATTTAAAGTCCATCTAAGGGTCACCAAACGGCGATTGCAAACGAAGTATTAAATACATCATATTTTTATGGCAAACTTTTGCAGAATTTACTAGTTATCATTGTTTTATCTTTTTGTAAAATTTTCTCTGTATTTTGCAGACGACGGCACTACAATCTGCCAAATTCCTTTATCAGATGTTCAACTTTATCGCTAGAGCTTTAATGTTCAAGGTTGATTGGGAATATTTGACAGAAACGGGTACCTTGATCTGAAGTCGTCCGTACATTTGGTAAATCTTGTAAACCCTTGTTTTTAACCTATACTGTCTTACTGCTGGACAAAGGCCACCCCCAAATCCTTTTAGGAATTCATTTCCCGCGCCGAACCAGCTCTTGCGGTATGTATCCAGATAATCTCGGCATTTGTTTTTGGGCCTGCCTCGGCGTCGCAGTCCATCTTCACGTGGCCATTGTGAGGTGGCTTTTTTGGCCAGTTGTATACAGATAGCATAAAGCGTTAAACAAACCAAAAAAAAAAATGAACTATTGTAGTAAATTTTCTTCAAAAACTGAGTGCAAAATATGTCTGTGAGACAAAGAGGAATAGGGTTTCAAAACAAAAGTAGCTGTTTTATTTAAAAAAATATGCTTTAATTTTTTGCGTTAGCAGAACAAGTTTTTCTTCTTCAGACTTGTTAAGTTTCTCTGTATTGTTTGTGTCCGTCTCATTGCTCTTATTACATTGAAACTGCTGTAAACTGCAAGCACGTGCTCAAATACCTATTCGTTCGTTTACAAAATAATGTGTAATATTTTGTCTCACTTTTATCTACTTCTCTTTGGCAAACCCTATAGGCACGTCATGTATCAGCTGCTCATGTCATCATCATCATTTCAGTGTTAATACCAGTCGCATCCGAAACTTTCTATTCAGCTTTGAAGTCTAGGGTCCGCTTTACTAGTCTAACTACTGGTTTTGGCTAAATTACGATATTTTCCGTGAAGCGACTGCCGTCTGACCTCCACAACTCGAAGGCCATATCGAAGCATTGCAGTTAGACCATTTCTTGGAACTTTGAGGGCTCCAACAACCCTTAACGATTGCCACTAGATGTTCGTATGGCAACCGGGACCAACGGCTTAACGTGATTTTCGAGGCACGACCAGACCAGTGCAAATATTCATATTCACCGCTACGCCGCGGAGGCTGTCAATCACCTGCTCCAGTATAAATATTATTTAGTCACACAGGGTAGCGCTCTGTCAGGACGTTTCACGCAACGCGGCGCTAATATGATAGGACCTTTTTCCTAGAACGCCAGACACAATTAAAATGTTGATTTATACCCAATTCAGTAGTTGTTTCCATGAATCTCACGAGGTTACATACAGTGAACACGTCTCATAAAGTACACACAAAACATATAAAACCAATACATCAGCTCATTTATCTGGTTCTAATATACTTAATTACGTTAATTAAAATTAATCATATTATCTCTCCAATATGGAGGGGTCCCGGTGTACGTTAAATTACTCCAGACATAAATGGAATCGCGGGACATTACTGTGACAGCTTTTAAATTAATATAAATAGATGGTTTTAAGGAGAAAACATGCTCATGATTATTCATTGCCGGAAAGTTAGTGCCTCTTAAAAATTCTAGAAGTATTTGTACTTTACTTTGAAGATATTCTTTAAATAATAAAATGAGGAATAGGGAGAATAAGGAATAAAGCTATTATGTAGAAAATATAAATTACAGATACTAAATGTGGAAATTTAAATATTTTTAATATTAATGAATTTATGCCCGAAGAATTTATATTAACTTAGATTTTGATACATTATTATTTATTTTTTCTAGTGCTCAACTGCTCATGTATTTTACACAACATATATTTTCTAATTATTACCTAATATATTTTTGAATTAAATTCGTATTTAAAATCAATACTGGTTACGCCATGCTGGGTGGCAAACATGTCTGATCTTATTTCTAGGGTTCCGTAGTCAACTAGGAACTTTTATAGTTTTGCCAAGTCTGTCTGTCCGTCCACGGATAACCGGCTCAGTGACTGTTTGTATTAGAGTGCTGACATTGGTACCAATATGTACATCAATCAGGCCCACAAAGTGTAAAAGGTGGAAAAACTTCTTTTATTAGGAAAATGAAATAAAAATCACTCCCACTTTACAAGTGATTTTTTTTTTCATTTACAACCTTACGTGTGATATGTATTGTTGAATAGGTATTAAAAAGGCGTATACTGAAATATTCTTTTGATATTGTTAATATTTTCGAAAATGTACCTACACTCTAAAAAAAAAAAAAAAAAAAATGCGTCGTTGTAACTTTTGAACCATAAGTTTAAAAATATCTTAAAAATAGAATTTCATAAAGACTTTTTACGAAAATTATTTAAAACTTGACAGATTTTTTAAAAAATTGTACAAAATATTTACTGAACTAAGTTTAAATTTTTTGTTATCCTGGCTGTATATTCTTTCAGACAAAAAGGAGTTATTAAAATCGGTTCACGCAATCCAATATTATCACCAAAAATCCAACATATAAATCCGTTCCGTAATCGTGCTAGTTTTTAGGTTCCCGTTTAAATTTTTAATTAGGTACTTACACTTATTGCGACGGGAAACTACGGAATCCTACATTGAGCGTGGCTAGACACGCTCTTGGTCGGTTTTTTTTAAATATTATAATATGCATGCATTTCTATTCTTGTACTAACTACTAACACATGTTTCAGCAAATAAATTTACTTTATCTTAGAACTTTAGCAGAAGTATCAATTAATTTATGATAGATAATGATGACTCCAAATTAACAATGTTTCCTGTATATTATTTACTGTTTACTTTAAAAAATACCTAAATTAAAATATTGGGTTTTGAAAGAAAGAAAGAAAGAAAATACATTTATTTAGCACAGACTAAAAGACGCACAATACATCATATAAAGACAAACATTAAAAAGTAAAAAAATAGTAAACATAAAATAAAATTAAATGTGATAAAACAAATTAATGTAGAAAACTAGCAGGAAAGTGTGCCTCCCGGCTGCGCCAAAAAGGCCCAGTTCAGCAAAAATGCCAGACAACTAGTGCCTGACGCTGGTTTCCAACTGAACCTGATGTGTGAGTGATTCCGAGTTCAGAACGTACCTATACGATCCATTAAAATATTGATCGCTTTTCTAGGAACATACGTTTTCGTTGCCGCCAATTTTCATTATGTTTAGGAAAAAACGAATAACCTATCAGAAAGTTGGAGTCACCAAAATACAGGTTGTACCTAGTTTGGGACTCGCTGTTAATTTGATCCGAATGAAAATATCTTCTGCTGTTTGTAACTGCATGCTATTTCTTCTATGCTTGTAAAGCGAGTGTAAGCCTAATAAATAATAGTTACTTAAATATTTTTTTATTTTATATACACACATCAAAAGTGTCTAGGGATCAACATATATTTTTGCAATAACTTTTCTCCTGATTGATATTAATTAAAATTTTCTTTAAGGATTCATCAAATAAAGTGTTTTCGTTTGTCACAGTAACGATAAACCAAGTCACCTTTGCATTAATAAAGAAATTTGCCATTTTCCTAATAAAGGGATATTTGACATTTGAACCACTAACACAAAAGTTCGAAAAAAAGACTGAAATAACAGTTTTCTCTAAAATTTTATTGGGTAACTTAAACAATTAATAATCCGTGTTTCTACCGCGAACACTAACAACACAAGAACATCGGTTTGGCATACTCAAAATGAGTTCATCCAAATCACGCTGTGGAATGGCCGCCCATGTTCGTTGCAACAACAAAAAAAGGTCTTCTTGCGACTGGATACCCTCCATATTCGGCAGAGCTCTTCTCTGTAGCATATCCCATGCATGCTCAATCGGGTTCAAGTCTGGCGACTGAGCAGGCCAGGGCAGGACATTGATGTTAGCTGCGGCGAGAGTCTGTCTTACAACTCTTGCGGTGTGCGGTCGTGCATTATCATGCATTAACTGAAATAAGGGACCGATTTGCACTTGTAGAGGAACGATGACGTCTGATACAATCGTTTCAGCATAAATTTGAGCGTTGAGGTTGCCTCTGATCCAAATCAACTCAGTTCTTCCGCCGATCCAAATACCCGCCCATACCATGATGGTTCCACCACTATAAGGATGGACTTCCTGGCAGGATTTTAATCGCTGTTGGCGTCCAGGGGTTCTCCAGTGTCGTATACGTCTTGTATCCGGTCTCATACCAAAACGAGACTCATCAGAAAAGCACACGAAACGCCATTGTTCTTCTGCCCAATTTCTGTGTTCAAGAGCCCATTGATATCGAATCCTACGATTGTGCATTGCTATAGGTGGTACCCGTAGCGGTCTTCGGGAATGAAGGTTCACTTCATGCAAGCGGTTTCTGACTGTTTGGTCGCTAATTAAGTTCCCTGAAGAGTGATGAAGCCTCACGGCTAACATCATGGCGGTTATTGTTGGAGCTCTTCGAGTTAAGATTTGAATGTATCGGTCTTGTCTCCGTGTGGTGCAGCGATACCGTCCTCCATGGCGCTCAGCCACGGTACCAGTGCTTCGGTAACGTGTCCAAAGTCGACTGATAACACTCTGACTTGTATTCAGAGCTAAAGCCACAGTACGTTGCCGGGAACCAGCTTCTATCATTCCCACGGCTCTGAGCATTTCTTCCCTGCTTAAATGACGTCGCCGCTCCATAATAACGTTGGTTTTAATCAGTAGTAGGGAAACAGTAGCACTAATAATGTCTTCAATGCGTTGTATGTTTTTATAGGGAAAATATTGACAGCTGATTTTCATCTTTTACTCGAATTTGATTCACAGTTCCTGATTCAAATTATGAAATGCACCAAAAAGGATCCATATAAATTTATAAAATCATAAATTTATTACAAAGCCACATCTCAATCTCAAGAAATCCGCATAAAAATGCTTGATCCCTAGACACTTTTGATGTGTGTATTTTTTAAATATCATCACTCTAATTCGTTTGTCAACATTAATATTTGGTTGGCGAAAAATGTCTTTTTCCTCTACACTTCTCTTATATCCGTCATCGCGGTAGCCCTTTTCTAACCCTATCACAATTCACACATGATTTCCATCGTCCATCTACCGTTTCTTTTGTCTTCCCCTACTCTTATTGCCATAGATATTCAATCTCAAAACATTCTTCACGAATACTATGACAACAATCAATTTCCAAACAACTTTTGAATTACCGGTGCCACTTTTGGACTTTCTCTTGAGTACTCATTTTTTATTCTATTCATTTGTGTACTTCAGAATGCAAATAAGATACAGAAACTTGACTACACAACGGTTATAACTTAAGTACAAAATAAAGATGTCGTCGCGAGAATTACAAGTGAAGATTATTGCTTCAGTGGTAACACTTGTTACTAAGCAAGGGCATTTACAGCGAATAAATAATTCATGGCACGACACGCTTTGGCCCTCCTTGTACTGTTTAATAACGAGTTGAGAATAATTAGTTTTAGTTCTGTGCCTAGCTGCTACAATTACTGAAATTATGTTAGCAATAATAATAATATAGCAATTATTATAAAGCTGACACGGTATGAAACTAGCGTTAATTGAATTGAGACGCGTGCGTACAAAGCCTACGAAACATTTAAGAAGGCTTGTGACGGTTTCTTCCACATAACATACAAAATGTCACAATGTTTTCTGGTTGCTTCTTCAAAAAGGTGCATAAAATTAGTAAACGGCGCACGTGTGTAACCAGAGAGGCAATTCACTTAAGTTTAGGAACGTTCAGAGTCTAAAGGTCAATACTGGAACTTAAAATATTCAAAATCTAGTTTTAGCCTCATCATGGATCCAAACAAATGTCAATAACTCATCAAAATGTATTGAAATTAGATGTATTTTTTATATAATGACATTGAGATCAGACTGTGAACGAACTTAAAATTACGAGAATCCTCTGACGCTGTCTCAATCCATCAAAAATACCTCTCATTTCATTTTCATTTTCGTTTTCCCCATATTCATATATAGGTTATTGGAGTTCAACCAGTGTATTATATTTTTGATGGCTTCATTTATCTCATACTCGTAGGCGTCGACTCTTTCACATTTCACGCAAGGGTCGTGTCATCAGCAAATAAAATCGCTGAGTGGCGAGTGATATTTGGGAAGTTATTGATGTGGAGAAGTAATAAAAAAGGCCCCAATACACTGCCCTGCTGCGGTACTTCGAAATAATTTTCGTGATAATCGCTTCTATATGACACCTTTTTGCTATTATGACTTCTGGAGATTTCCATATATTGTTGTCGGTTTTTTAGTTTCTTAACTAGTCGTTCGCTTGTCCTCTTTACGTACATTTTTATAACTCATGTAAGAGCATTTTGTGATGTACCAAATTACAAGATTTTGGCATTTATTTGTAACCAGGAAGAGGCGGCGACTAGTTTTAGTACGTTTTTAATTACGGGAATCGGTCTTCTGGTGTATGAACGTACGAAGCAAAAGAGAAATTGTACGCCTGCATACCCTCAAGGGAAACAAGTGTGAGTCTATATAAGCTCCTATGTACTGTTGTTAATTATATTGGAGCAGCCTAATTGCGTAACACACTCCTACTAACAATTCAACAACATCAATTGTGCTTTTGTTTCGAAAATACTTTTTGCAATGGATGTCATACTACCAAAATCGTAATTTTCATAGGTATGTGTTATCAGACTGAAGATAACTAATAGCTTAGCTACATGCCTTGGGTGACCACCATGACATGTAGCTAAACTATTCACGGCGGTAACATCTATTGCGCTTATCACTAGCTGTCACCCTGTCGTCACCTTTGATCTTGATACGTAGTTTCTAAGGAACTATTCCCCTATGACTATTCAATGTAGCTATCTATGATGAATCGTGTTAAACAATTGACATTTATGGGATGATACGCTGATGACATCTTTATTGTTACCATGGTAACTTTGCTTCGTGTTTTGTATTTATGAAATACTAGCTTTCCGCTCGCGGCTTTGCCCGCGTGGAGTTCGGATATATCGCGCTTTTTAGATTTCCCTCGGGAACATCAAATTCCGGGAATTAAGGTAGCCTATGTCCTTTCTCAGGGTCTAAGGATTGTCTGTGCCAAATTGCATCAAAATCGGTTTAGTAGTTTTGGCGTGAAAGCCGGACAGACAGACAGACAGATATACTTTCGCATTTATAATATTGGTATGGATAATGAAAGTCCTCATTATAAACACGTCTCATAAAACGTGTGAAGCCTGTAATATTATACTGAACTCGTATGAGATTACACGTCTTAGAAAATATCATATTTTATGATTAAAGTTTTGACTGAAAGAAGTTTCTACTTCTAAATAAGTGTTGAAATTTAAGATAATATGACTAACGCAAAAAAGTATCATATTCAATCCTTTCTCTATTGTCATCTCATATTCAACATCGTCTATTGGGTGGATATTTATTAACCACAGCGTGTTTTTATTACCCGACTACGGCAAAGCAAAAGGAGGGTTATGATTTTGACAGGCTATGTATGTATGTATGTATGTTCATCTGTTCCCTCGTAACTTCTAAACTACTTATTCGAATTCGATAAATGACATATCATTAGAAGCGTCTTAATTGTCCGCTGGTTATAGGCTATATGGAGTTTCACAAAATCTAATGTGGCGCCCTCTAGCGGACAAAATATACAGAGTAAAAAAATAAAGTTAAGATAAATATGCCGTGTTTGGTATCATTTGAAAGGGCTTTACTTGTACATTTTGAATATATATATATATATTTTATTTTTAGCATGTATGTATGCTATACTATTTCGGTTAACAGGAACGCCCTCTGTTAGTTAACATACTGTATATATATATATATATATAGATATCCCTTTGGGCCTTCCCTTTATATATATATATATATATATATATATATATATATATATATATATATATATATATATATATATATATATATATATATATATATATATATATACATATATATATATATACAGTATGTTAACTAACAGAGGGCGTTCCCGTTAACCCGAAATAGTATAGCATACATACATGCTAAAAAAAATATTTCCATTCGAAAACAAAATGTTTTAAAATTTTTCCAATAAGAAAATATTCAATAAAAATTTTAAAATGGCATGTAAAAGAAACACACTGTACACGCGAACATCAAAGACGGCAACGTCGCAATTTATTTATACATGACGACTACTATTTTGATTTAAAACAGGAGGTTTCAAATTTATTTCCAATTAGATTTTTTTTTTATTCGGATTTTTTATGCTTATTTTTCTATGCTGATATTTTTATTTTAATCTATTAATGATATATATTAACGAGTTTAAGGGAACGCCCTCTGTTATTTAACATACTGTATATATATATATTACTAGCATTTGCTTGTGACTTTACCTGTATTCATGGGCTGATTGCATATAATTCACATCTTTTCGTTCATAGATAGCTTCTTTACTACTTATCAGAATAAGACCACTGCACAACCATTAGAAGGGCCTTGATATTCTGTTGGTTATGAGCTATAAAGCTTGTCACCAAATTTAGTATTACGCCCTCTAGCGGACAAAAAATTCTATGTTAATATAAAATTAAAATAAATATACCGTATTTGGTATCATCCGAAAGAGCTTCACGAGTACTTTATGTTTGTACATAATCCGTAGTAATGCTTCGTAGAAATTTGAATGTAAACCAGGGTTTGGTAAACGGAGCGATGGGAGTGGTGAAGGCCTTCGAATGGCCTGATCTTCGGCGTGATCAGTTGGAACAGGAGAACAGCCAAGCGCTGTTCTCATACAATTTGACGACGCATCCATAAAAGCAGATAATAACGGATTTATCAAAATCGAGCCTTGCCTCACTGAATTTGATGGCTTGAGGGGTCCTGGGCAAATTCAGCGTAAAATGCTCCCGCTGATTCTTTCTTGGGGTTGTACTGTACATAAATTACAAGGTTGTACTCTAGATAAAAAAGTTACAGATTTAGGAAAGTCATTGTTTGCTAAAGGACAGGCCTATGTCGCTCTCAGTAGAGTTAAAACCATAGAGGGATTATTTATAAGTGATTTCGATCATAATAAATTTCTTAAAAATCCACATGACAGTCGATCGTTAGCAGAATTAGATAGATTAAGAAATCTTCCCAGGTCCTCTTAATACATGTTTTTTTTTTTAATAATTATAAACTAGCGCTTGACTGCAATCCCGCCTGATGGTGAGCAGTGACGCAATCGTTGATGGTAAAGCGCACTAGTTTATTAAGCCTATTCACTTAAAAAACTTAGGAATAGCAAGGATGACGGCAGTTGAGCCAGGTAATGCAATGTTAAACCCAAGACCAACACGACCAACGATGCTGCGCCAGAGGGAGATTGATCTGGAGACTCTCCACGACCAAACTCCCGACACAACAACATTTGGCGCATCGTACTCGCCCCACAATGACACAACGCAACACAATTGCTCAGACGCGTCCTACGTACGGCTTCACCAGACATCATGCTGGAACACGACGAATCGCTTGGCGGCAAGACTTTGTCTGGTGGGTGGTAGAAAAACATCCAATCTATTTATACTAACGACCTCATCCACTAATTCATGACCCATTCGGTACCATCGACGCAAATGTGCGTCGCTACTACGAAAAACCGGGAGCTTCATACGGGGAAACCGTTGCTATACGCGCTACGATCCAAGCGCTACGAAATAGTAAAATAGGACATCTCTACATATTACTATACGCCGATACATAAGTCAAAAGAGATGTCGTATGTTAACTACCTAGTTTTTAGTTCGTCAATTTAACTTTTGTTAATATTATGCGCCACATAGTTGCAAGTAAATGGACACAGTAGACTCTACCAAGATGCTTTCGTTGTAAATTGACAATAATGTCTTACAATACTATTCTGAAGTATGCAATATTCACTATGTAGAGATAAATTTTCATGTTTGGAAAGGCGTAGTCACACGTTACGTATACCTACCTACCGTAGCACTTTGATAACGTGTGACTGCGGTTTTCCAAACATGAAAATTTATCTCTACATCGTGAATATTGCATACTTCAGAATAGTATTGTATGACATTATTGTCAATTTACAACGAAGGCATCTTGGTAGAGTCTACTGTGTCCATTTACTTGCAACTATATTAGCAACTTTGTTCAGTTCAGTATTCTGAAAATCTTGTTTTAAACTTTTTCAGCGTCGTTTTTTGTCGTAGTTGGGTTTTAGTTTTTTTACTTTTTATTATGGTCAATTAACTTATGTGTTATAAATTTATTTTACCTCTGACAGCAGCAATCGACTAGCATCCTTATTACAGTGAAAATAAAGATAATTGTTATCTGACACACTCGGCTATGATAGTACCCAAAGCAGTTTTATTGCTATGTCAAACGTTCTTGTAAATATCTACATTTGCTTCTACATCAGAGTTTTTCAAATAAAATAAAAACTTTATTTATTTTTTATTTTCCCGTTTAATTTGCAGCCAGCGCCAAGACAGCACAGCTGTAATGAATCCTCCTTGATCTGTCATATTTAGGAGTTCATTAGTCTCTGAACAAAAAAGGTTTCACATAACCTCCTCCCTAAAAAGAATTTCAAAGAAATTTCCCCGTTTTATTAAGGATACATTTTCGTTCCAATACCGAAATGATATTGATAACAAGGTTCCAGTTTACCCATTGTGTGAGTTTGTATCAAAATTGCATTTTTGTTGTATTGTACCATTCCCGCTGTTACCTTTTGTGATATTGTAGTTTCTGAGGATGCATGTACTGTTACGAAGTGGAAATAGCTACACTGAAGTACGTCCTCCTATTGGGTAGATAATAAAGCGATCAATTTGTGCTGTTAGATAACTGGAACGATCTCATTCCAATCTATATTGAAGTAGAATGAACAGTTTAATTGTATTTTCTAGTACCTACTTGTATCTCCAATAGTAAATTAAAACTTCATGTGTTTTTTATTTATGTTAAGACAACCATAGACAGGGGTTATGTCGATGGACGAATAGACAAGACAATAGTTTCCTTTAGAAATAAGACTACACGGTGTGTGTCTTTAAGTCTGTGCTGAATAAATGTATTTTCTTTCTTATTTAAGTGCCGTAAAGAGGACCATAAAGACTTATTAAGCAACAGTTAGTATTAGTATACAATATGTAAAGAAAACCCTGTCCGATCCGTGAAGGTATTGTTAGGTATCGATAACTGATTATAATAATGCCTACAAAGCCGGTCTAAACTTAAAAAAAATCCCCCTAAAAAAATAAATATTATTTTGAAAAAGCGAGGTAACTTAATGCATGTGCGGTAGACAACAAGTTAGGCATCCATCCGCGGGTGACGGGGGGCAGGGCACGCGGCACGTGGTCGTATCGCTATTCGCTCCGTCACAAATGGTGTTGTCACTTTTTAAAAATTACCAAATTTTGGGGAAGTTGGAATTAATTTGCGACAAAAAAAAGATTATTTCAAAATTCATTAGTATTGTTACTATGATGATTATGTAAAATTTAATATTTGATTTGGCTATGTGTTTACCTAACCTTTATTATCCTTACGGGTCGGACAGGATTTTCTTTACATATTGTATACAGATGAGAACACGCCAAGCTACTACAATCTGTCGTAGTTCTTTATTAAATTTTCAATTTTATCGCTAAAGCATTAAGGCTCTAGATTGATTGGAAATTTTTGACAGTTTAGGGTAGCTTGACCTGCTGTCGTCCGTACAAACACAAAAAACAAAGTCCAATTTGGAAAAGCAATATAACTTAAAAACAAACCTGAACGCCTCCGACTAAAATCATCAAAGTTTGAACCCGAGACCGAATCCGAACCTCGAAACATCACTTGCAGAATTTTGAGGAATTATTAAATTTTCCGGAGCGTGTAAGTCTCAAGCGGGCCGGAACAAAAAGCGATAGAACCGTACCGGTAAAATATTGTGATCAAACACTGACCATGCCGTAAGAACAAACGGAAAGGTCTTTACCCGCCGTCATACTGTACGCATGGTCACTAAAAGATATAAGTAGCCACACTTACCTAATAAAATTGAATGTTGAGAAAAATCCTATGGATATTTTCTAATGAAAGGTAAATAATTGTTTGTTCATGGGAATGGGTTTTAGACGATAAACGCTTGTGTTATTGCTTGCGTTAAATTGTGTAGAGAGAGACCCTTTGCTCCGGAATGAGACAATACAGTGTAGTCATTTAGATTTGTTTGTTTTTACATGCTTTTTATTAGCTTCACTTGTATGTTTGCTTGCTTGCTTGTTTGTTTGTTTGTCCGTCTCTAACTCTTTGGACTACGAGTGAGCGGCTCATTACTGTAAAATGTCCCACCGTTTTTAATACGTTCGTTAGGTCGTTTTTTTTTAAAAAAAGAACATTGAACTAAAAGTTGAAAATAGTTAAAAATAATTTAAAAAAAAACGTGTGGCGCTTAATATATAAAAAATTATGGCACAAAGCGCCTCACGCTTTTTTAAAATTATTTTTAACTTTTTATTTTGATATTCTTTAAAAACATGTTTTTTTAGTTTTTTAAACTATATGTTTTATACAACATTTTTTTATGCGATACCATAAACACTTGTCCAGTATTTTTAAGAAAACAATCTATGTTCAAAATTTCAAAAAGATATCATGAAAACCACAAAGTTATGAGCTTGTTACCCTACTTGGCTTTCCCAACAAAAATATGGTCCACACTCCGCTAGGGCGGACGAGCGGTGATTGACCTTTAGCGTCAGCTGTTGCGCGGGCGATGATCTACTGTTAGCTGTGTACCGCGCTTGGTAACCATACTGCAACAATTCTTAAACGTATTTGGGAAAAAATATAACATGGTGTAAAAATGATTGGAATCGATTCAGTTGCTTATTCTGAACAAACTAAGTATATTCAGGTTTCGCAAAAATAAAAAATAACGTTGTAAATTAAATTACATTTAAAAATATCCATTCGTAGCTTGATAAATTTCAACTGTATCCGGCGACCCTGCTTACTTATTCCTTTTGGGGACTGTACACTGTACTGACAGATCAATATGGTGTGTTCGTGAAAATTTTAATCTCTTGAACAAACATCAATAGAGACATGAAACAGTTTGCAATATGAGCCCAAAATTAACTGAAATTACAGATGGCTGCTGTTTATTTATACTTTTGAGTTTAATGTGATGTTTTATGAATCAAGTGAAGTAAAAGAATAAGTATCTAAGATGATTCTGAGTCTGCAAATCTGATACAATATTGTATATTAAATACACAGTTTAATGTGCATACTATTATACTCTCGGACTTCGACTTCTGAACTCAATTTCCCGTTTATAAAAAACAAATAAGCTGTTCCATAAATTTAGACTGGCTGTTTTTTGTTTCTGACTAAAGTAAGATATCATTTAGCTTATTTTCATTATGTTATTCCGGTTACTGCAACAGAACTTCTATATTGTGAGAATTTGTGTATTATATAAAGTATTTCTATATTTTAGTATTATGTTATGTTATGTAATTATTTTCGGATTATTTGTTTAGGTATATTTATATTAGTTTAATAATATTATTCCCTTTTTTTCTTTCACTAGTACTTGACCGCAATCCCGCCTGAGGATAAGCAATTTATCCTTATCACATTCATATGTTTTTCTCCTTGTTCTTACACACCATTGTCTACATTTCTGTTTTACTTCTGCTTTCACAGGTCTGGAGGGAGAAATTTGTTAAGAAATAAGCAGCACCTTTGTACTAAGATCTTAATTTTCTCATACTTTTATGTATTTTATTGTGTGTACATCCATACTAATATTATAAATGCGAAAGTAACTCTGTCTGTCTGTCTATCTTTTACGCTTTCCCGCTTAAACTTCTCAACCGATTTTGATGAAATTTGGCACAAACAATCTTTAGACCCTAAGAAAGAACATAGGCTACCGTTTCTCCCGGAAAAATTTGATATTCCCGATGGAAATCTAAAACCGAACTCCACGCGGGCGAAGCCGCGGGCGGAAAGCTAGTAAATAATAAAATAAATAAGAAAGAGAAAAAATACAACAAAATAAAAGTGAAAGATAGAGATACATACCCCAGAGCATTTTTGTTAATGTCGGGCTAAGCCTAAATACATTCATACGCAAAATACACAAGCCTAAATAAATAACAAAAAAAAAAAGAATAACAGTTAAAGACAGAGAGAGATATTGGATTGTATATTTGGAGTTTAATCAAGTTAGCGCTGATTTTTCCAAAGTCGATCGATTTTTTTTTTATTAGTTATAAACTAGTGCTTGACTGCAATCCCGCCTGATGGTAAGCAGTGATGCAATCGTTGATGGTAAAACGCACTAGCTTATTAAGCCTATTCACTCAAAAAAAACTGAGTGAATAGGAAGGAAGACGGCAGTTGAGCGAGGTGATGCAATGTTTAACCCAACAACACGACCAACGATGCTGCGCCAGAGGATGATCTGGAGACCCTCCACGACCAAACTCCCGACACAACAACATTAGGCACATCGTAACCGGTACATATCGCAACACAACTGCTCAGACCTGTCCTCCGTACGGCTTCACCAAACATCATGCCGGAACACGACGAATCGCTTGGCGGCAAGACTTTGTCTGGTGGGTGGTAACTTATGCCGGCGGCTGATATTGTTGCCTCCCACCGAGAAAAATTTCAATTATTTAAGAAGTCTCTTGTACAAAAACTGTCAGACATTAATAATTATCAGTGCATTGAAAAATCAGGCGCTTACTAATTTACTAAACTAACACTAAATTTATTTAGTTTGTGAATAAGAGAAGCGCGGCCATTGTATAACTATTTCCTCTATAATAATACTCGAGACTATTTTCTTCGGTCAATAGATATCGGAGTATCAAGGAAATTAACCATTACGAAACATAATAGTTTGATGGCTCCGTAGGATATTGGTTCATATAGGGTGGAGAGAATAAATAGCTAAATGATTTCTTTTTCCTAAAACCATTATAAAAATGACGCTTTTGGCTCCAAGTGTGAATAAAATAGGTAAAGGTTAGCAAAGATCAGACACGAACAGAGTTTCAATCCTAATCCAACCCCAAACTCTGAACCATGCGGGTACAACGCTAAAAAAAACCAGTTCTTTAAAAACCCTCCTAAATTAGTCCAAAAAACCATGAGAACGGATTAATTAATACGAGCATAAACTAATTAAGATAATTAAATGTTAATGCGATGTTTTAATTCAAGCTATTACGAAACAGGGCCGGGCTCGGTACTACGGCAGCGCGAAAATGTATCTTTATGCCGTAGTGCACTCAGTGGAAAGCATAAAGTGGTCTTAAGTCTGCCATCTTCTGTTTCAAGCGCTTCGCTGGCTTACTGTATCGTGCTCTAGCTTAAAGTCGAGGGAAATACACTGTGTAAATATAAAAATACTACGTTAGAATATGATTTGGAAGTTTGTCGTCGCTTGGATATTGTTTTATGGTAGAACCGTGGCGCACGGCGTGGAAGGTAAGTGCCTGATTTGCGCTCAAGACGCGGAGCAGATTATGTTATCGACTGGCGCTTGTTTGAATTTCATCTGTATTGTTCAAGTGCCATCGCCGATAAGCCTCGCTGCTGCCGATTATCCCACTTCGGATTACTCAGCGGTTACAAATTCTTTCCAAAATTTGCCAATCTTGATAAGCCCTTATCAACTTAATGGGTACTTAAAGATTCCTGGGTTTCGGAATTCCTAATTCCGGAGTGAGTACTTTTTTCAGCATTCGACGGAGCTTAATATTTTAGGTAAGATGACCAAGTAATCAATCATGATACCTTCTGTTATATTTGCCGACGTAATTCCGGCCTTTCTACCCAGCTGTAATAATAGTTCAGGAAAAAATGAGGAAGAACCTACGTTAAGTGGAGGAAAAATAATAAGTTCCCTGTAAACATAATAGAAACGCTCAAGACGGTGTTTAATTGTGTTAATTTTCAACATCGTTATCTCTAGACTCATAATTCTTAGCTTCCCTTGAGTAATTAGTGGCCAACGATAGGCATAAACAATGGAAACAAAATTCAGTTTATAATAAAACGCTGTGTTCTACATAACGTTGTGAATAAAATATTTAAGTTAATAGTTTTGGGGTATGTAACAAATAGACTTCATTACATGGAATGTTTCTGAATTGCATTTGGAGCCAAAATTATTTTCTGTAGGCATACTTTCGTTGAATCACAAAAAGAGTTGCGCCAGAAACCCGCTCAAGGGTTTTCTATTGCCGTCGAATCTTATTTTGTGATATGTTTTGTCTCGACGCGAAAGTAAGAAACGTTTACATCTCTGGGGACAAATAGGGTAAAAACGCAACTTTCGTAGATAAACAAAAGGCTAATCGAGCTCGGTGACAAGCATCTGAATATTATGAAATATTTCTTCGTCAATATTATTAGATAAGGCTAAGTATTTCTTGTCGACTCGCTTCCTTTTACGGGCCTGGCGTTATCAGTCTGGCCGATAAGCGGCAAATGAGGCTTCTCCGGGAGAAAACCGCTATCATTTTTTATAACGCAATATGCCGGTCGTAAATAGTCTGAGCCCTTTACTCTGGGTTATTTGCTTTTGTCTTGGGGGCGACTAAAGCCAGAAATGTCGAATGTATTTGATTGTTTATTTAGGAACAGGGATGGGAGATGTTAAGTGATGATGTTAAGTAACAATGGGTTAATAAAGATTGTGAAATAAAGGGAGAGCACATTTTAATGCGTATTCTTAATTTTTCTAAACTGATCACACCTTATTTTATGTATGGGATCTCCAAAAATATCATTTTATTTATTAAAATACAACTTCTTACCCACGTAGTACCTCTCGACACGTCGATAGCTACTATTTTTTTTCGAATCGCTACTTTTTCTTTTGTACTCATTCATAATATTTTTTATAGTAGGTACACAGTTTAGAACCCCTTATCTGTATATCAAAGCGAACACATCGGCTGTGTCTATGCAGCATATTAAGTACCTAATTTCTTCAGTTTCATAGTACACAGTTTCAGTTTTCAGTATCTGAAATTGATCTTACATTTGTTTATACTTCAATAACATAAGAATACTTAAATAGCAAAATACTGTACTTACCTACCCATTTTCCAATTGGAAAGTGAAGTAACACAGGAAACGGAGAATCATCGGGTATCAATCATGTCTGTTACACGATCCCACCACAGTGGTGCATGCCCGACGTGATAACAGCGCCACCTCTCAGCGCTATCATTTTCAAGGCACACGTTGCACCTTAGATTTTATTACCCAAGTAGGTTTGTACTACTTCCACCTACGTCGTTTGCAATGTGAGAAAAGCTTACGTATTTTGAAAAAAATGTTATCAAAACCCGATAATAATTTTTGTTTATAATACAGCATCTCTATTTTTCTACTCGGGTTTTCGTAATTTAAATGAAACACCATTAATATTTTGTGATCTATAATTATGATAATATGCATTGAAAAACGTCGTGGCAATCTGTTATATGAGTAATGGAAATATTAATGGCATCAGCTAATTACTTTGAATTAAACGGTCTGAAGTTTAATTTTAAAGTAATCATATAAACGAAATTGTTAAACAGGGAAAAGGCTAAATATAAAATGGAAGTAAGAAAAATAAAGATTTAATGAGTTATTTTTGTAGAATAAAAAGAAAGATTAATAAAGAGTAGGTATAATTACTTTGTTAATTGCTACATTAGCGCGAAACGAAAGAAGAAAACCGTTTAAATATGAACAAGTAAAGGATGTTTTGTTAGCGCAAACATACATTATATTTAATTCATTTTATTGCCTTGTATATTTCTACTGTATTGTTATTGAAATTGTGTGCCTAAAATTAGTATGAGTCTTTTGTTACATGAACGTAATTATATAATAATATTCAAGTTTAATGTATTTCCAATAAATTTTCTCACTATAGCGATTTTTATGAATATTACTCAGGAAAATAAAATTATTACAATTTTTATTTGGATTTCACGAGATTTTTGGGTCACATCAAGGTTTGCATATTTTCGGCGGCGATCACTCGCGTCCGACCCTGGTCCAGGCCATGGTCCGGAGCGAGAGCGCATGGCAGGCCGTCACCTCCTTCTACGAAGCAGTAATGCTGGCAAAGGAGGAGGCGGAGCGCGTGAGGCAACGGGAATCCCTGCGCCCTCACGCCACTAGCCGCCGCAGGAGACGCTCTGGTCGGGAGATGACATCAAACTCCCAGCCATTGTAGGCGCGGGCCTGCGGGCGGTGAGCAGTGGGCAGCTCGCCGCCCGGTAAGGACCAGGCCCGAGTCGACGGCGCATCGTGTTTCACGCGCGCCTCAAAGAGATGTCAGCACTTCGTGACGGAGTCCACGAAGACCGATGCCTACTGGGTCAGGGTTGAGGGTTGGTTAAACAAGAAACCGTGGCCCTGGCCATCCCACAGGCAAGTGAAGAAACACGGGTGGGTTTTAGTCAGTAAAAGTCTGACACGCCCTTCCGCTCCGCCCAGAGCGGGAAAAGTCATTCGATGACTTTGCATCCCAACAAAAAAAAAGGCTTGCATATTTTGTTCGCAAACACATTACACTTACATTTGAAGCGTAAATTCATTAACATTGGAGCCTCATTTTGTGTCGTAAGTGTTGTTGCGACGTAAAAATCTTATTTTATATATTTTCAAACTCTCCTGAAGGTGTTTTTGTGAAATTTTCTTTTTCAACACATTCATTTTTGTTTGCTAACTTTAAAATATGCGTCTTAAAAGTATCTTTGCGCTTCTGACCCAAGTTTTGTCTTAAAAGCATGAAAAACTGCGCTCGGAAACTTAGTTGACCAAGTTTCTTTGCATTCGAACCCCAAACTTAGCCTGCAAAAGGATTTTTCCTGTATCCGGCTATATTTTAAAGCTTATATGGTATCCTCGGCTTCATCTCGAATATCCTTCCGTTTCATCTCCATTTTACTTTGAGCTTATCTGAGGCTCTAAGATTTTTTTCCTAGACAAATGAGATACGCTGCGGTCCGAAGGAAGTTAATTTTTTCTTTCTCATTTATCGTCTTTGTATCGTTTTTGTCCCTCAAACCTTTTTGTCTAGGATTCAGGTCATGTATTGTGTACAGAGGATATGAATATGACCCGTTACTCGGAGCTATAAGGCTACACTTTTTGTGGAATAAGAAATGGGATTGGATTTTATGTTCATAAACCACGTAACTTTGTATCGTAATAAAATTCGGGTGTATGTAGCGTAACACATGTTATTGCTTGTACTCTAGAGCTGTCATAGGGTGACGGATCACGTGTCTGTATCCGACTTAGTTCGCGCACTTTTGCGATTATTTCGGATAAGCATACGTACATGAGCAGTTTGTCTGTGCGCGTTTGTAATAAAATTTTCTTCGTCTTTATTAACTTTGTTGTTGTTTGTGTTGATGTCAGAGTATGTAAATGCTTATTAGAAATCTTGTCAGGATTTGCAGATGGGATTCTTTAAACGTTTATTTTGGAGACGAGATTATGAGTTTTACATTATTCGAAATATAATAACGCTACGGTTTCAGATATAATAAACACGTGCATATTGTGTAACATACCACTAACTTTGTCTCTCACTGGATTTTTAATATTGATCCGTTACTTACACTAATCCGTATTCTAATAATACCCATTACCTGTAGCAGTAATAGTATTTACACATTATCTAAATAATGTACAAATAAAATACTTGTATGTTTCACGGCTCTACCGTTTATTAGAACTTCAAATGCAACGCACGACCTCTCCATTGAGTGTCTACTTTTGAAGATAGTTGTCGAAGCCATCAGGGAATTAATAAAGTTTCTAATATTGTGCTCGAGGCGTCGCCAGTAGACAGCAAGACAAGCATCACACCGAACGTTGGTCCTTCGAGACGGAACTTAGTCAAAGCTAATATTATACCAAGACAAGTAGCTCTAGGATGTGTGTTCGGTATGCTGTTTGATTGGTCACTAAAGAGAACATACAAAGAACTAAAGTGCAGTCTGACAATCGATGGAATGAAGTTGAAGAGTTTGTGTCCTAATCTGGTACTAGATTTTGAATTTGATAGCCCAAATTTGAGGACGGCTATAAGCTTTATATTTAGCAGCTGACTAAGGTTTTAGGAGCCAACCCATAAGGAAAAAGTCCTAACGTTAAGTAAGCTCCAACCCACCTCGGGTTGGAGCCGAAATTTTACTTGGCGAAAAATTAGACTGTACCTATAATTGTAATATGTATAATTGTATAATGTACCTTTACTACATCACAAATTAAACTGGGGTTAGACAGCAAAAAATCATTCTAAAGATAAAAAGTCACTCAGTCCACTGGCGTGGCAGGCTACAAGAAGTCTCAAAGAGGTGTCCGTGCCGAAGCAAGGCCCAGCAGTAATGGCTAAAATTGTATTATGAATGTATTTTTATATGTATTAATCGTTCATTTTCTAACTACATATTATGCCTTCGCATGGCAGAGGTCTTCTCCTAGCTACTATAATAGTTAGGAGTGGTGCTCTCAAGGGTGGGTTGACTGAGAATGTGTTGAGGTACAAGATGTTTAATTTATTGTCGTATTGTCAGCACCACTCTGTATATACAGAGGGAACTTAAATCAAATTACTATACACATGTAGTACCTAAAGAACTATAATTTCAACAATACCTGCTATATAACTTATATAGTAGGTAAAGACTATTGTAATCTATTTGGGAAGAACTTGCGTCCTTCGGGAGACAAGTTTTTACTTGTAAAGGTACTTTTATCAATATTATGAGCTCCTGGGAAATCTACACTTCTACCTCTGACGACCTTTTGATGTAATATACGCTGTCGTTACGTGTAGACTTATAGTGGGCTGTATTTCATATATATCCATACTAATATTATAAATGCGAAAGTAACTCTGTCTGTCTGTCTGTTACGCCACACACAGACACACAGAAAAGGAGAGGTCAACCTCAATTTTATTTGTACCAACTTAGTTTTTTACCCGACTACGGCAAAGCAAAAGGAGGGTTATGATTTTGACAGGCTATGTATGTATGTATGTATGTTCATCTGCTCCCTCGTAACTTCTAAACTACTTATCAGAATTCGACAAATGACATATCTTTAGAAGCGTCTTAATTGTCCGCTGGTTATAGGCTATTATATTCTGAAGTATGCAATATTCACCATGTAGAGATATATTTTCATGTTTGGAAAGGCATAGTCGCACGTTGTCAAGGTGCTACGGTAGGTAGGTATATGTAACGTGTGACTACGCCTTTCCAAACATGAAAATTTATCTCTACATGGTGAATATTGCATACCTACTTCAGAATAGTAGGTATTGTATGACATTATTGTCAATTTACAACGAAGGCATCTTGGTAGAGTCTACTGTGTCCATTTACTTGCAACTACATTAGCAACTTTGTTCAGTTCAGTATTCTGAAAATCTTGTTTTATACTTTTTCAGCGTCGTTTTTTGTCGTAGTTGGGTTTTAGTTTTTTTTACTTTTTATTATGAATAAAATATTTTTCATTATTTCATTTTTCTTCATTTTTTCACAGACAGACAGAGTTACTTTCGCATTTATAATATTAGTATGGATACTAGCGGCCCGATACGTGCTTCGCTTTGTATAATGTGAAATACTTAATTAAAACTGTTGCGACTGCCGCGCTTCTGTAGTGCGTCGGCGATGTTCGCTGACAGCTTTGACGCAGTATGGCGCAAGAAATCTGCCTCGTTACTTCGCGGGTTGCGTGACAGTCCCAACATCATTCTGCACTCGAAAGCGGCCCGGGCAGATAGTCCGCTTGTGTGGGCATTAGCGAACCGTACAAAATCGGTTTTAGTTATTAAGTACTAACATAGGTTTAAGTGAAAATGTTACTAACACAATGGACCACATGTAGTCTGAACACACAATAAATAATAACAAAAAACAAATTTATTGGATCATCAAAATTATTTATTCAGACATAAAATATTGTTTTTAATTGCTATCAATTAAAAAAAAAAAAAAACAAACCGAAACATTTAGATTATTAAACAAACGACTGGGGCTACCGACTCTCGAACAGGCAACATAAAGTTGACAACCATTTTTTGAATTCATTTGTTACAAAAAATGTGATAAATGAAGAAATCACTGGACCGATTCTGTTCAAACTTCACATAAACCATCTACTAATTAGTCAAAACAAAACCTAAACATTTGATTTGGATAGATGAGTCCGTTCTTAAGTTATAAAATTACAAAGTGGCATTGCTTTTATATATATAGATATACTATCTACACTTCGCGGTTTCACCTGCGTTATTTTCGATCTTATTGGAATTTCGGGATAAAAAGTATCCTATTTGCTATTTCTAGTTATAAAACATCTGAGTGCCAAATTGTATCCAAATCCGAGAAGTACTTTTTACGTGAAAGTAGTAACAAACATCTATAAATTCTCACGATAGGGAGGTTTCCTAAAAAATTGTTTTATCAAATCAATAAAAATTTACAAATATCAAAGGCAAGATCAGGAGTGGTGGCTGGTGACGTCACAGGTTACTAAAAAGTGCAGCAAGCTGTAACGTCACACGAGTTATCAACTCACTGTATCGTCTTAATTTTTTGTTTATATGAAAAAAGAAAAAATTCGTGTGTCCAGTTTTTTTTGGAAATCTGACTGACAGACTAATTAATTTTTTTTAATCAACTACCTTATTAGCAGGATTTTTCTTTCTGAAAGTGGCCTCGATAACTTAAAAGTTATGTGGAAATCAGTTAGAACGTGATACGGAGCAATGAGGAAAATTGCATGTGGTAAGTTTTGAGTATGAATGTCGCATAGCTATAAGATTTTGGGGGCTAAAGAATTGATAGATGGACTATGTGGATATGGTTAGGAAGGTAACTACCTAAATGACGAATAATAGTGGTTCCAGCAACCCGCGCCTTTGCAGGCATCAGCTCCGTGAACCCTGTCACAATGGTAGGCCATAACATCGGCTGCCGGCAGAAGTTACCAAACACCAGACAAAGTCTTGCCGCCAAGCGATTCGTCGTGTTCCGGCATGATGTCTGGTGAAGCCGTACGGAGGACGGGTCTGAGCAGTTGTGTTGCGTTGTGTGGCGGGTACGATGCGCCAAATGTTGTTGTGTCGGGAGTTTGGTCATGGAAAGTCTCCAGATCAATCTCCCTCTAGCGCAGCATCGTTTGGTCGTGTTGGTCTTGGGTTTAACATTGCATCACCTCGCTCAACTGCCGTCATCCTTCCTATTCCTAAGTTTTTTAAGTGAATAGGCTTAATAAACGCTTCACCAGCTACGATCGCATCGCAGGATTACGGCCAAGCTCTAGTTTGTAACTATATAAAAAAAAGATTTTCTTTAGTTATTATTTATAACATTTTAAATTGATTGTTGGTACCAATAGATTGAAATTAAAATTGGTAGGTTTACTATTATAGTATTCATTTCATCTGTCCATCTTTAGTCTCCCCAGTCACGCTTCCGCACCGCTCTGATCACTTTCAATTTTATTTTTTCTGGGTAGGAAATCATCAAAAGACCTCTCCCGCTCTGGACGGAGCGAATGGCCGTGTCAGACTTTTACTGACTAAAACCCACCCGTGTTTCTTCACTTGTTGTGCGCCAGGCCCACGGTTTCTCTTTCCAGCAACCCGCATCTTTAGCATGCATCAGCTTCGTGAACCCCGTCACGATGTACTGACATTGCTTTGAGGTGCGCGAGGTTTTATTAATGTTATTTGCTAAGGGTTTTTAATAAAAACTAAATAACTTTTTCACATAACTGTACAATGTATTGTATCACATATTATGTTTTTGTTGTTAAATTCATGGAACCTCTTTGCCCAAAAGCCGCAGCGCTATCCGAAATCAGCGTGCTTACTAATTGATTGACGTGAGACAGGGCCTAGGGCACGTTTTTTTTATCAACAAAATGTTAGTATATTTAACCTTGCTCGATCTTGTTTTGCAGATAACTAAATTCTGGTGCGAAAACCGACACAAATATAGCATATTACGAGCATAAATAAACAGTTTCTATATCATGTAGTGTTTCGTATTATTACGCAAGTAAGCTCATTTAATAAAGCCAATTTACGTGCAATTTACGATTATAGCACTTTCCACTACAATTTGCGTGTGTCACACAGAAAACTCAGTAGCTGTTAAACAGGTCTACGAGCATTATGACGACCTTTAATAATCTACTTTATTGTTCTAGATATAGAGTCGGTTTTATTAAAGCTAAGGTGAAGTCGACGGGAGATGAAATAACTTTCGGCGCAATGGGAGGCCTTATATTGCACAGCACGCGTTGTGTTTATGGAAATTCTGACAAACGTGACGATAGCAATATTTTTGTTGTATCTCTTCGAAAGCTAATGAATATTCTGGAATAAGTGTGGTGTATAAAGTCGGGGAACGTAATGCAGTAGTTTCTAGATAACTAACGCTAACTACTTTGAAAATTAAGTGCTGCGACAAAAGCGGTACCGTGGTGCATGGTAAAGTGGCGTTCAGCAAGAACGTAAATAAGTTTAAAGCAAATTATCATAACCTTACCGTGTTTTACCGGGGCAATAATTATGGGCTGGTAGTTACGGAAGGTATACTCAGTTTGCACCTAGTTGGCTACACTATAGTAGCCAACTATTTAGTAGCAAACTAAGTATAATGTTCCTCTAATGTGTGCCTTTGTCTGTACAAAGGCACATGTTAGAGGGACTTAGTAAGCTTATCATGTAGGCTATTGAATTCAGTAGATTTTTAATTAGCGAAATTATTTGTCGAAAATTGTCTATGGCTACAATATTAATTTGTAAATGTGTGATCTCAGTAACTGGAATCAAATCTGTGTTCTTTTGGAGACATTATGCTGAAATAAATGGGTTAATTTTGAATGATCTTTTGTGATAGAAAGCATTATCCATACGTATGGATGTTGATTTCTTATATAGTGTTAACTAGCTTTCCGCGCGCGGCTTCGCCCGTGTGGAATTCGGTTATATCTTTTAGAATCCCCTCGGGAATATCAAATTTTTCTGGGATAAAAGGTAGCCTATGTTCTTTCTTAGGGTCTAAAGATTGCCTGTGCCAAATTTGATCAAAATCGGTTGAGATGTTTAAGCGGGAAAGCGTAACAGACAGACAGACAGACAGATAGAAAGACAGACAGATTGACAGACAGAGTTACTTTCGCATTTATAATATTAGTATGGATTAACACATTTTTAACTGAAGATTCTAAAGTTATGAATATTAATGTAAAGTCTAAATATTAACACATCCTCAGCAACCTTTTTATCGTACCACTGTTGGGCTCAGGTCACCTCTCATACAGAGAAGGATTAACAATATTATGAATATTAACTATTCACGCATAATATACCTCTTCGTCTGTTTTGTAAGTACCAATAATGTTACCGTATGTGATACTAATTTTCTGCCCGTATGATGTAATTTATATGAACAATAAGTTCCTAATAAATGTAAATATATACAAAAATAAAGACAAAGCTTAAGAATAAGTTTGTCTTTGTGCTTATTTGTATGAACGCGTTTAATCTCTGGAACAACCAGTTGGTTTTAAAAATATTTTTCATTTAATAGCCCAATTCTTGAGAATGGTTGTAGTCAACATTGCAGTAAGACAAAGAAGCTAAGCGAAAAGAAAAAAAGAGGCAAGGACGCTAAGCGAAAACGAAGTAACAGCGATGAGGAGATTTATAAAAATGTGGCTGTTATTTTAGTGAAAGCATTGTGTATCTTATGACTTTGAACACAAGCTATTGTATAGACCAATAATGATATCTACGTATTAACTACGCGTGAATCATTTATCTTAACGGTAGGCTTCTAAACCAAATAGGTAGCGGTATTATCGCCAGTGGGTCGGAACAGATCAAGTGGTAAACGTTGGTCAGTCACATCATTGCGCCCTCCACCGCGACACTAACGAAACCATTTAGCGGTTCACTGAACGTTTTTACTACCATTTTTGACTTCGTGACGTCGTATGTTGGTAATGAATGTGGTGTTTTCATAGGGTTGGGTAGTTGGGAATGCGAAATAGCGAAAAGTACCAAGGGGAAATAGTAGCTATCGATCTTAGTTAGAGTTTTAGTTAAGGGTCCGTCCTGTTAATCTGCTCATTTTGATCAATTTTGTTCCATGATTGTGAGAATATGTTACATAATATTAGTAAAATTATGTATGATATGGATGGTACAACTCTTCATCTAGGTGCTAGCTTGACTACTTTTTTCAAGAAACTTCATAATTAGTAGTAAATCTACAATTTCCAATACTCTTTTTCTCAAATTTCACGTTCGAGTGAAGTTTGACCATAGTTTCTGAAGAAACTACAAGCGATTTTGCCTATAAAAAAGTACTATTCACATCAGCATATAACTATCTTGGTGCTAGCTTGACCACTTTTTCGAGTTTATTTCATAATTCAGCCAAAAACGAAGACGGAAATTAAGAAATTCAAGGGAAAACTGCAGCCAAACAAGTATGTTTTTTCTATAATAAATCAACTTTTTTTAAAAATTAAAAAATGCCTCATTAATTTTAAGGTATTTTTATAATAGAAACAAAAGTTTATTTTCTAAAAAAAAATTTTTTCATCATGAAAATCAATGTCAAAATCTACTATATTTACGAGCGCGCTAACGCAGCCGGCTCAGTGGTAACTCGGCTAGCGCAACGAGTGGACGTATCACTTTGTGTCGCTAGAGCTCGCGAGTTTTTTCGTAGGTTTATGTAAAAAATATACTGCGACTACCACAACTTGGTCCTTTAATAATTTTTCTTTCTTAGTAATATTATATTAGTTGTGAATTATATTAGGATATTTACGACTTATCCCTTGGATTGCTTTAACTAATTTTTAACCGACTTTAAAAATGAAGGAGTATATTTTTTTTGAGTTCGTAGATTTTTCTATCATTTGTGAACCAATTTAAAAATATCTTAGGTTTTTTATTTCTCTATTAAAGTCAATTCACATAATGCTTTTGTTATACCTAAACTCATTTTTTTTTTAAGATAATGGGGCGAAACAAGGGAGAACATTACCAATGTATCAATAAAAGAAAGAGGAATAGAGAGGGAATGGCAAGAGCCAGACAAGTGCTTAAAGAACGTACTTTTAATCAACTGGATACCACTTCGTCATCTACTATGAGTGTCGAAGTTGATGTAGGCACAGTACGTTTCTGCTATCTAATTTTTTTTTTAATAGCCTAATGTGTCTCCCTCTGCTATGCAAAGGGAGACACAGTAGGCTAGGCTAGGTAGTAGGGGGGAGGCCTTTTTACTTCCAAACCTCGCTGACCTGTGTTATCTCATGAATACCTACAATTATTTATTAATTTTATTTCACAAGTCTTTCAATCAAATACAGCTTGCTTTTTGTTTTCTTTATATAATCATATGCTATTTATTGCAGAGTAAAGAAAATAATCGAAAGGGAGTAAGTTATTTATTTAGAAACATACAATTATAGCACTATTACAGAGCATTCCAATTCAGTGCTATAAGTAAGAATAAATTATACAAAACAAAAAAAAAACAATACATACATAAAGTCAGAATAATTAGTAAAGAAACATTTATAATATATTTACAATATATACTTAGACTATAATAAACAGGAACAATACCTATATCATTAATTATTATTAGTTGTTTGGCAACAAATTTATTTTCAAGCGATGTCTTTGAAATTGAGTCAAACAAGGTATGTACTGGATGTACTAACTATGCTGCATTTAATGCACATTAAGTAATAATAATTAATTTAATTCACCAGAAACACACATAAGTTTGAATTTTTGTTGTTTCAGCAGTCACCAGTTTCGTCGTAGTTATAGAAGGACGAAGAGTAGTTGATTTTCAGTATTTTTTTGACCAATTTATTAACATATTAGGTCACAATTCAAAATTTGGATGCAATGCATCAAACCTCGTTATAATTGAAGAAAAATTGCAAGGGTTTTGTTCAACATTTTCATTGTCACGTGCAATGTGTGGAAGTCAATTCCTGCTAAAGACGTGTCAAATTAAAACAAACAAACTGGACGTTAACCAAAGCGCTGTTTCGGGAGTTATAAGTATCGGATGTGGCCGAACCAACTTAAATGAGCTAGCTGCTTCCATAGATTTGCCACTTATGAATAAATCAAAAGTAAAGTTAAATAAATGTCACGTCAATTTATTTAACTGGTGGAAAACTACAGCCGAAGCCACAATGATAGAAGCTGGTAAGGAAGAGGCTTCTGTAGCTCTCGAAAGTGGCAATGTAAGTCCATCAGGTATACCAACTATAGCCGTAACAGCTGATGCTGCTTGGGGAAAACGTTCATATAAAACAAATTTTTCTTCCGCAGCAGGCGTTGGAGCTATAATAGGGGTGAAAAGGGGCAAATTATTACATGTTGGTATTAAAAATAAATACTGTTTTACATGTTCCCGTGCAGCTAATAAAAATATTACACCCCTGAAACACCGGTGTCAAAAATCATACTGGCTCTTCCACTAGTATGGAGAAATCAATAATCGTTGAGGGATTTAGAGAATCTGTGAAAACACATAATTTAGTGTATGCAAAACTTATTGCTGATGGTGACTCAAGTGTGTATAAAAACATATTGGAAAGCAGGCCATATTCAAACGTTACGGTTGAAAAAGTGGAGTGTTCCAATCACTTAATGCGCAATTATAATGGGAAAAATTTAAGTTTGATGAATATCTTTCATCAAACTTAATTTTTTCCCATTATTTTTATTATTACGTCCATCCCATTAAACGAACGCAAGCTACTACATTCTGATCGAGTGAACCGATTACGCATTGCTGTGAAAGCAGCAGTAAGATTCCGAGGAACTCAAAATGTTCCATTTACTGAGCAAATCAAAAACTTACAAAAAGACATTATCAACAGCCCACAACATATTTATGGAGACCATTCACAATGTGAAAACTATTACTGCACAGACGAAAAACCAACTTTTGCCTATTGCCCGAAATTGTCGATCCAAGAAAATCTCGTTCAATGCCTCTACGAGACACTTCATTTTAAAATAATAGGAGGCTAATGCCGGCAGCTAGGTCCTGAAGTTCATCTAAGAGATTTCTTTAAGGTATTCTTACGGTTGCTTTAAAATTCTTTGATAAATAATATTTTAAACATGTTTTTGTTTTATATATCGTTTACCTAAATACTGGAAATCTGTCTAACTGGAGGTATCTATCGTAATCCTAAATGCTGCATCCGGTTAGACTGGAAGCCGGTCCGAACATAGTTGGTAAAAAGGCTAGGCAGATGATTATGATATTGTATATGTAGGTACTTACACTACACTTTAATATTAGTATCCATAAACTAATTATTTAGTTATTGCAAAAACTCAAAAGGAAAATTAATTTATTTATATATACTTACTAGAGTAGGTAGGACATAGATATCGACGCTTGAAAGCCAATCATATCTTCTTCTTCTTCTTCAGCCTATAGATGTCCACTGCTGGACAAAGGCCTCCCCCAAGGCTTTCCACGCTGACCGGTCTTGTGTTGCCCGCATCCATCGGCTTCCCGCGACCTTCACCAGGTCATCGGTCCACCTTGTTGGGGGCCTCCCTACGCTGCGTCTTCCAGAACCTACGTGGCCGCCACTCCAGAACCTTACTGCCCCATCGGCCATCGGTTCTACGAGCAATGTGCCCTGCCCACTGCCACTTAAGTTTAGCGACTCGCAGAGCTATGTCGGTGACTTTGGTTCTTCTGCGGATCTCCTCATTTCTGATTCGATCACGCACAGAAACTCCTAGCGCTCTTTCCATTGCCCTTTGTGTGACTCTGAGCCTTCGTATGAGGCCCATTGTGAGCGACCACGTTTCAGTTCCGTAAGTCATCACCGGCAACACACACTGGTCAAAGACTTTAGTCTTGAGACACTGTGGTATCTTGGACGACGAGAAGATGTAGCGTAGCTTCCCGAACGCTGCCCAACCGAGCTGGATTCACCGAGACACCTCTTTCTCGAAGTTGGACCTACCTAGTTGGACTGTTTGTCCCAGGTATACATACTCGTCAACAACTTCGAGTGCAGAGCAACCAACTACAATTGGAGTGGGTGCGACATGAGAGTTCGACATGATCTTCGTCTTATCCATGTTCATTTTTAGACCCACTTGTTGGGAAGCTCTGCTGAGGTCATTGAGCATTTTGCCCAAGTCTTCCAGGGTCTCAGCCATGACCACGATATCATCTGCGAAACGGAGATTAGTGATGTTCTCGCCGTTGATGTTGTTGCCAAGTCCTTTCCAGTCCAGGAGCTTGAAGACATCTTCCAGCGCAGCAGTGAACAATTTAGGAGATATGACATCTCCTTGTCTCAGTCCACGCTGCAGTTGGATCGGTTTCGAGTCCTGATCCTGGAGACGGACTGACATGCTGGCGTTCTTGTACAAACACTTTATCACCTCAATGTATCGATGGTCAATTTGGCACCGCTGGAGAGACTGTAGCACCACCCAAGTCTCAATCGAATCGAATGCCTTCTCATAGTCCACAAACGCCAGCATAGTGGTTTGTTATACTCCTTGGACTTCTGTATAACTTGCCGCAGCGTATGAATGTGGTCTATGGTGCTAAAGCCTTTTCGGAAGCCTGCTTGTTCGGGAGGCTGGAAGTCGTCGAACCTGCGAGCGAGACGATTCGTGATGACCCTAGAAATCATATCTAAGCGACAAAAGTTCGTAAATTGAGTTATATACACCATTCGAACCGCCAGATTTTTCTGCGTCGTTTGGTGTATAATTGTATATAACTCAATTTACGAATTTTTGTCGCTTAGATATGATTGCCTTTCAAGCGTCGATATATTATCGCGTAATAATTATGTTAACCCTAAAATTTTGTTAATAGATTTCTAAATGTGAGGAATATTAAATTAAACTGATTACTTATTCTGATATTTCATTTTACCGTATATGTTTTTATTTCTTAAATTGCCTATGTAATAAACTATCATTACACCATATTTTTTTAATGTCAAAATGTATCAATATTCATCTAAATTGTGATAAATATACAATGTGCACTCGTTTCCGACTATTCACAAATCATACTTTATATAATTTAGAATAATATCTTCTAAAGGATCAAAAATGTTTAAGCGTTCACTAAGCTCGATATTTACGCGCGTGTGCGTCTAGCTGCTAGAACGATGCACACAAAGATAACATCGCAACGATTTTACCTAAACTGTAGCGAGAGAATTTTGTGCACGGACTCTTAAATTCTGGCACAATATTACAACGACTAAAGATTGATCTTTAGCAGTTCTCCATCCATACTTACTATACTTACTAATATTATAAATGCGAAAGTAACTCTGGTCCGCTTTCCCGCTTTAACCTCTCAACAGATTTTGATGAAATTTGGCACAGTCAATCTTTAGGACATGAGAAAGGATATAGGCTACCTTTTATTGAAAAATGTGTGTTACCGGTGATGACGTATGGATCAGTAACGTGGTCCCTCACTATGGGCCTCATAAGAAAGCTCAAATGAGGAGGAGAAAATGAGGAGATTCGTAAAATAACTAAAGTCGCTGACATAGCCCAGCCAATTAGCTCTTTGAAGTGGCAGTGGGCGGGACACATAGCTCATAAAGCCGATGGCCGATGGGGCAGAAAGGCTCTTGAATGGCAACCACGCACCGGCAAGTGCAGCGTTGGACACCCACCGACTAGGTGGTCGGATAACCTGACCAAAATCGCAGGAAAGCGCTGGATGCTGGCCGCTTCCAACCGTTCTATTTGGAAATCCTTGGGGGAGGCCTTGGGGGTGCCCAGCAGTGGACTTCATGTGGCTGAGATAATGATGATGATATCTCTTTAAAAGATACCAGCTATTATATTATATTAGCGCACGCCATTGACTTCGTTCGCGTAGAGTTAGTAATTTGAACATGTCATGCTCCGCTCCTATTGGTCACAGCGTGATGTTATACAGCCTAAAGCCTTTCTGGAGATTAGCGCGTTCAAACAAACAAACAAACAAACTCTTCAGCTTTATATATTAGTATAGATTATTCTCTCAATCCTCTATACCGTGCAATACAATAAACGCCAAACAACACTTTACATACATTTAAAACTTATTGAAACGCAAGACAAGAGTATAAACAAATTAAAATAAGCATCGTTTGCTTCATTGTGCGATGGGGCACGTGCAACTTGGCCGTCTTGAAGGCCCCACACAAGTTACTCTGTCGTCTGGTGGATCAGGCGACGCGCGCTGCATAACTAAGCGTTTCACTAAACTTATGCTACTGAAACTTGGCTTCTTGTTTCCTATGTCGCGTGCTTTCATTTGTACCATTAAGAGCTGACTGCGCTGTATCGCGGTTGCCACGAAATGTCGTAAATTTTAGCAGCGAATGGTCCATTGTGCCTTTGTGATTTTGAGTTTTATCCCTAGTTGTGTGGCTTTTTGGTTCTCTATTCAAATTGTGTGCTATATAAAGAAAACATAGTTTTATATATAGGAATGTAATTGATGTGATGAAGGAGTAAGCAGTTGTTACGATGCCAAGATGCTGGCTCAGCACCCATGCAAACAAGCGCGAAGTGTAAAGTTACATGAGTTGCGCTTCCCACGGTAACAACGAATCCCTGGGCTTTTTCCATCCTAACATCGGTGGGAACAGACACTCGCACTCATCGCGTATACCTATTTTACGTTTAATTTCTATAATTTTCTAAAATTAAGACTTTCTAAAATTAATTTGTGAATTTCTGTGAACCTTCTTTTGTGAACATTTAATAAACATTTATTATGTACCATTGACTTTATTTAAAAGTTTCCCGACACGCCCCACACACGTATCATATTTTAGTTATTGCACATATCGAAATTATGGTTTTATGTATTTATTTCATTTCGCTCCCATACATTTTTGTTCTAGCAGTCCTTTGGAGATACAGAGACAAACTAATTAGAGCTACAACATCGCATTTACTTTAAAATATCCATACTAATATTATAAATGCGAAAATGTCTCTGTCTGTCTGTCCGGCTTTCACGCCAAAACTACTGAACCGATTGTAATGTAATTTAGTACATAGATAGTCTAAAACCTGAGAAAGGACATAGGCTATAAAACATCCCGCTATGACCAATAGGAGCAGAACAGGAACAAAAAAATGTTGCGAAAACGGGAGCAAAGGCGGACGTACTACATATTTCTCTCATTATTTTAATAGCCGCTTACTTTATATCAAACTGAAGTCCACGCGTACGGAGTCGCGGGCAACAGCTAGTTGAGTTATAAACCTTTCACTTACAAAATAGATATAGTTTTTCACAAATCATTTCCTTTTAAACGGAAATGACATTAAAGAACATAACTAAGTGCCCACGATACGTATGCTATTGAATCTTGGTTTTTGTCTAATATGTCGAGCGCTTTCAAAGCTTTTAGTTAAAATGTGTCTTTTTCTCAGTTTAGTGGTATTTAATTCTACTCAGGAGTATGGACACTAGCTAGTCTAGTGCACTATATAAAAAGACTTAGAAAGTGAATGTGTTATTATGAAAGTTAGGTTTGAAGTAATAAAAAGATTATATCCCACCCACCACAAAATTATGATCATTGTAGGTATTAATATTCGGTTGTGTTCGGGAGTTTGGTAGTGGAGAGTCTCCAGATTCTCCCTCTAGCGCAGCATCGTTTGGTTGTGTTGGTCTTGGGTTTAACATTGCATCACCTCGCTCAACTGCCGTCATCCTTCCTATTCCTAAGTTTTTTAAGTGAATAGGCTTAATAAACTGGTGCGCTTTACCATCAACGATTGCATCACTGCTTACCATCAGGCGGGATTGCAGTGCTTGACTGTATTGTATTGTACTGACTATACTGTAGTTTATAATTATTAAAAAAAAAAAATTGAAAGTTTGTATGGACGTAAGTATATTATTCATTTATTTAATCTTTCGCACATGAAATGTACAGAGGCGGACTTAATGCCTTGGCATTCTCTACCAGTCAACCACAGGTGGTGAAGAGATAAGATGGTAGGTGCTTTAGTTAAAAAAAATTATAAAGAAAAAAAAAGCTCTTAATACTATTAAAAAACCTTAAATAAACTAAATATACATACATACTATTACCAAAATATATGCTTATAATATATACATACAAAACTCTTTCACGCTAAAACTACTGAACCAATTTGAATAAAATTTGGCACACAGGTGGTTATTAATCAGGATTAACACGGACAAAAGTTTTTATCCCGATATTCCCACGGTATGGAAACTTATGCGGGTAAAACCGCGGTGAGCAGCTAGTGTAAGATATTTAATTCTTAATGTCTCGGAAAGCAGCTTATTTCTATACGACCGGGTAGTGATTAGGCGCAGTACTACGTCTGATCTCTCTTCAGTTGTGTCTCATTGTCGAATTTCTGCCAAATCGGACAAAGAGAGTTAGGAAGTCAGAGTATGTTTGCGCACATACCTACATGTGCACCAGAATATCTCCCGCGCCGATGGCTAGTCTTCGCTGAAGTTGGTCGCCGTACCCGAAATTCGATCGAAAGGATGGATGGATTATGTTTATTTATTTATCATCATCATCATCATCTCAGCGTTAATCCTAGTCGCATCCGCAGCCTTTCAGCCTTGGAGTCTGGGGTCCGCTATACCAGTCTAACTGCTGATTTTGGCTAAACTTCGATATTTTCCGTGAGGCGACTGTCGTCTGACCTCCACAACCCGAAGGCGATGTCGAAGCATTGCAGTTAGACCAATTGTTAGACTTTTGAGGGCTCCAATTACAACCCGTAACAACTGCCACTAGATGATCGTATGGCAACCGGGACCAACGGCTTAACGTGCTTTCCGAGGCACGCCCAGACCAGTGCAAATATTCATATTCATGCATACAAACATTTGCACTGTGCGAGGATCGATCCCGCGCCTCCTTGCACAACGGCCGCGTTCGCTACCACTACGCCACGGAGGCTGTCATGTTTATTTATTTATACAACCCAAAATACACAGAAATATGAAGTCCCATTTAATCTTTTACTTACTTCACGCTTAACTCAGAAATGTAAAGTTACGTCCACTTATTAAGGGCGGGTTGTTTCAAACGGTTGGTTATCGTAACATACGTACGTCAAAAAGTTACGTCCGTTAACGTAACTTTGATGATGTTTAACGTTCGTTAAATGCCGGCGCTACATTAGCAGGCGAAGATTCGTGTCGCGTTAGCGCGCAAAATATCTGTTGTCCTTGTCAGACATACACGATGTTCTTCTCATTGGCGGGCGAAGATTCAGAAATCGGCCTACGGCGAATATTCGTTGTTTAGTTGTGCGGCCGAGACGATGGAGGAAGCAGTGGCTTTGCATTATATGTCAATAAATTATTATTTATTACATGTTTACACAACAAATAAAACAAAAACAATGTAAAAAATATGCAAAAAGAACGCGAGTCCTACTTCAAAGTCTGGACGACACTGAAGTGACGTAGGTGTGAGTGTGTGACTACTCCAGCGAATATTGTCGCGACAAGTCCTTTGAAGCGCGCCACTTTACCGACAGCGCCCCGATGCTACATCGTCTGCGCACGAATACATTGCGTTGCAACGATGTACCCGGCGGGCCCGGCCACATACATCGCCCCAGCAAATTTTATCTAGGCGACTCTCATGTGCTGTAGTTTATCTAACTTTCTTGGTATTATTGTTTATTGTTGTGGGAAATAACTTCGTGCCATTTTATAAATTAAGTCCGTTTATACTAGAAAACTGTGTACCTATAGAAAAGCTATACTTTGACGAAAAATGGATACATTTTATTTTTATTTTATATATTTGGGACAAAAAACAATTATATGTTACAATATTAATAGCCGGCTAAGGTATAATACATAGTAACCAAACATAAACATTGTCGTCCTCCGTGGCGCAGCGGTCAACACGCCTGCTTGCGACGTGGAGGCCCCGGGTTCGAACCCCGGCCAGGTCATGATGGAAAACGATCATTTCCTGATTGGCCTGGGCCTTGGATGTTTATCTATATATGTATCTATTATAAATATAGTATCGTTGAGTTAGTATCCCATAACACAAGTCTCAATCTTACTTTGGGACTAGCTCAATCTGTGTGATTTGTCCGTATATATTTATTTATTATTTATATAACCCCCACCATACACACCAAAGTAAGTAAATTACTACACTCACTCGTACTACTACATACACTTAAACATAGTTACTATGTTTAAGGCCTTAATAAGTAGGTATATGTTAAACATTGCAATCTAACAAAACACGTATATTCTATAATGTAAACATATTTTTTTTAGAGAACGGAAAAAAAATAAAACATGACGTGTAAAAGTGATCAGTGATCCTACTTGCTTAATAAACGATTTCATTTCATTTCACTAACTTCACAAAAAATGAGAAAGATCGCTTTCAATCTTCGCTTGAAAAATATAAAGATGTGTTGTTCTGTAAAGAAACAGACAACAACAGTAATATAAAAAAAAAAAACAGAACTTGGGCTGCTAAACACCTTTCTTTTTCTTTTTACGGTACTTGTATCATCATCAGATGAACTACCTACTATCGTCAATTAGAGACCAAACTCGCGAATACAAAAGGGAGTATATGTTGTTTTCACTAATTGACACCACGGCGGACTAAACACAACTTGACATAAGTTACGTTAACCAGTGCTCAGAGCATCGGTTAAAGTAATCGTATTTTTTTGCGTGCGTTGACGTTTACGTATTGTGAAACAACTCATTTTTTGACTTGACGATGGTTAGCACCATTTTTAACTTTTACGCATGCGTTAAGTGAACGTGAAACAACCCGTCAGTTATCGTAATCGTATCTTTTTTTGCGTGCGTTAACGTTTACGTATTGTGAAACAACTCATTTTTTGACTTGACGATGGTTAGCACCATTTTTAACTTTTACGCATGCGTTAAGTGAACGTGAAACAACCCGCCCTAAGTGTCATTAAAAGTTAACAACATTATAATACAAATAGAAGTAACGAAGTCTTCGTAAAAAGATAAGTAAATAATTGAGGCACCTGAGTTTCAACCGAGAGGCATTTTGTCGCTTCAAGTGTTGACATCCGAGTCGAAATTGCTCTCAAGAAAGTCTGTGTACATATCCTGTGGAAATCAGATAGAAAATGAAATACGGTGTTTGGGACGGGCGACTGACAATGAGATGTTTGACTTTGTCATTACGGGGATATTATTTGTAAACTGTATCTAGATTGGGGGAGCACACCACAGATTTAAAGTAAATTCTCATCAAATAAATAAAAGCGCTGACCTTTTTTGTTAGGTGCTCGCCCAAACTTATATTTGACCTATTTGAAAACAAAATCCCGCACACGTTATGATTACAGCTGCGTCCATAAATAAAACAAAAAGATCCTTTTTAGGTCGCCTAATAATATGGACTGTAAGCAAGAATAGTCCTAACTGTGGTCAAACATAAATTTTGGCGATATTACCTAGCTAGAAGGCTACTCTCGCACATAAATATTCGCACGTGTTTTTAAGATATACTTATAAAACGGTGTCCAAAACAGTTTTTTTGGTTAAAACCATTTATTTGGGATGGTTAAAAGTATATTAACGATTGCATCAAAAATATAGGATCGTATGTGTAATAGATTACTTCGTGCGACATATAATGGCAACATTTTTGTCCCTTGACTTGTGATTTATGATCGACTTCTACTGAGAATAGATAATTCTAGGTACTGTCACTAAGTTATAAGTAACAGAGGAGATGGGTGACAATGACGAATACGTCATGCTACGAGTGTGAACGCGAAATTGCCTTCCAGATATTCATTTATTTCTTACTCATGAAATATTGTTATCAATACATAGTATAAAACAAAGTCGCTTTCGCTGTATGTCCGTATGTATGCTTAGATCTTTAAAACTACGCAACGGATTTTGACGCGGATGTTTTTAATAGATAGAGTGATTCTTAAGGAAGGTTTGTATGTATAATAAATGCATAATATAGTAGAGAAACACTGAGAAATCTAAAAAGCGCGATAAAACCGAACTCCACGCGGGCGAAGCCGCGGGCGGAAAGCTAGTTATAAATAAATCAATTTGAACACTTAAAGTAATTTCCCTACGTTTTAAAACTCTGCATTACTGTGATTCTTAAACATTTCGGATTATTTCTTAATATTATTTATTTGTTTCTCCGGAAAGGGACGAAATACGTGCTCCTGAAGAAACTTTGTGGCTTTTTACTGATTTAATTTATTGACTCAAGTTTTGTGTTTTCTTTTTCCTTGTTTATTTATACTCCTTTAGAAGGAATATTGAGTGCCAACCATTAAGTGCTCAACAGTTCTATCTTTGAAATTTCCAAATGATATTCAGAAGGTTAAATTTTTATTTAACTGCCCCTTCCAATTACAACCTACAAAGTTTATGTTTTACCTGGGGTATAATAAAAACCCTTATCATCACAGATTCCCGAATATTCAATTAAACTTTAGGTAATCACCATTTGTTTAGCACAACGGGCGAACAACTTCGCTGAGTAAAATTTCCAGGTTTCGTCAATCTAATCAAAGCCTGTTTGATAGCCGTTTTAATTTCATGCTTCAACTTTATTTCAGTATGAAATACGAGTATCATTTATTAGTTTTAAAATGAATAAATCAAAAAATCCGCCTACAAATTGATTGATCGAAAAGTTTTGTTTTCTCTTCAGGTTGAGGTCAGAACTGGCCTGTTACGATCTTAGAAAGTGTACTTGTTCCTGAAAATCCTTCAAAGTTAATGGGCGCTTTTATGATTTCCTAACTTCACGACACTATCGTAGAATTCTTCTTTCACATCGATATACAATCTTAAGAAATACATGCGCGTTATAACGTTATCGTGGACGAAAATGTATAAAAGAACAGAATAGTTACGACGCGTAATATTTACTAAGTACTGAAACTTTTTTTGAAGCCCTCTGATACATTTGATTTTTCCATATGTACATTTAATTAAAATTAAATAATTTAATTGAAATAAATTGTTATATCACCTTTCGAAGGCCACCCTTGTCTCAATTTGTAGAATTCAACTAAAATAGAAACTTAAGACACAAAAACAAGTTCATATCCGTTGTTCGGTTCAGGGATATTATCGGACGTCGAGCGTCTTTACCGATCGTTTTGACCTAACGTCGTGAAACAAACCCTCGGCCAAGCTCAGTGTTGCTTCAGCGTAATAAATTGACTCATGTTATAAATATCGCTTTATTGGAGACCTATCAATTTGGAACTAATTACGTTACAAGCGACTTTTGGGTCACTTCTCATCGTAGCAGCTTACTGGTATTAATTGTTCGTGTGTGATCTTTAACTGTAATCGCCAGTGGCCTGTTAATTTGTCATTCTTGATGTGGGAAGTAACTTGACAGCCTCCGTGGCGTAGCGGTAGCGGACGCGGCCGCTGCGCAAGGTGGCGCGGTTACGATCCCCGCACACTGCAAGTAATTGTATGCATGAATATGAATACTTGCACTGGTCTGGTCGTGCCTCGGAAAGCACGTTAAGCCGTTGGTCCCGGTTGCCATACAAACATCTAGTGGTAGTCGTTACGAGTTGTTGGAGCCCTCAAAAGTCCAACAATTGCTCTAACTGCAATGCTTCGATGTCGCCTTCGGGTTGTGGAGGTCAGACGGCAGTCGCTTCACGTAAAATGTCGAAGTTTAGCCATCTCAGCAGTTGGACTGGTAAAGCGGACCCCAGACTCCAAAGCTGAAAAAGACTTCGGATGCGACTGGGATTATCTAACGCTGTGATGATGATGATGATGTCGGAAGTAACTAGTGCTACCTATGGGCAGTCTAATTTCAGCATGGGTTACCAGTTTTGCTTCATTCCAGTTACATACATAAATTGATAGCGGCACGCTAAAACAAAATGAGGTTATCAAACAACCACTACTCAATTTCCTCTAACATCCTCAAAATTCAGTTCTTTAGTTAATTTTCGGTACTCAACTTTGCAACATTGATTTCAAACTTTTTGGAGATCAACAGATCCTTCGGAAAGCCGTACTCTCTATATACTCATTGAAACTTTTGCATCAACACGGGTTATGAGAGTTCAAGGGAGATCAGACTAAAACTACGTGTTCCATAAAAAACTGAAGCAACGATAGCACTTTTTTATGACGTTGGAAAATATGTGATATAAAAAAAGTTTTACTGTTAGATCGGCTCACTGGTCTTAAGTCGAAATAAATATCCCACTGCCGACATATTTTATACTATAACGATAGCACAATATTATACAATAACCTAGACGTAAGTTTTCATGTGGTAATGCGAAAGTGACCATAAACGGGTTATTGATGTTTTGTGGCTGGATTTAAGTACTTCATACGGGAGATATGGGTTCACTATCCTTGTCGGGCGTCGAAATGAAAATCTGGATCTTAGACACAAAATATACGTATATGAGTAAGTACAATGTAAGATTCTTGACCATAAGGAGAAAAATAACACGACATTTTGGCGCGATTGCATGATTTAACGTTCGTATAAATCTAAATGTATGTAGAGGCATCTATGTGGTGGAAAACCCAGGGATATTTTCGTTAGGGTCGTCCCGGATATCTCATTTGTCAGGAAAACCTCAAGAGCAAGATAAAATGGACGGATTTCGAGCTGGTGAATAAGCGAGTTGGGTGTATTATAATTCATGCTCAGTTTTACAATAATACCGGCTTTGGTGAGCGTTAGGGAACAATTTGTCTTTGTGAGAACATCGGATGTATTGATCAATCAGAGGGAGCTGCCGGTGTTATTGATGGGTTTGTGTAATGTATTGTAATTTTAACAATTTACCTTTTCTATTGAGTTTTGGATTATATTGAACTAGTTTCCCGGCTGCGGCTTCGCCTGCGTAAAAATTCGGCTATATTGCACTTCTTACATTTTGTCATGGGAAAATTTTTCCGGGACAAAAAGTACCCTATTATTTAATCCGGACTTCAAACTTTATGTCGGCAAAATTTCAAAGCAATCATTTCAGTAGTTACGGCGAGAAAGCGGAACAAACCACTTTCCGATTTAAAATATTAGTAAGGATGCTTAAATCATAATATCAGTGAATCAAATAATTACATACTGTTGCTATTACCCTGGATCATTCCACAGTTTGATAAAGGCCTTTTCCAATGAACTTCAACTCTTCCGATTTATTGTATTTGTATACTAACCTCAAAAATATTTTGTGTATAATCTTTTATAACCAGTGAGCCTACAATAAAGATTGCAATCATCAGATCTGGCGTTTGTTGGCTGTAGCCCAACCCATCTCATAAAATTTCTAACGACACCCACGGGAAGAGTCGTACACGCAATCCTGATCAATTTCAACATAAATACCGGTACAATCGAAAGTTTATACACCCCCCCCCCCATTGTAATTACGAAACAAAAAGTTTTGTAACACGCTGTATTCGCAAAAAAAGGTATTGGAAAGCTCTCTCTTTACACTGAAACGGCAGTGCTCATACATTTGCTTTTTAATTGTAATCGCATCGTGCACCCGTTTTATATGATACTGTAAAGTTGTAAAATAAAAGTTGTTCCTCCCCGAATATAATAACTTTGTTTTTTAATGTTTTGCGCAATCAAAATTTAACGCCACTGTGGGTACGTGCGGCAATACGGTTTTGGACTCTCGTGAAAACAGTTCACCTAATTTTAACTTTATTATTATAGGAGCAGAGTGAGTTTTCCATGTTGTAAAAAGTTGCCAAGGTTATGTTATGGACTGAAGTTTCATCATTTAAATCTTACGGCTTTTTGTCTAAATGATCGTACAAAGCCGTTATGTTCTTTTAAATGTTTTTAATACAAAAAGTTGTGCTACTTTAGTAGTTGTACTATAGATTCCAGAAGGATAAATAATTTAGTGTGAAATAAACGAGCTTAAAGTGGGGCTTCACGTTTCAGGTAAGAATGAAAAGAAGAAAACGCGAAGTCTTAATCATTTACGTTTTAAGAGAACTTCTGGTTTAAAAATTTTAAAGACTTTATGTAAAGTTTGCTGTGTTAACACATTGAATACTATCTATAATATGTCTAAGAAAAAGAATTCCTAAGTCATTCAAGTTTGCATGTAAAACGATTCCTCCTTCCTCATTTCGATTTCGTCTCTGCATTCCGTTAAATGAAATCTGCTTTTAGAATATTCAGAGGAGACAGGGAGACAAGAAATTCAATTTATATTTGCGTTTTCCTTGAAGATCTCACAAGGAAATTAAATCATTCTGAAGGTTTAAAGTGTCACTTTACTCGTCTGTCAAAACTATTTAGTCTGAATAATTGATTTCGGCAGAATGATTGGAATAGTATTGTTTGACAGCCTCTGTGGCGTAGCGGTAGCGAACGCGGCCTTTGCGCAAGGAGGCGCGGGTTCGATACCCGCGCAGTTGGAATATTTGTATGCATGAATATGAATATTTGCACTGGTCTGGTCGTGCCTCGGAAAGCACTCCACACGAACATCTAGTGGCAGTCGTTACGGGTTGTTGGTGCCCTAAAAAGTTGTTTTTTTTTTATTCATCATTTCAATTGGTCTAACTGCAATGCTTCGATATCGCCTTCGGGTTTGGAGGTCGGACGGCAGTCGCTACACGGAAAATATCGAAGTTTAGCCAAAAGCAGCGGTTAGACTGGTAAATCGGATCCCAGACTCCAAAGCTGAAAAAGCTTCGGATGCGACTGGGATTAACGCTGAGATGATGATGATGCTGATGATTGGAAAAGTATTCTTTGCTTTTTCAAGGTTAACAAGGGTGTCACTAACGCTCAAATAATCACACATGAACATTTTACTGCAATTGAATACGGGTGTTAGGCGCTTAACACACGGCACCGCGTACCGCCTCAGTAGGCGGTGAAGGGGATCTCATGTCGCATTGACCTCTATTAAATCCGTAGATGCCTAACACACTTACACTGGTCGACCGCGCGAATGTATTTACCATGGTTTTGACCAGTTTCTTCACAGACACTGGCAAGAATGGATGCTAAAGTAAACTGACTTTTATGGCGAAGAAAGAATAAAAATAAGAAGATATTGGGTTCATCCATTTTTACGAAGCAGAACTTTAAATAGGACATTTTTGAATTGCATCATGTCCTGCACCCACGATCATCGGCAAGGCTCTGCGGCGCCCCGTGTGTGTGGCGCCGCTCCACCGTGCGGGCGGTAGGGCGGAGGGGCGGTGGCGGCGAGAGTACAGCTCGACTGCGCGGTTGGGCGGTGTATGTCCCAACATCACGACCAACGATGCTGCGCTAGAAGGAGATTGATCTGGATAGCCTTCACGACCAAACTCCCGGCACAACAAAATTTGGCGCATCGTACCTGGCACACATCGCAACACAACTGCTAAGATCCGTCCTTCATACGGCTTCACCGGACATCATGCCGGAACACGACTTATCGCTTAGCGGCAAGACTGTCTGGTGGGTGGTAACTTCTGCCGTCAGCCGATGTTATGGCCTACCACCGAGAAAATAACAGTATTTATAAAAATGCACTTCAATACACCTTTTTAAACTACGAAGTGCTGATAAAAGTAACTGTCTAATTTTCCTTTTACTTATAAAATATACAATACCAATATACCATACTCGTCACTTTGCGAACCTTGGGTAATTACCCAAGGTTCGCCAAGTGACCTTTGGGTAATGAAGTGTTCTCAGCTGGACAACTCAAAAGAAATAAATTTAACTGAATATGGGCCTTTGCTACGTCATAAATTATATCTTTATCCTAGATATTAATTCAACAAACCGTTATATAAAGCCAATTACGTACATTCAGCATTTGCACCACGATGCCCACATAAAAAGGGCTTCTGTTAATGAGGGTACAAAAAGTTCCCTTTCTGAATTATTTGTCTGAATTTGCATTTTAATTGGAATAAAGAAAGCGTTACTGTTTTCATGAAAAACAATAATTGTGTTCATTGTGTGTCGTTAAGTTTATAGACTTTTTTTAATTCTATCTTGCTGTATAATTATTTATATAACTGTACAACAGAAGATTTAATAGTATATCTTGGACATCAATGACTGATTACAAGGTGAAGGAAAACATCTTGAGGAAACCTGGACTTTCAAGTCTGAAATCGTCAACCCGCATTGAGCAAGCGTGGTGATTACGCTCAATCCTTCTCTGTATGAGAGGAAACCTGTGCCCACCAGTGGGACGATAAAAAGAGGTTGATGATGATGATAACAGAAGAAGTGAATAGGCTTTTAATAAACTAGTGCGCTTTACCATCAATGATTGCATCACTGCTTATCATCAAGTAGGTTTCCGGTCAAGCAGCAGGCTATAATTATATAAAAACAAAAATACGTTAGCCTGTGCTGGCTCTTACTTATATCGAGGGTGTGAACCCAGTCAGGCATTGTACATACTTTGTTTAAATAATATGGCGGGGACACTGCCGTGCCCCCCGATCATCACTACAAATATAAATTAATACAATCTAAGAAAACGATGTTCTAGAAGCAATAATTTGAAGTTATGTGGCATTTAGTAACTCATACTAGGACCGCTTGGTAGCTTCTAGCATATTTCTTCACGAGGAGAAGAGGCCAAGACAGACCTCCATTCCCAGCAACGGGACCGCTATAGGCTGATCATGATATTATTATGCTAGACTATTATGTGGGGTGGTATGGATATCAATGAGGGCTTCTGGGTAAAAAATAACAGCTGGATAGGTCGATTGACCAGGTTTATATACAGAGATCTCTCCGTACCTTGGAAAGCATGTTAAGTCGTTGTTTCCGGTTGTCGTCGTAGATTTTTGAGAGCCGCAGCGGGTCGTAAAATATATATGTAAAACAATGGTATTCAGCTGAATTCGATAAGACAGGAAGCTGAACCCAACGTAGTGGGAAAAAGGCTAGGCAGATGATGGATATCAATGCGTAGCTTACCCACGAATTCATCACATCCATTCTCGACTCCTTATTGAGAATCATCTACCGAACTCATGTTACGTAAATGTCCTTGTTATCATATTGTATGTTTTGGTCCTACGAGAGGGGTGTGCATTTTTTGCAGTAAAAACCACAAACACACACACCAAATAACGATATATTATCTCTAGTCCTCATCGGATTTAGTTCTACACTCAGAGCAGCAAATTAAATTAAATATGTGCAGTTATTTAATCTTTAATTTTTTTTCATTTCAGCCGAAAGACGTCTACTGTAGGACATAGGCTTCCCCTAAGGATCTCCACGACGACCGGTCCTGCGCTTCCCGCATCCAGCGGTTTCCCGCAACTTTCATATATACATTTAGTACGTATAGAATTGACAAAAAATTGCTCACAATTGGGTTGTATCCTAAAAAATAATTTAATGTCCATCAGATACATTTAAAAAACATTGAACACGTATTTTTTATTTTCTTTCATTCAAATACTTAGGAAGATATATTGATTTGAAATGTCGCAAATTAAGACGCGTAATTAGCCCCCACTCCATAACTTTAATACGCTATATCTCAGTAGTTTTTGGTAATTTCGACAAAATAAAAAATACGTGTCTTAATTTTTTTTATTATCTATGAGACGGACTAATTATTTTTTTGATTTTCATACCTTGGATACATCCCTATTGGCACATTGCTCGTAGAATCGATGGTCGATGGGGCAGTAAGGTTCTGGAGTGGCGGCCGCGTACTGGAAGACGCAGCGTAAGGAGGCCACCAACAAGGTGGACCAATGACCTGGTGAAGGTCGTGGGAAGCCGATAGATGCGGGCAGCACAAGACCGGTCATCGTGGAAAGGCCTTTGTCCAGCAGTGGCCATCTATAGGCTGAAGAAGAAGAAGAGAGAAGTCAATAAATGTGTTCAATTAATCATAACCTAGATGTAATTAAAATATGCAATTATAAAGATAGTCAACAAGAAGAAAATATCTCTTGTAGCATATTTCCAGCTCGTGTCGAATCGCTTAGGGAATAGGTAATCGTCGCAAACATTCTTGGTGCCATCAAAGCGTTTTATCTCACGTCTGGGGAGGCATACCGCCGTCCGTTTTGATAATGATTAAAATTTTGTTTGTACGCCAAATCCCTGCAGGGCTTTGAAATAAGCGGATGTAGCCAGATGGTGAAAAAATTGGGAAAACACGTTGTTATTAAGACCAAAATATAGGCTTTAATGAAGCGCAGATCAGAGTGGATTGGGAATTTGCTGTTTGTTGTTTTAACTTATGTATTATTTTCTACGTATCCTATCAACGTCGAAATGGTCTTAATAATAGACTGGTATAAAAATATTTTAAACATATCTAGTTCTGTTAAAGGTTTGATTCACGGAGTGTCGACGGCAGCCGTCGACACCTGTCGACACACGTCGAGGCCTACCATCGAGCGCCAGCGGCTGTCGCTCATGTATTTGAGTACGGTGCTCAAAATAAACGAGCGGCATGTAGTCAACGCAATCATCAATCCCACGTCCTAGCCCTTGGGATTGGCGATAACAGAGAGTTCATAATTAATTCACTTCTTTACAAATATAGATGAAATAAGTACCTATATCATTATCTCCTTTTTTTTATAAATTATAAACTAGTGCTTGACCGAAATCTCGCCTGATGGTAAGCAGTGATGCAATCGTTGATGGTAAAGTGCGCTAGTTTATTAGGAGGGCACTCTAGTGGCGTTTTCTCCATACAAACGTATTCCGCTGTTGTTTTTTTCGTGGATAACGCTTTTAGAGCATTGATTTTTTTTCTAAAATTTCACACCTTGATTATACGCGCTACTAATATTTTTTTTTTCCAAAACTTAAGTAATAAAATAAATATGATGTTTCAAAAACTCGAAAAATAACCCATTTTTTCCGCGATGTTCAGACGACTATTAAACAAATCTGATAAGTTTTTGAAAAAAAAAAAGAAAATAATAGAGACATAGGTATACTCATCCTCTAAATTTTGATATAAAAATAATTGAGATCTGTCGTGTTTTGAAAAAGAAAACAGCGGAATACGAAACATCTTTTTGGTCAACGTTTTTGTAGGTAAAATGAGCCTGAGTTGCAACTGTCCCTTTCGCACTTTACGGGGAAAGGTTGAAAGCGGCGCGACGGCAATAGTTTTTTCAAATACCTATTTCCCAAATTCCTCGGCATTAGAGTCCACTCTTAACAGCCTGTTCACTCTAGCCTTGAAGACACTACCATTGTACTCCGACGGAAACACCGCCGCTGGCAAAGTGTTCTAGTCCCTCCATGTACGTGGTATTAACGGTTGTTGTGGTGTCAACAACGAAAGGTTGGAAACTCGCCGTGTGACGGGTCGTCTGATGATGGAACGGAGATAGGGGAATTAATTCATGCAAATTCCTCGCACACTCTCCAAAATGCATCCTATGGAACACCGAGGCTAGCTACTCTTCACCAGTGCTCCAGTCTTTGGAGATCGTTTTGAGCTAAATCGGGGTCGGCAATTCGCACGCTTTTCTACTGAATCCAAACTACCCAGGTGGCATTTTGCAGCACCAGCCCAAATGTGACTGCAGTACTCCACACACGAACGGACCTGCTCGAACTAATTCGAACGCCCCGCTCAGCTTTCGCCCCAAATCTGTGTAACGTTCCCTTTATACTATACAGTGATTTACTAGCGCGAACAGATCTATTACAGTTTCATTGAACGACTGGATGAGATACGTTGATAAATCGACGACAATCTATAATCCAGCGTCAACAGAGGCAGATCTATTGCACATTCACATACAGCATTATTGTACATCTTTGTGTTATTGCATGGCTGGGGTGTCTGTTTCATTGGTGAACTCATAGAAATGTAAAAAAAAAAGATGAAATATAATGGCACACTGAATTCAAATCTATATCAATACATAGTATAAAACAAAGTCGCTTTCGCTGTATGTCCGTATGTATGCTTAGATCTTTAAAATTACGCAACGGATTTTGACGCGGTTTTTTTAATAGATAGAGTGATTCTTAAAGAAGGTTTGTATGTATAATAAATGCATAATATAGTAGAGAAACACTGAGAAATCTAAAAAGCGCGATAAAACCGAACTCCACGCGGGCGAAGCCGCGGGCGGAAAGCTAGTTAGTATATAAAGCTGAAGAGTTTGTTTGTTTGAACGCGGTAATCTCAGGAACTATTAATCCGATTTGAAAAAATATTTTTGCGTTGGATAGCCCATTAATCCAGGAAGGCTGCGACCAATAGGAGTGGAGCATATCTAACTCCACGCGAACGAAGTCGCTGGCGGCAACTAGTAACTTTATAAAGCTGAAGAGTTTGTTTGAACGCGGTAATATTAGGAACTACGGGTCCGATTTGAAAAATTCTTCTTGCGTTAGATAGCTAATTAATCCAGGAAGGTTTTAGGTTATATAACATCACGCTGTGACCAATAGGAGCGGACCATAACTAACTCCACGCGAACGAAGTCGCTGGCGGCCGCTAGTTACTTATATTGCAGAAAACACTGTTACAATGTTGTTATAATATTAGATTTTTTAAGTGATTCTACCGTAAGTAATGCAATGGACACGCCATAATAGCAGTGGTAAAGCTTTTCTTTGAGGACTGACTAGAGAGGCGCCACGGCGCCTTTACCTACCGGTTAACGTCACCTATTCACCAAACACGGTTGTTTCATGTATGTTCACCAAAGGAGATTATAAGTAATCATCCATTGAGACAAACCACCTGGGATTTTGGTCAAGTCTTCCGACCACCTAGTCGGTCGGTGTCCGACGCAGCGCTTGCCGTTTCGTAATGTAGTTTGCCTATTTTAACACATTATGTATTTTAATGAAGTTCAGTCCACTATTAGACCGAGGTCTGTGTTTCCCATGACCGAACAAACTAGATTCATAAGGACATAAGACTATGCATCTGACACCCTGCGACTAAGACAGCCGTACCTACATATTTGCATGATAGAAGGTGTCAGTGACATTAAAGTGCTATCTCAGACTCTCTGGTCTCTACACCTTTGTCGTGGGAAAATTGGGCACAGCATATTTGGTTAACCCCAGTGGTCGATTGATATACGTGGTATGTTTCTATAGTCGTCAAGGAAATAGTAGTTATGTATATCGTTAACTTGTGGCTCTGTGTAGGTCACAACAGTATCCTTAATTATCGTGTAATGCCATGCATGTGTCTCTAAACGTACCTATACAATGTTTTTTTTTTTGGAGTTTATTCCTTAAGAATCGATTTTCATATACAATATGTAAAGAAAACCCTGTCCGATCCGTGAAGGTATTGTTAGGTATCGTTAACTGATTCTAATAATGCCAACAAAGCCGGGCTAAACTTAAAAAAAAATCCCCCAAAAAAAATAAATATTATTTCGAAAAAGCGAGGTAACTTAATGCATGTGCGGTAGGCAACCCGATAGCCCCGCCCCCCTTCACCCGCGCATGTATGCGCGGGTGAAGGGGGGCGGGGCATGCGGCACGTGGTCGCATCGCTATTCGCTCCGTCACAAATGGTGTTGTCAGTTTTTTAAAAATGACCAAATTTCGGGGAAATTGGAATTAATACCCGGGAAAAAAAGATTATTTCAAAATTCATTATTATTGTTACTGTGATGATTATGTAAAATTTTATATTATATTTGGTCAAGTGTTTACCTAACCTTTATTATCCTTATGGGTCGGACAGGGTTTTCTTTACATATTGTATAAGGCGCCCGGTATGAGAAAAATCCGAGGGGTAAAACCTAATAACGAGTAACGAATTTTAAGCGTTACTATTTTAGTGCGCACCCTTGGTGCGCAACTTTCTAATCTAAAAAAGTGGCATAATTATCTTTTTACAACTATATTTTGTTAGTTATTGAGATAACGTTATATTTAAAAAAAAAATATAATAATTAAAAAAAAATGTTTATAAAAAAAATTATTATCAACTTTCTTAAAATTGGTTAAAATTTTCATAAATATGCATTTATAATTTTTTTTAATTTTTTATGATTTATTTTATAAATAATTTTTAAAATAATATTTTTTTTTAATATGTTTTTTTATTTTTTAATATTTTTTTTTCTCGTACTTAAGGAGTAAACTCCAGTCGTGCGTCGGAGCTGACACACACACTTTTTTTTATTATTTCTAATAAACTTACAATTAGGTTCACAATTTGTTTTAGCCGCACAACGAAAACCTTTTAGGGTGTATCTGCATATCGGCGAGTCGCTCATAACTATACTATAAATAATTACTAATGTATACAATGCAATACTAAAAATTCACAGGTATATTAATACCTAGGTACAGTCGCCCGCAGATCAAGCCACCACAATCCGTCAAATTTCCTCAATAGATTCTCAAGCAGCAGGTCAGCAGGTTCAAGCTTGATTGGGAAAGCTTGACAGATTAACGCACACCCTCAAACATCCCAATTAGAGATATTATGTTATAATCATAATACACACAGTCATACATTAAATTTTTAATTTAACGTGCATGTGCATTGTTATTTTATTAAATTTTTTTAGTTATACCAATTCTTGGAGAACGAAGACCTTAAGGTTCTTGGAATAAGGTTTATTTTTCTTTATTTTGTATTGAATTATTTTGTACGAAATTTGTATGAATACAAGTAAAACAATTTTATTTCAATTTCATTAATTACATGGCTAATATTTACATTATTTAAAAAGTTAAAAAAAATAAAATAAAAATATAATTATGTACAAGTATATAAAGGAGGAATTGAAAAAACTAGAGGGCATCAAAAAATTCATCCGCATCGCTGTCAACAGGAAACGTGCCCAAAAGGCTGGCAGCATTGCCACGTTGTATGGCGATGCTGATTCTTTGGCCAAAAAATAGCCCAGCCCTCTGGTCACGTGAAGAGTCGATTAAACGATTGGCGATCTCCCGAAATAATTGGTGTGCACTCGGACCCCATGGCCCTAGTGTTTCAACCCCAAACGGCTCGAACATATAGGTTCCAATGAGAATGGAGTATTTCCGCCGTTTGAGGTTTTCCGCACCTGCAGCAGCCGCTGCAGCACAACTCACCGTATTTGGAAGATGGGATGGCGCAAGGGTATCGACACACGTTGCATCCCACACCAAAGGCCTACCTACCTTCCAAGGCACTATAGTCATCCCGTCTGGTCTCTTCCCATCGTCGCGTGTCAAGCCGTGAGGTTCTAAAACAGCTGGCACACCGGCGGTGACAAGAGCACGGCGGATAATGTCATTAATGCTGGCATGCCGTGCTATCCGACCTGCGCTTTTACTACAGGATAAGCAATGGTGTCCGAAGCAGTCAACACCTTCACCGCATTGGCAGCGATGCGGAGCCACACATGGGGCGCCCAGACGCAGGCATGTAGCGAGCCGGAAAGTGGCGTCACCCAGCAAAGTTCCTATGTTGGGTGACGGTAGCGCCTGAAGCCAGAGGCCCGATTCCCATTTACCCACAGCCAGTAGGCGGGCACGCTCAACAGTATTGGTGGACGTATTAAAAAGATTATTCCGTACCAATCTGCAGAGCGGCTCATCCCACTGCCTCTGGGAAGATGGGTTCACGGGCAGATTCGTATCTGGGCAAGTCATTTTCCAGGCGTTCACCGCGTCGGTCGAGCACGGCACTTCAGAGTCGACCAGGGATGAGGCTAAAATCTTCCCGGTTAACTCTTCAGTGCTGTGGACAGAGGACAGGAACGCCGGTAAGCTAATACTGGAAATTTTACGGACGCCGAGGCCACCAAACCGGATGGGAAGTGTGGCTTGCATCCAGGCTCGGTCGTCCAAGGCCACATTTAAAATGGTTGTTAGGGTGTTGCGAATAATTTGGTCAATTTTGTCCAAAAGTTGTGGTTGCTTCCATAAAGGGGATGAGCGTAGATAATATATAAAATTTGGGCCAAAACAGCAGTATCTAATAAGGGTGAAAGCCGAATGCAAATTAATTTTACAGAGTCTGTCCGAAATATCGTTAAAATTTTGAATTTTTTGTTCGATGAAAGAAGGAAAACTATCTTCCAAAATTGGAGACCCAAGGAGGTGTAGTGAGCTTTTATCTAACAATTTTATGTTTGGGGCTATTGCATTAAACTTTTCTATGGTCAGTTGTCTGTCGGGTGATGTCAGAATGTCAGAGAGGTAAATTTCACACTTTGAGGGGTTAAGGTCCAGGCCAATCGATTTAAATTCTTGTTTAAGAAGCTGTAGGTCTTTCAAAATGGTGTCTACATCACCTCCTAAAGTCCCATCGTCTAAGTACCAAACGTTAAATTTTGAATTTAGTTTCTGGATAATGGGATGAATAGCCAAACTGAAAAGGACTGGCCCAAGAGGGTCACCTTGTTGACATCCTACTGCAGATTCCAAAACATTGTCTTTATATAATAATTTGGAAGGGTGTCTGTAACATTGCTATTGGATTCAGGTTATTATAATTGATACGTCCGATTAAGTAAGATTTCTTTAATGCTTTCTTAGTAACAAAAATATAATGACATTGACCACAGAACGAAAAAACAACGACAACGCCTCAAGCGGAAGTAAAAACAAAACTTTTATTTTCAAACTTGTCATCTGTGGCAAAGGAGACAAGACATAAATCCTATTATAAAATTTATAATCTAACACTCCCACTTAAATTTTATGATGGACTCTAATACATACTAAATTACTTTTACACACTTTATAAAAAGAAATAAAACAAAGCTGTACATAACTTATTATGCTAATAAACAATACTTAACTATTATTATATTTTCATTTTACTTAAGTACTCAAGTTCAATATTTGATCTCTATTATTGATGAACTTACCAGGAGGTAAAGCTTTTGTAAGAAAGTCTGCTAGTTGACACATGCTCTGTACATATTTTATGTTTATTATATTATTTTGAACATTTTCTCTTATAAACTTATATCTAATGTCAATGTGTTTAGTTCTTTTGTGGTACACAGGATTATGAATTAACTTAATGGCGCTTTGGTTATCTATACACAAAGTGATACATAATTGTGGTTCATCAATATCAATTAATAGCTGTCTAAGCCATAAAATTTCTTTGGCGGCTTCACTTGCGGCCACATATTCCGATTCCGTAGTTGATAATGCCACAGTATTTTGCTTTTTACTTGCCCAGGTTACAGGCCCTCCATTCAACATAAAAATGTATCCAGAGTTCGATTTCCTTGAATCAATATCTGAGGCAAAATCAGAATCAGAATAACCTATTAACTTACTTTTACAATTATAAGCAATACAAATATCTATTGTCTTTTTTAAATATCTAATTATTCTTTTAACAGCATTGACATGATTCTTATTTGGGTTGTTCAAATATCTACTAACTATATTTAATGAATAAGCTAAATCAGGTCTTGATACAATTGACAAGAACATTAGGGCTCCCACTGCTTCCCTATATGGAAAGTTTGTTACATTTTTACTGTCGTTTTTCATCAAAATAACATTATTATCAGCAGGGGTACTACATGGAGTGGCTTCTGACATATTAAACTTATTAATCAAGTGTTTTATATATTGTTTTTGACTTATAACAATTGAATTATTACTTTTAGTTATCTCCATACCAATAAAAGTATTTACATTCAAAACCTTTATCTTAAAATTATTTTTAAGTTCATTAATAATATGTATTAATGTTTCCCTATTTTCTGATAACAACAGGGCGTCATCAACATATAATAATAAAATAACTTTGAAATTATTGAAACATCCAACAAAAACACAGTTGTCTGAAGGACATACTTTAAAACCATAGTTAGTTAAAAATGAAGAAAATTTTCTATTCCAACAACGAGAGGATTGTTTTAAACCATATAAAGATTTAACTAACTTACATATTTTTCCTTGTTCAGCCTGGACACCTTCAGGCACCTCCATGTAGACATCTTCCAGCAATTCACCATAAAGAAATGCTGTTTGCACATCGAACTGCTGAATTTCATAATTCTTTTGAGCTGCAAGAGATAATATAACTCTGATAGAGCCATACCTGGTTGTCGGTGAAAACGTCTCCTTGAAATCAATATCTCTTACTTGTGTAAATCCACGAGCACAAAGACGAGCTTTGTATCTACTAATATTACCTTCTGGATCTCTCTTTACACAGAATACCCATTTTGAAGTTACAGTTTTTTTATTGTTTCTTTCTACTAGTTTCCAGGTTTCATTTTCTTCAAGTGAATGTAATTCTTCTCTTATAGCTTCTTTCCATTTATTACTATCTTTACATTTCATAGCTTCTTCGTATGTATCAGGAACCTCATATTCACAAAAGTTTGCTTCTTCATATCTTATTCTTCTAGGTCGTAGTGTAATGTTTCTTTCATCATCACTGGAAATTATTTGAGAAGGTCGATATGTTGGATCATTTTGGCTATTTGTGCTTTCATAACTAGTATCTGATAAATTTTCATCATCCATAGAAGTCCCTGGTAAGTCTATACTTTGATTCTGTATGGGTAAAGACTGTTGAGATGTTAAAATATCATTTACCCCATTCTCTTCTATGCCATTAGTTATGTCAATTGAAGCACAATTTTTCTTCAGTACTAGTGGGTTGCTTTCGTCGAAGTGTACATTTCTACTTATTGTTATTTTTCCAGTGTTAATATTGAGCATTCTGTAATTTTCATCCTCATATCCCACTAGCATTAGTTCAATACTCTTCTTATCCAACTTCTTTCTCTTTTCATCAGGTATATGAACATATCCTTTTGAACCAAAAACTCTAATGTGTGTAAGATAGGGCTTCTTTCCATTCCATAGCTCATATGGAGATACATCCTTTGTTTGTGAGGATGAACTTCTGTTCAATAAATATACAGAACAGTTTACTGCTTCAGCCCACAACTTTAATGGTAAGCCTCGAGCATATAACATAGATCTTGCACTTTCCATAATTGTACGCATTTCTCGTTCGGCTCTTCCATTTTGCTCAGGGGTGTATGGTGCTGTACGTTCATGAATTATCCCTTCACGATCTAAATAGTTTCTAAAATCATTATTAATATACTCACGTCCATTGTCTGTGTGCAGTATTTGAGTACCATGACCAAACTTATTCTTCAATATTGCATTATACTTTTTAAAAGAATCTAGGGAGTCGCTTTTATGCTTGATCACATATAAATGCCTGAAACTGGTAGCACCATCTTTAAATAAAATGAAATATCTTGCACCCGATATGGATTCATGTTCTAAAGGCCCACATACATCACTGTAAGTCAATTCTCCAGGTTCACATTGCCCTCTGTGAGACTTATGAAATGGTATGCGACTCTGCTTACCATACTGACATGCTTCACAAGTAAAGTTGTTGTCATCTGTGAAAGTCACTGGAATAGCACCATTTTTACTCATATTTAGCACTTCTTTGACATTTAGATGTCCTAAACGTTCATGCCAGACTTTCAGACTTGATTCTACTACATTACATTTTTCTTGCACAATACTTTTGATATTTATTTCATAAAGATTGTTTTCTTTTAATGTTGCAGTCATAACAACACAGTTGTTCTTCATTATTAAGGCATCTCTGTTTCTTTTGACAGTGACATAACCTTTTCTTGTAATCATGCCTTCTGAGAACAAATTTCTACGCAAATCAGGCACATAAAGTACATTCTCCAAAATACCTTGTTCCCACTGGCCGTTCACATACCTTTTTATCATTATGTTTCCGTGTCCATGCACTTCAATTTCTTTCTTATTCCCCAAGCTAACAGCTCTGGTACTTTCATTCTTTTCATACTCTTCTAGCTCACAGAAGAAATCTCGTCTATATGTCATATGTTTAGATGCCCCGCTGTCTAAAATCCACTTATTAGACTCTACTTCGGAGTGCAAACATTCCTGCTCGACAGTAAATGCCATTGGCTTGCCTCCAGACTTCTTTGGAGCTCTACAATCCCTCGCAAAATGTCCTCTTTTGTTACAATTGTAACATATGAAACGATGTTTCTGTTGACCCGACTTTGTACTGTGTTGCATGTTTTGTTGATTCTGAGATTTATTCTGTTTTGTAGAATGCTTTGTAGCTACTAAGGCATTCTCAGCTTCTTCTTCATTTGTCAGGCTAGCTTCCTCATCTAATAATCTTGCAGTAAGATTGTGTATTGTTTGTGATTTTGGATCTAAGGATAACCACGCTTGACGTAGTGATCTATATTTTGCAGGTAAAGTGCTTAGTATTTTAGTCATAATAGCTGTGTTACTTATTTCTTCACCACTTTCTTTGAGCTGTTTTGCTAAATTCTCCACATTTGCTATATGTTTAGCAATGCTGTCAGTCGGCGACATCTTGTATTGGTAAAATTTTTCGTGCACCATCATTTTGTTTAGTTCAGACTTTGCTTCATAGATAGATTCCAATTTTAACATTATCTCTTTTGCCGTTTCACTATTTTCAATGAGTGAGATTTGGCCGAGATCCATTGACGAGGTTATAATAAACATTGCCATACCATCATCTCTTTCCCACTGTGTAGTATCAGCGATATTGGGTTTTTTCTTGTTGATATCTAATCCTTTCGCTTTTAAAGCACAATTCACTTGGAATTTCCATTGTCGGAAGTTGTTACCGCTAAACTTATCAATTCTCATGGAATTGTTAACCTCCATGATTGTTAGGTTATTCGAACCGGAACTATTTTTACTTGACAAACTAAAACTTAAAACTGCTCTTTACTTAAATAGACAAACGCGTATCCTGGGCCCATAACCTATTGGATTCAGGTTATTATAATTGATACGTCCGATTAAGTAAGATTTCTTTAATGCTTTCTTAGTAACAAAAATATAATGACATTGACCACAGAACGAAAAAACAACGACAACGCCTCAAGCGGAAGTAAAAACAAAACTTTTATTTTCAAACTTGTCATCTGTGGCAAAGGAGACAAGACATAAATCCTATTATAAAATTTATAATCTAACAATTGCCATAAAAAGTTATAAATTTCGGGTAATTCCTTTTTGGCTTCAGTCAACAAAGTATCCCTATTTACAGAATTGAAGGCATTCTTCACGTCAACCTTGAGGATGATCTCACCTTTGTTTGAATTTAAAAAAGTGGAAAGTGCATGAACGGCAGCCTCACAGCCCCCTTTCGTACCGAAACCAAGCTGCAGGGGCTGAAACTTAGCTGTAAGTTTTTCGTTATAGATCTTACAGCATATTTTGGCTGCCGTACGCCTGTATGTACACCCAACGGCGATGGGACGAATGCCGCCATCCTTCTTGCGCAGGGCACACAGGTTGGCCCCGTACAAGATACTCAGGACGGCCTCGTTCACACCGCCGGTGAGCATGAGGTTAATAAGGGCCGCAAGCTCCTTTAAGAGTAACTCACCAGCTTCTCCGGCGCCTGGACTCAGCAAATCTTTAAGATGTTGTGGAGTCAGACCGTCGAGGCCGCCGGCGGAACCACTTCGAAAAGAGCTTACGGCTGCAATTATCTGGTGGGCCGAAATATTTAAAAAGGTTGAATTTAGGTCGGGAGTGTTAGGGGGATCGGGGAAAGTGAGATCATCCGCAGGCGCCGGGTGTTTACTCTTTAGAGCTGTAAAAGTTTCGGTAGAGTAAGGCCACCACATCGCTGCTAAATAATATCCTAGCGGCTCCTCTGATGTCACCTTCACTTAATTTAGATTCTACATGTGAACACAAACCATTTGGTGATTGATTATTAAATGGACTTAATTTTGGATCTAAATATAGGATCGAATTGTTGCAGTTGTCTTTAATTTGATTTGTTAAAGTTTTTTTGTTTGCCAAATTTTTCTGAACATGTAGAATTCTATAAGGGAAGGTGAGTAATTGCTCCCAGGCACTTAGCGAGTTCTCCCGGGTCACAAGACGGAGACATTGCGACAAATTTTGTGCAACAGACTGTCTAGCGCCCCGGGGAACTCTCTTTAAAACCGGGGTAGAGTTTTTGAATTTTGCTAGTAAAACTGCCATTTTAAAAGTCTGTACAAACAACAGGGTAAATATGACAATAATTTCCGTAGTTTTAATTATTTTGGGGATAAAATATTACCTATATTAAAATGATATAAACCGATTCAGTAAAAGATTCTAAACAAACTGGTTTCAGGTAGTGTGTTAATTAATTTACATGTTGTATACTCCATCTGTCTTAGCGTCGCGACACATCTGCGGAACGTTCGGCTAAATACGCTCACAGTGTATTTCAAGTATCTACTCTATGACACATCAGCCGCAATTACGCCGCGTTCGGCGTAGGGCCTAACCTTCCTTCGGGCGGTTTTTTCAGCTAAAACGCATTTAATGTATCTTGCATAGCCACCGACACATTACGCGATGCGTTGCGCGACCGAAAGTTCGGCGGGCGTAGCTGAACGTTTGGGGCGTGTTGTGCATCGCGCGCGTGGCGGTAACGAAGAACGGCAACATCTTCTAAGCCCTCTATAACAGCTAATATTCTAATTAAATCCATTTTTCTGGGCAATTCAGGTACGTCACAAAAACCGCACACTATAAAGTGTCGACACAGATAGACTGTGACACTTTAGCCGCTGAGCTTGGACAGCCTCCGTGGCGTAGCGATAGCGGACGCGGCCGCTGCGCAAGGTGGCGCGGTTTCGATCCCCGCACAGTGCAAGTATTTGTATGCCTGAATATGAATATTTGCACTGGTCTGGTTGTGCCTCGAAAAGCACGTTAAGCCGTTGGTCCCAATTGCCATACGGACATCTAGTGGCAGTCGTTACGGGTTGTTGGAGCCCTCAAAGGTCCAACAATTGGTCTAATTGCAATGCTTCGATGTCGCCTTCGGGTTGTGGAGGTCAGACGGCAGTCGCTTCACGGAAAATGTCGAAGTTTAGCCATATTAGAAGTTGGACTGGTAAAGCGGACCGCAGACTCCAAAGCTGAAAAGGCTTCGGATGCGACTAGGATTAACGCTGAGATGATGATGACTTTAGCCGCTAAGCTTTCGGCGCCGTACGTTCCGCAGATGTGCCACTACACTTAGCCGCATTCGCAGCGTTTGTGGCCACACATATTTAATTACAGAGTCATTGCAAAGGTACAGATTATCACTCCTATTAGTTTGTTTAGATCGTGATTATGATAGTCGAATAACTGTCATAATTGCTTGGACCCGCGAAATGGTCGGCCATGTTCCAACTTGGGGAAAAGGACGTGGAATATACAGATAGTTTTGTTTTCATAAAAACTTTTAACATGAGATTAACCTTTATGGAGAATTTTTTTAGTTAAATGGAGATAACGCATAGCGGCAAATACGGTTCATACCAGCGATCATGATCTCAGCGTTTATCCCAGTCGCATCCGAAGCTTTTTCAGCTTTGGAGTCTGAGGTCCGCTTTTACCAGTCTAACTGCTGATATGGCTAAACTTCGACATTTTCCGTGAAGCGACTGCCGTCTGACCTCCACAACCCGAAGGCGACATTGAAGCATTGCAGCTGACCAATTGTTGGACGTTTTGAGGGCTTCAACAACCCTTTAACAACTGCCACTAGATGTTCGTATGGCAACCGGGACCAATGGCTAAACGTGCTTTCCGAGGCATGACCAGAGTAGTGCAAATATTCATATAAATATTTGCACTGTGCGGGGATCGAACCTGCGCCACCTTGCGCAGCGGCAGCGTCCGCTACCGCTACGCCACTGAAGCTGTCTCATACCTGGTTCATACCAGCGATGGTTTTCATTAATTGAATCGAATAACCACCAAAATAAGTACTTTTCAGTTTTAATGAAATTAAGTTCAGTGGAATATTTTTTTAATTTATTGATTCACATCTTTTCGTACCCGGCACACATCTACTCAGACCCGTCCTCCGTACGGCTTCACCAGCCATCATGCCGGAACACGAGGAATCGCTTGGGGGCGAGACTTTATCTGGTAGGTGGTAACTTCTGCCGGCAGCCGACGTTATAGCCTACCACCGAGGAACATTTTGAAAATAATATTTACATTTTCTTTGAACATTTGAAAGTACACTACATTTTTTTCTAGCTTGTAATACGTACCAATTTATCTAACTGTGCGACAAAAACTGAGCGTTTTCCGGCGTCCTTCCTACGTTTGCGCTCCATCGCTTGAAATGTATCAGCTTTTTGTGGTCCCATACATTGCCGACAATGTTTACTTACACATTGTCTGGTAAAGTTTATAGCAACATTAATTGTGTGCTTTGTTCTCTAAAATATTTATCACGCTACCCTGTTTTAATCTGCACATTTATAATATTCTTGATGTTTTCCAACATAAGTGATTGGTTATTTTACGCTGTACAAATGTTTAATTTCGTCGTTGTTCATTGGTAAATGCATAATCAGCGGCCTTTATGTTTTGCGCGGCTTCCCGTACTTTCATTCCATTATCATCTGTGGGCACCCCATTGTGGTTGTTATGTTTGGTCCATTCAAACATAACAGGATTGTAGACAGAATTTTGTTTCCCGTCATTAATCGTAAGCCACGCGTCTCGTTTTGGTTGGCTTATCTTAATGGGATGGGAGCACGCAACAACACAAGCGCTTTCACCAACCAATCTGTATTGAGCTAGCGGATCTCGTAGCTATTGTTGCCATTGTCGAAAAAATACAATGTTTTTTTTTTTATTTTTCGTTTGCGTTTGTAAATGTTATGTAACGTAATTTTGAGAAAGAATTTTCTAGGTCATCTATCGTGTTTTGGATTATAGTGTTAAGCTTAGATTTTATTGGTAACTAAAGTAATGACATAAATAATGACTACAGTACTAATGGAATTTCTTCATTCTCGTGTAGAAGCTATTAAGTGGATTTGATATAAATTGCGTCATTATTTCAAAGGGTATGTGAAGATTAGTGAAATTTAGTTAGTTTTTTACATGCTTTTTATTAGCTTCACTTGTATGTTTGCTTGCTTGCTTGTTTGTTTGCTTACTTGCTTGTTTGTTTTTCCGTCTCTAACTCTTTAGACTACGAGTGAGCGGCTCAATACTGTAAAATGTCCCACCGTTTTCAATACGTTCGTTCGTTCGTTTTTTTTTAAAGAATATCGAACTAAAAATTGAAAATAAATATAGTTTAAAAAACTAAAAAACATGCTTTTAAAAAATATCAAACTATAAAGTAAAAATTATTAAAAAAAAAGCGTGAGGTGACATATAAAATTTATAGCACAAAGCGCCTCACGGTTTTTTTTAAATTATATTTAACTTTTCAGTTCAATATTTTTTAAAAGCATGTTTTTTAGTTTTTTAAACTATATTTTTTTATATAATATGATTGTCCAATAGACACATCTTCTTCTTCGTCTTTTTCAGCCTATAGAGGTCTACTGCTGGACAAAGACCTCCCTCAAGGTTTTCCACGATTACCTGATAGTCTTGTGCTGCCCGCATCTATCGGCTTTCCGCAACCTTCACCAGGTCATCAGTCCACCTTTTTGGGGGCCTCCCTAAGCTGCGGCTTTCGGTACGTGGCCGCCATTCCAGAACCTTACTGCCCCATCGCTCATCGGTCCTACGGCAATGTGTCCGCGCATACTACCACCCAATAAACCCATGACATAGGGCTAAATGATTCTAAACAAAGTACATTCCCATTGTTTCAGTCTGTATAAAAATTATGTATTTAAAAATGGCTTCCGCTCACGACTCCGTATTTTTTCCCCGACCCATCCCATCGTATTACATCGACTGCCCACGTTATTAGTAAGTTCTAGAGATAGAAACAAACTTTTTAGCTTAATTATTATTAAATTTAGATTTATGTGGTGTATATGATAAAGTAGTAACTAAAAGAGTAGGTAAAGTAGTACAAGTGGTAGTGGTAAGCCCATACTAAGCATTGTTATTAAAATGAAGATGATAAAATATTCACTTGTAAAAGATATAAGTATTCAATATCAAAGGAAGAAGGATTAGTCTTTCTACGTATCTGGAAGGTAAGTACCCTAGGTATATTTCTTAAAGAATTTTGGTCAACATTAAAGGAGTGAAAAAGCGAGGAGATTTTTCCCGGCGTTAAAAACGAAAGGAACTTTGCAAATACTTCAAGGAATTTAATGAAAAAAGTTGGGGAAATCTTCATAAAAAATTGCACCCTTTGGCCCAGCGGGCTTGATAAATTTTATTCCGGAATAATTAATCAGGAAACATTAATTCGGGAGTATTTAGGAGATGGGTGTTGATTGATTATGTGCATTTATTGAGAGATTCTCTTTGTTAATTCGAGTTTCATAGTCTAATGTAATTATTGCAAATTACTGTAATTTTTTACTTAGATGTCTGCCAAAACACAATTACATTAGTCATAACTAATGTTGTAGTCTCTTTACAATCCTACATCACCTTTTCGACCACTGTCTTAGGGTCAGCTTCCAAGACTGGAAGCGTAATACGCTTTATTACAGAGTTTAACATGGGGGGACCGCCTATCTAACACTGACAACTCGGTTACTTGACACTAGACAAGCTGGTTATCAGATTTTCGGGCTTCAGATTACCCGAAACGGCTATCAAAAATCCACAATGACAGCCGGAACAAGCGATATAGCGTAGGAACTTTCTGAGGTTTGGAGAGGTATAAGTAATGAAAAGATGGTTTCACAATTACAGACCAAACTGCGGCAAGCGTAGCGGAACCTGATTGATAGACCCGTGCGGATATTATTATTCATAAACGGGCCCCTCCTTTACAATCACAATCTAAATCAATCAATTCAGTCTATTGCATCGTACTACTGGACAAAGATCTCTCTCAGACTACGTCACAATACCCTGTCTTCAGTCTTCTGCACTTGGTCTGTCCCTGCCACTTTTTGTAGATCGTCCGTCCTAGCCTCCTAGGGGAATTTCTCATGACGCTTGCCAGCACGCGTCTGCTCTATCGGCTAATCATCATCATCATTCCAGCCGAAAGACGCCGTCCACTGCTGGACATAGGCCACCCCTAAGGGTTTCCATGACACCCGGACTTGCACCTCCCGCATCCAGCGGTTTTCCGCGACCTTCACGAGGTCGTCGGTATGCCTTGTCGGGGGCCTACCCACGCTGCGTCTTCAGGTGGTCGTCATTCGAGAACCCTTCAGCCCTATCGGGCATCGTTCCTACGGGGAATGTGCCCGGCCCACTGTCAATTGCGATTCTTCAGGCTATGTCGGTTACTCTCGTTCTTCTGGGGATCATTTTTCGCGCTATGTCGGTTACTCTCGTTCTTCTTCGGATCTCCTTTGACTATTGCACAATCTTATCTATTTAGTAAATAAAAGCTCGTTAAATCGCAATAAACCTTAAAGATTCCATCAATCGAATAAAAAACTATAAATCAACAAAGCCTTCAAATTCCACATTGTTCACTAAACTCCAACAATTGTCTTGAAATACAGTCGAACTATTTCGTACTACATTGAACCTAAGGGATTTCAAATGCCTGTGGATGGTGTGAATTAGTTTCTCTGAGAGAATGGTCCTCGGCTTACGCATATACGCAATTTGTCCTGGCGCTACCAATTTCCCGACCCCAGTTGATTGTTAATTCATAGACATTGTTGGCTACTAGTTACAAGTTGGCTAGTATAAACGGTGTTTGTCTTGTCCACAAATTAAATGAAATTATTGCCAATGAAGGTCTCGGTACGTCGTTAAATTGTAATTGAGTTGTAAATATTGTAATTGTTAATTGTGCCTACAGCTTTGGGAATCAGTTTCAATATAATTAGATGATGATGTTTTTTTTATAATGTATTTGTAGAAGTAATAAAAATCAATTATCAATAACAATCAGCCTATTATGGTCTCACTGTTTGGACACAGACCTCCCTTCGGTGAAAGCGAGTAGGCCGTAATCTACCAGATGGGCTTAGGCGGTCGGGTTGGTAGATATGACATGCTTTTGTATTCTAATTAAGGTTCTAGGGCATGACGGTTTCTTCACGAAATTTTCCTTTACTTTGTACGTTATCAATGTACTATAATTATGTTCTATTAACTAACAATTATTTTCAAAGGAGAAGTTTAAATGGACTAGATTATTATCTAGTGTAATAAATTTACAGACCGTTTCACAAAATAATTAGGCCTATTCGTAATGAATTACTATTTGTTAAAAATTAATGAATGTTTAAATCAGTAAAATAGAATGGAATACCTTTTATTATGTACACCATATAAATGACAGAACGAAGAATGGAAAAAATCCGATCAATTCAGTCGTTTTGGGAGTCACAGTTATTAAAGGAAAAAATACGTAAGGTTACACCCCCCTACACACCCCCACACACCCTCAAACACACACACACACACACACACCCCCACACACACCCTCACACAAACACACACACACACACACACTCTGACACTGCTATTATTATATTATAAGTGATGCAAATAACCAATAAATAACACACAAATTTAACTTTGTAATAAACAAAATGAGGGGGACTAATCAACACAAATTAATTTTTAGGTACAATTTGCAGTAGACAGAAATCAGAAATATTTTATTTAAGATACATAGGTACAGTGGTACTAGGTAAGATAAGTTCGATATTAACTAGCAGGTCTGATAATTGTTGACTGCAACTGCTTGCTGATTGCTGACTTGTTTATAATAAACACTTATATACGTACTTATAAAATATATTAAACTAAACGCAGGAGCAGTTATGTATGAGTTCTATGAAGTTAAAATATATAAATAAATAAGCCATTTATTTCTCGCTTTTACGTATTACAAGTTTAAATGTGATATGAAAGTATCTAGGAGTTCAATGACATACACACGTACAGCAGAATTATATATATAAAGATAAGCCATTTATTTCTCGCTTTTACGTATTACAAGTTTAAATGCGATATGAAAGTATCTATAACTATATAAGAAAAAGGATAATATTTGTATTTGGTTAGTAACTCTAATTGTGGCAATTCTTACTTAAATGTTAGTTTTTAATTTAACTTTTTACAAAAAGAAAACATGTTATTTCTATAGCAATAGAGTTAAAATATATGTTGAAAGGTTAATTACGACTCGAAATAGAAAAAAACATTTGTCAGTAGGTGCAGGGTATAACGAGCAGCATTTTTTCTTTTGCAGACATAAATACTCTTGGTATAGTGCCACAATTTTCAGTTTTGTTTTTTTTCTAACATACGAATAGCATTGATAACATGTGAATTCACTGCGTTCAGTATCCATGAACGTAGACAAACAACGGTCGTCGAAATCGAATAAAGCGTCGATTCCATTCTAACAAATGATGATTTCCAATAGTAACAAAATGCGAATCGGTTAATATGTAACAAAAATACGTCACGGAAACACAGGGACGTGGCAAATGGTACGTGAAGGCCATATCAAAATGTTCCTGTTCGCGCTCGTGTGACGATGGACTGTTTTTTTGGCGAGATTCAATGTAGGTGTTAGCCGCACCGTAATTCATTTTTACATGCATTCTATTAGCTTCACTTGTATGTTTGCTTGCTTGTTTGTTTGTTTGTCCGTCTCTAACTCTTTGGACTACGAGCGAGCGGCTCATTACTGTAAAATGTCCCACCGTTTTCAATACGTTCGTTCGTTCGTTTTTTTTTTAAAGAATATCGAACTAAAAAGTTGAAAATAAATATAGTTTAAAAAACTAAAAAAAACATGCTTTTAAAATTATCAAACTAAAAAGTTAAAAATAAGAAAAAAAAAAAGCGTGAGGCGCTTAATATATAAAAAGTATGGCACTAAGCGCCTCACGCTTTTTTAAAAATTATTTTTAAATTTTTAGTTTGATATTTTTTAAAAGCATGTTTTTTTAGTTTTTTAGACTATATTTTTTTTATTCTGTTATATTAAAATTATTTCTCTTTTTGCACCCAACCTAAAATTCTTTCGTCAGTGCATAAAAACTCTTATTTTAATAAATAGGTTGATTAAAAGTTTTTTAGTTTTGTTTTTGTCTCACTGTCGGGCCTCTCTTTTTCCTTACAACCCCCTTTTCTTGTGCAAACTCTAGCCATGATAACCCTGAAAATTATAACAGTTAAGAGGGATTTCTAGTGGTGCTTTCTCCATACAAACATATTCCGCTGTTTTCTTCGTGGATAATGCTTTTAGAGCATTTTGTTTTCTACAATTTTACACCGTGTTTATACGTGCCCCTATCAAAAAATAAATATAGGTACTTCAAAATTGCGAAAAATAACCCATTTTTACCGTGATGTTCAGATGACTATTAGACAAACGTGATAAGTTTTTGACAAAATAAAAAAATAATAGAAGCATAGGTATAATTTTCTTCTAAATTTTGATATATAAATAATTGAGATCTGTCGTGTTTTGAAAAAGAAAACAGCGAATTACGAAACGTATTTTGGTCAACGTTTTTGTAGGTAAATCAGCCTGAGCTGCAACTATACTTTTCGCACTTTACCGGGAGAGGTTGGAAGCAGCGCGACGGCAATAGTTTCTTCAAATACCTATTTTCCAAATTCCTCGGCACTAAAGTCTCGTCTTAAGTATATAATGTAATTGGGAAATATCTATATCTCATAGTGTAATCTTAACCCCATTTCCGCTTGACATCTTAAGGCTCCTTAATGACACAAGGGAATACGAAACGAGTGAGATCCTGTATTTTGTTTGTGTTGTGGTAATCCATCGGTAAACAGAACATGCAGTGTATCACGTCTCCCTAACTCGTAAGAGAGCACATGTCAGGGAAGGAAATTGATGACTGCGGTGGGTTCCGTGACGTCTGGCATTTCAATCTGGGTGTATTGTTGACGTAGTACCTACCAACAACTACATCTTTGAACTGATACGTTCGGAGGCTCTCGTATATCAAGTTGACTTGTCGTTCGTAGAATAGTGCCCAATTAGACGTGCGGTTGCCGCTGCTGCAGTACGCAGCTTGTCTTCGCCTTGTTTTCCAGAGGCTGCAAGTCGCCCGTTAGCAAATTCTCGTTAGTTGCTTATAGATTGAATTGAACAGACTGGTAAAACTAGAGTCAAAATCATTTGTCTGTACAGCTATTGCTATGTAAATAGTACACTGTAGCTACCTACATTATTTCTTTCTCCTTTCCCTTAGTAATCCATCCAAAGGTTGTCTGTAAAAGATCGCTCTTAGCGATAACACCGCCCATTGTGCCCACCCTTTGGAACATAATAGTAATACAATTTATTTATTTTCAAAATTTATACAGACAGGCTTATACTTAAGATAGTTTTTTTAAATAGCTATTACATTATAGGTTCCTTTTATAATATGTTGATCCAGATTTTGTACACAGGAAATAAAACTCTCTCTTAAATTAGGCTGTCCTGTATCTTAAGAGACAGTGTATATATTTATGTTCTGTAATTTATATATAATAAAGAGTATTCTATTCTTCTTTTCTATTAGGAACGTGCAACTTATATTAACATCTGCTCAGCCGATTTTCAACTATTTTGGGGTCGACTTTCCACCGACGAACCTAACCTACCCGGATGCAGTTAAATACCAATATTTACTTGGGAAATATACAGAATGGCGGTTAGGTTATAACATTAAACAGTACAGCCGGCGGCTTATCAGTTTGCGAAAATAATTTAATTAAATATGCATTTTACTGACTGAACATGTTTAAAAACAAAGTCGATGCTGTGCCAATTGTTGAAAAATAATCACTAATTAAGTTTTATGGTGTTCAATGCACAGGGTCTAACTAAATGTCATTAATTGTTAATGCACATCACAATAAGCAAGCGTAAACACGCTTGAGATTGAAGGGTCAAAATGGGGAATATTTAAAGAAATATTCCAAAATGGGGGAATATTTAAACAAATATTCCCGACCTAGGAAGGAGGACGCGGGAAACGGCTGGATGCGGGAGGCGCAGGATCGGTCGTCGTGGAGATCCTTGGGCCTCTCCCATCCTGCCTATGTCCAGCAGTGGACGTCTTTCGGCTGAAATGATGATGATAATATTTTTATTTTATTTAAGTCTGTGTTATCCCAGTGCTGGGCAGAGGCCTCACTGAAAGGCTCAAATGACATTTTAACAATTTTCCGGTCCACTGAGATTGTGTCCGCCAATCCATCAAGGAATGCCAATGTTTCCAATGTAGGGCGGCCGCCTAATCGTTTAATGTTATTTGAGTTTCACCGAGTGGTAGTATTTCCTTATTGCTGGTCCGATACCAGATGTGGCTAGCTCAGTTCCACTTAGTTTATCTAGCAGCTGTTGTTGTTATCGCAATATTTTCTAATAATATTTTTAAGAAACTTTATTCTCGGTGGTAGGCCATAACATCGGCTGCCGGCAGTAGTTACCACCAACCAGACAAAGTCTTGCCGCCAAGCGATTCGTCGTGTTCCGGCATGATGTCTGGTGAAGCCGTACGGAGGACGGGTCTGAGCAGTTGTGTTGCGATGTGTGCCGGGTACGATGCGCCAAATGTTGTTGTGTCGGGAGTTTGGTCGTGGAGAGTCTCCAGATCAATCTCCCTCTAGCTCAGCTTCGTTTGGTCGGTTGGTCTTGGGTTTAACATTGCATCACCTCGCTCTGCCGTCATCCTTCCTATTCCTTAGTTTTTTAAGTGAATAGGCTTAATAAACTAGTGCGGTTTACCATCAACGATTGCATCACTTCTTACCGTCAGGCGGGATTGCAGTCAAGCACTAGTTTATAAATACTATTAAAAAAAGAAACAAGCCAAAAATAAAAATGGACCGTTATTTATTAAAAGTAGGCTGGGAATCAGCACTTTTTCAACGTCAATATTGCAAAATACAGTTCCTTGCTCTTCGCCAATGGCTAGTTCTTACGATGGAAAAAAAAAGTGTCGGAATAAATTCCCCAACACAGCTGTTTGTTCAGTCTACCATACCATATTAGGCATGTAAAGTACTTAACATTACAAGACACAGAACCTTTTTTTTTTTTTTTTTTGGGAGGGTATATCATCGAATGACTTCTCCCGCTCTGGGCAGAGCGGAAGGGCGTGTCAGACTTTTACTGACTAAAACCCACTCGTGTTTCTTTACTTGCCTGTGCAACCCCTGACCCAGGAGGCATCGGTCTTCGTGGGCCCCGTCACGATGTGCTGACACAGAACCTTAAATTATACTATTTACCATATGCCAGATAGCCAAGCCAACATTTGGTATACAACATTTTTAATTTTTGTTTATGCGAAATCTGAAACACGTGTTCAGTATTTACAATTCTATGTACAAAATTTTAAAAAGATATTCTGGGAAACCACAAAGTTATTGTCCCAACAAAATATGGTTCACGCTCCGCTTGAGCGGGCGATTGGTGTGTTGACCTCTAGCGTCAGCTATTGCGCGAACGTGCGCAGTACTATGATCTATCGTAAACAGCGTGACGCGCTCGGTATTCACACTGCGACAATTTCTAAATGTATCTGGGAAAAAATATAATATGGTATAAAAATGAAAAAAGGGTACAAAAAATAACGTTGTATAGAAGAAAAAAAAAAAAAAAAAACATTAAAATTAAAAATCTAATACTCTATCTCAGTATACATAAAAACTGTAACATCTAAATCATACAGAAATGGTAAAATGGCAAGGAACTAAGTAAGATTAATTAATAAATAAAATAAATAAATTGTTTATTTCTCAACTTTGTACATAATTTTAATAATAATTTTCTTAATTCTAAATAGCACTGATGTATAATTTGCCTGAACTAGGTAGAACCTGTGCTTCAATTCTAATAACGTTGAAACGAAATGAATGATATTCTATATCCATTTATTATCGTTTAATTAAAAGAAGCTCACTCTTTTTCAATAGAAACCCCAGAAGATATTAATACCTTAAAATTAAACTAGCACATGCTAATTAATAACTGTGATTTATTCACTCCTGACAGTCCTGACCCGTTACTATGGGTTGATTTCACATTTCTTTTGTGGGTTTAAGCAATTGAACGGTTAGATTCCAAGGCTCCATGGAATTCAATATTAATTTCATAGTTTTACTTTGAACTCACACATCTAACAATACCTACTGTTAATTAAGGATAAGGTTGTTCCACTGTACAGTGTTCTGTCTTTTTGTACAGTCATGACTGCACAGGCTAGGACATGCAGGCAAGACGGAGCGTGTAGACGGGCCATTATTCGCCACTCCACAATGTCCTGGTGAAGGCATAAATATTGATTCAAGTATTGATCACAACGACTGTTGACCACGATTTGAGACGTTTATTGGCGACCTCAGGTTCACATTAAAAAAAAAAAAAAAAAACAAAAATAAAAGCATTCATTTCAAATAAACCAGTTACAGGCACTTTTGAATTGTCATTTGTTTTAACTAGCTGAGCCGTGCGAAAAATTCGCACTATACTAACAGAACCGCTTGAGGGGAAAGAAAGTATGGGAAATGAAGGGGAAATCGTACAATGTACAAAATGGTTTATTGATTTTATAAATAAACAGTGAAGCGGAATAATTTGAAAATAGTATTCCATGGCACCAGGGACGAATATCTGTCGATTGGTGGGTCGGACGTTCAGATTGGTTCGATAGAAAGAGAGAAAAAGGGAGAAAACGGTTTCAGACCCTTGGAGAAATATATATGTTGATACTAGTTGCGGCCGCGCTTTTTTCGTGTGACACCTAAACATTTTTGTTTAATTGATTTTCTTCTTTTTTTTACGAAAGAAACGTCAACTTCACTCCATAAACTCAGCTATCAGTCAATGAACGGCTCGTCAAAATCGATTTAGCCGATTCGGAGGTTACCTGAAACAAAAAGCCAGATAGATTAAAAATTTAAAAAAAGGATGCACAGGCATATAGATACGCTGTTTTTCTTCACATATGTATTTTAGTAATGTCATATTCGGCCCTATTGGCCATATTGCGAACAGTGTACACAACGCCCAAAAAACTTTATGTTAAATGTCTGGAAACCTACAAATAAATTCTCAAGATAGAATACTTTTGAGCAAACAGCAACGACATAAACCTATTATAGGTACATATAAACTTTCATATCTTATCGTATTCGTTCAAGTCTCCTACTATTTATACTTCAACATGTATAATTCAGTTTCTCACAAGAATTTACCGGATACCCCTCCAACAGAGTCCCAGAATGTTGATTTATGAAGACACCCGTTCGCAACACCGTCTGCAAGAATAGCAGTAATAAAATGACAGATATGTTATTTGAACGAACGAGTGTTTATACCTCACAGTAACTGATTATGAACAGAGAAAGGATAGTGATAAATCTTAATTATAATGCCCACGTCGTACGTTCCTACTCAGCGTATATGTCGACAAAGGAGAGAATTGTTTCGGTCCAAACACAAGATAAGGCGTGTTCCACACTCTACACGCAATAAATCTAGAGGGGCACCTCGCGACCTGATTTATTCAGTCGATAATCTCGACTCGTCTGGAACTTATCTTCTCAAAAGTTCGACTCGAGACGAAAAGTACCCATGTGAATGAATTACTATGACAATATATTCAGGACTGACAAAATATCGTGTCGCCTACTTACAATAGGCGGTATTATGGAAATCAAACGAGCTTGCGTTTGAAACCTAAGTTGGATCAATGTTTGAGTATGTGGTCTTACGGATTGATAGCAAGTCTAAAGGTGTTTGATTAATTCAAGGTAACATGTTTGCATTCCGGATCCAAAACTGAAATTTTTACCCACACCAACCGCGGTGCGTGCGAAAAACAAAGTAAATTGTCCTTTTAAAACTGTTTACGAAGCTTCATGTTAATCTTTATAAAATAAACAGGTCTATAACAGTTGCCGCAAAAAGCACCCACGTTCGCGGCCGCTAATAATTTCACAGTTTAACCAAGTTGCCGGCAAACACAAACTTCGTCAAAGGGATTTGGTTAATTCAATTTCTGTGTTCAGCCACCGCCTTTCCATGCTTAGGTGGAAGAAAATTTGCGTAATATTTAATTTCAATACCACCTTAGGCTCGGAAAGCTTAGCGTAATCTTTACAAACTTTGAGATTTGCTCTTCAAACTTGATTAGAATCTGAAAACTCCGCGGTCGGCTATGCAAGTCTTTCATTGGGAACTATTTGTGGAAATTCTGGTAGTGTATTAGGTAAATTACTTTTGAAATCGGGGCGAATTGATAAAGTCTTTAAAACAAAATAAATGAAAAAATAATTCTTTACAAAGCTGAGCTTGAATTAAGTCCCAGGAGACATTAAGCGCGCTTGTCCTGACGTAATATATTGTTATCATATTATTATCCGGGTACGGCTCTCAGATCTCGCTAATGTAACTAATGAAACGTGGACTTATATCCACATCCTCGCGATAATCCACCCTCGCTTTATGGATACCTCGTCTTATCTTTATAGACAAAACGCTCACAAATTGCGTGGATTCCACAAGCTTGTTACGTGGTGTCAATTTACGGTTTTTGTTGTATCACCGTAAATTGCTCATTAAAATTGTATTCGATGCCTAATAATGTGTGCAATATATCGTACATTTAAAATGTATTACCTGATTAGCAAGTATAAATAGGGTTCTCGTTAGTGGAATTATGCGGGGATGGAATCAATAAATAATTTGGGATGTTGATTCGCGAGCCTACTAAATTAAGTATTAATAGCACTTAACTGACGCCCTGAATAAAAATGAAGGTTTTGCAACTAGAACGCAATTTGGTATTAGGACATTAAATTTAATTTCAAATGTAAGTATGCACTTCAGTGCTAATATTTCGGTTCATTCTGAATTACATATGTCAACACTCGAAACGAAATTCGCAATTTAAACACGGTAAACGTCGAGACCGTATACATGCAAGATTTTGTCTATACTGTAGTTAAGTATATTTTTTCCTTCAAACTCTGTGCCCTTTATGTTCACTTAACAGATTTATTGCCAAATGTGGGTGATCAGATAAATAGGAAAATAATTTGCAATATGTTCAAATAAAGCAAGATTAAATACAGCAATGAAATAAGAGTAATTCTAAGGTGCTCTCCCATATCTACAAGTTAAGTGAAAATAATTGTATAATAGCATAAGAAATAGTATTGTAAAATAGAATAAGTATAATTTTTATAAAAGAGTAATATAAAAAATGTCGATGTAAAATAGCATAAGATAGATTAAATACCTACCTATAAACGTATAAAATAATAATATATGAATTAAGATTTTGAGTGCCCGCTCATTGAGTGCACCCAAAGAAATAAATAGACATAAGAAAAGATAGTTACATAGGAATATTACATGGGAAACCCACCCAGAAAAGATGTGAATGAGGATATGGAATGAAAGAAAGATCACGTATGAAGGAAGAAAGTGCGAGAAGAATCAATGCGAGAACTAGAATGAATGAGAACTAATAAAAATATGCTGGAGCCTATTCTACCATTGCTACCTCCAAAAATAAAGAATGTTGGATTGTATATTGTTGGAGGCAGCAGTAAAAAAGGTAATGTGGGTGATCATCTTTAAAAGGCTTTTAATGTTTAAGATGCAGCACGCAAGAACTTGCTTCGACTGTCATACTTGAATCAATGGCAGTTACGGGTCGTTGGAAGTCCAAAAGCCTGACAACTAGCTTATCACGGGGTATCGTGTCATCCAGTAGCTATGAAGGTCAGATACGCCGTCGCCTTATGTTAGCTGCATCTGGTTAGACTAGAAGCCGATCATACCAAATTTTGCATAGAACAAGGCAGATTGATTTATTATTTTTTATAATGAGACTTTCACTTGCTTAATGACTCTGCTTGTGATAAAGTTCCTTGAACAATTTAATTAAACACCCTGATAAAATCGTTTACTTTGAGAGCAATTGCAACAGCACCTTTATTGTCTAACGCACTATTATGTGACAGTAAAATGTTTCCAACATTTTTAAGCATATTTCTAAAGCATGGCTCCATGTATTCGAAATCTCTCTACTCAACAACATAGAGGACGCAATGAATGTTGTTGTCAAAATAAATCCCATTGCTACTGATAGCATACCCTGCAGTTCATGTTCGTAAATGTTGAACATTAAGTCTCTAGAGTGCGATATTATCTTAGTAGTGTACAACCTTGAACTAGTTTCCCAATGCGAGGCTCATGAGATGAGTTTGAGCCTCGAAATTTAATTAGCTGAAAAATGAATACCTGCTTTTGCCACCGGCCCGAAATTGAGGTAGAGGGAAGGCATTTATTTTACAAAGCCGGTTCTTAAATGTCTTGGCGTAGTCTTGTGGGTGTCATTAATTTTTCTGGTGTCTTGTTTATTGGGTGGTTTATGAAATCTAGGTTATTGTGTACAGTAAAATAAACGAAGGATTCTTTTATGTTGGTATTCAAATGTTAAGTATTACTTTACAGCAATGTAAAATTCTTTATTTATTTTATTCTATGGACACCGCTCAAACAAAATCAAAATATTTTACTACCTATAAACATATATATCATAACTTATGAAATGTGAGACCGTCTTTCAGTTAGGTAGTTGTTTCCTGAGGAAAAGAGCCGTCAAGAATATGTATCTAAACTATTATTTGACTAAGCATGTTGATTATTGTCATAAGAACTAACTACATACAATTTAATATATTCATACGTCAGCCTTTCATTTGTCGAGAACCTACAATACAAATCCAAGTAATTATTTCCGTCGTAATTACTTCATATTCAAGCCAAAGCTTTGCCCCACGCACTGGCAACTTATGAGCAGTTGTCTGTAACAACCGCAGCAATTATATTTACATAAACTATTTGTAGTTAAATCTCTCCTAAGGGATTTATCTCAAAGTTAATAAGTTGGATTTTGGTATCATATAGAGGCCGAGGATGACAGACTCCGTGGCGTAGCGGTAGCGGACGCGGCCGGTGCGCAAGGTGGCGCGGGTTCGATCCCCCCACAGTGCAAGTATTTGTATGCATGAATATGAATTTTTGCACTGGTCTGGTCGTGCCTCGGAAAGCAGGTTAAGCCGTTGGTCCCGGTTGCCATACGAACATCTAGTGGCAGTCGTTACGGGTTGTTGGAGCCTTCAAAAATCCAACAATTGGTCTAACTGCAATGCTTCGATGTCGCCTTCGGGTTGTGGAGGTCAGACGGCAGTCGCTTCACGGAAAATGTCGAAGTTTAGCCATATCAGCAGTTGGACTGGTAAAGCGGACCCCAGACTCCAAAGCTGAAAAGGCTTCGGATGCGACTGGGATTAACGCTGGGATAATGATGATAGGAGCCGAGAATCTATGAATATAGATTTCCTAAGCAAAAGGCAAAGGCAAAGTATCCTTTGCATCGGGGATCACCTTCGGAAAGTCGAACACAAGATGCTCTGATCTCATATAGAGCTGTTGCAACCATGACATTATTTGACTATTCTATACCATGGTTTCATAATTAAAGATTAATGACTCTATGCCATTCCAAAAAAAGCAACCCTTTTAAGTGATCATTGACGAACCAGGGACCAGATTTGGTAATGCAATAGAGACATAACATCATAAAAACGCGCGACTATAAGTGCACTACAGTTAAGCGCGGCAGAACAGGCACGAGCAAAAGTATTTTATACTAGCGGTTGCCAGCGACTTCGATCCCCTAGCCGAAAGCCTTCCTAGATTAATGGACTATCCAACGCAAAAATATTTTTTCAAATCGGACCAGTCCCAGATCCCGAGATTAGCGCGAACAAACAAACAAACATACAAACAAACTCTTCAGCTTTATATATTAGTATAGATACTCGGCTTTGTTCAAAAGCAATTTATTTTTGAATGAAGTATTATTTTGTTATGATCATATTATTTTGAAAACATCGCAGTTGTAAGTAGCTAAGTGTTGATCTAATGGTGCTTGTGCTGAAGAAAGCATTGCCTTTGTTGGGGGTTATTCTATGGCGCAACATTCGTGCTAATTCGGAAACACGGAGATAAATCAAAGTCTGCACATGAATTTATAGACTTTTATTGTAAAACCTAAATATATCTCCAGTAATCCATGCTAGTAGATAATTAGACGACTCTTAACTTTAGATACCCCGTATAAATTACGTAATTAATGGCATTGGGCTCAGAAAATTGGTCTCCTCTAGTAATTGAATTAAAAAGGTCAGACGATGATTTGGGGGCAAAATACATTCTGATTAGGGATCGATCCCGACATATATGGTTGGAAAAAATACAATAGATCGGGAATCAAGGCTCATTATCCCGCATCATGCAATCAAGAAGGGATAATTGTGGTCTGTTTCTTCTACATTAGTGACATTACTCTTGACAAGCGGCTGGGACTACTCAGAATTGGACGACGTTGTTACCAGAGTGTAACTGAAAAAACCTAGTGAATCAGTAGAATGGTTGCCTCAAGAATATTCTGGCGTTTGAATGCAACGTCACGTCACAGGGAGGCAAAATATTCAGCTAATAATGTTCTCGCAAGAAGGTGCACGGAACTTTGCGCTGAGAATGAGTGGGCCGTAATCCAATAAGCGGGTCCAGAGTGTTATGTTGTTAGATGTCTTAAAATTTTTGGTTCTCAGATATGCTGGTTTTCGTACGGTGTTCTTCTTTATCGTTTTGAAAGCAGTAGTGAAGAAATAATTTACATAAAATAAAGCCCCTGTCTGGATTCGAAACTAGGATGTGCAACTTTTAAGTTACGGCCGTTAGCACAAGGCCACTGCACCTTAGACAGGGAAACGCCGTGGAATAGCACACTATGTGAAAAAGTTCTATGTTTATTGAAAAAGCACACAAAATGCCTACGTTAGTTCCAAATTTCACCAAGCTCTAGATCCTTGGGTTGCGGGTTGGTTTATAAAGAAACCGTGGCCCTGGCGCACAGGAAAATGAATAAATACGGGTGGATTTTAGTCAGTAAAAGTCTGACACGCCTTTCACTCCGCCTAGAGCGGGAGAAGGTCGCGGGAAGCCGATGGATGTGGGCAGCACAAGACCTTTCGGCGTGGAAAGCCTTGGGGGAGGCCTTTGTGCAGCAGTGGACATCTATAGGCTAAAGAAGAGCGGGAGAGTTTATTTGATGATTTCCCATCTAAAATAAAAAAAAGTTCTAGATCCTTCGACACCAACGAACTCCTTATCTGAAACTTTTAAGTTAGGATTGGATACCACTAGGCTACTACTAGACCTATGGGTTATCTACTCATATGGTGGCCCAGTTATTATTATTATAAAAAAAAACCTGTAATATCCCAGAGACCCTGCAAGCCTTAGGTAAAACCTCCACCATAACCACTTCTCTCTATTTAATGCTTTTAAGGACCAGTTAAAAGCCGCTCAGCGAGCTATGGAGCGGGCTATGTTGGGCGTCTCTCTGAAGGACCACACCAGAAATGAGGTGATCTGACAGAGGACGAGAGCTACCGACATAGCAGAGAGGATTAGCAAGCTGAAGTGGCAATGGGCTGGTCACATATGCCGCAGGGCCGACAACCGTTGGGGTAAACGAATCCTCGAGTGGAGACCGCGTCTCGGCAAACGTAGCGTAGGACGCCCTTGGTCGAGATGGAGCGACGACATCAAAAAGGTGGCTGGCGGAGAACTGCTCAGAATCGAGCTTGTTGGCGTGGCATGGAAGAGGCCTATGTCCAGCAGTGGACGAGTAGAGGCTGAGGAGGATAATGATGATGAAGGACCAGTTCTCATTGAAGGCGTCCGAGTCATCCAGCAATCTCCTGGAATTGGAAATGAGACAAAGTAGTTTCTAACAATCATAGATTTGTTTCCAGTAAAAATGCATCGTTTTACATCTACATAGTTGGTTGTCTTTAAAAGTCTCCACACGAACTAACACTAAAACGCCATTGCCCATTCTGGTCCTAGTAAATCTGCTCGTTACATAAATTGTGAAAATAGTTCTCACAAAATGCGCATTTAAACGTGTAATTTATTCGTTTTAATAATCAAAATTGCATACTTTATAAAATTAATGTATTCAAGAGTTTGCAACGATGCCTTAAACTGTAATGTTAGTCTAATTAAAAAAACATGAGATATCATTTTATATTACTTTAAGAAATTTCATTCATACAACCTCATTTTACAACATAGAACCTCATTTTAGTAAATGAAAACCAAAGTTGTTATTGTAATATTAGCTTTTGCCTACGTCACAATTCTGTCGAATTTTGTCTACATCGCATCGCATCGCCGGCCCAAGTTAATATTTCGTTTTAGCTTAGCGTTCTCTGAGATTTTTCTTTTACTCGGCTCCTTTGAATAAGTAATCTGCTATATATTTGTTTAAATCCGCCTGTTCAGTCTAGAAAAAAACAAATTAGGAAACATACTTTTCAGCTTAATTACATAATAGTATTTTAATATTTACTAGCTTTCCGTCCAAGGCTTGTCACCCGCTTGGAATTCGGTTATATCGCGCTTTTTAGATTTCTCTCGGGAACATTTTTTTTTTTTCAATAAAAGGTAGCTTATGTACTTTCTCATGGTTTAAAGATTGTCTCTGCCAATTTTCATCAAAATCGGTTGAGTGGTTTAAGCGGGAAAGCAAAACAGACAGAGTTAACCATACTGCAACACTCTTTAAATATCATCATCATCATTTCAGCCGAAAGACGTCCACTGCTGGACATAGGCCTCCCCCAAGGTTCTCCACGACGACCGGTCCTGCGCCTTCCGCATCCAGCGGTTTCCCGTGACCTTCACCAGGTCGTCGGTCCACCTTGTCGGCGGCCTACCCACGCTACGTCTTCCGGTGCGTAGTCGCCACTCGAGAACCCGTCGGCCCCATCGGACATCGGTCCTACGGGCAATGTGTCCAGCTCACTGCCACTTTAGTGTTGCAATTCTTCGGGCTAGGTCGGTTACTCTCGTTCTCCTGCGGCACTCCTCATTCCTGATTCGATCGCGCAGTGAAACCTCCCCATGAATGGTGAACCCTCACCATTGCCCTTTGAGTGACTTTGAGCCTTCTTATAAGGCCCATAACGGCTGAGCTACTGAAGGCGGGTGGTGAACCGATCCTTAGGGCCCTTCAGAAGTTATTTAATTCCGTCATAGTCAAGGGAAAAACGCCACAGGCATGGCACAGAAGTGTGGTGGTACTCTCTCTTTAAATATATTTGGGAAAAAACATAACATGTTGTAAAAATTATTGGAATCGATTCAGTTGCTTATTCTGAACAAACTATATTCAGGTTTCGTATAAAGACAAAATAACGTTGTATAATGTATGCAAAAGAAACAAACATACTGAGTGAGATCTAAGCATTGCTAAGAGTACAGTGTGAGTGAGTGTGCATGAGGAGTTGCGAATGGGTGTGCGATATTGGAAGGGTTCTTAATCCCACCTCTAAATGTCCGAAAGTTATGATGACATTGGCGCCGATTCTGTTGTTCACAAACTAAAGTAATTTTAAGGTATGTGCATCTTTTTCTTTCCATTTCGTTAAGAAAAGGACAGAAGATAAAACGTCAGTTTAGACCTGTCAAATTAGTTCGCTCCTGACGTAAACTGGTGTATTTTAGTCGCCATGTTTTTAATCGCGTCTAAACTGTCTATGGAGTATCTTAATTTGACAGGATTAAATTAAAATGTTGTCTTCTATCCTTTTCTTAACGAAATGGAAAGAAAAAGATGCACATAACTTAAAATTAGTTTAGTTTGTGTACAACAGAATCGGCGCCATTGTTTATACATTCGACGGCCTCCGTGGCGCAGCGGTCAACACGCCTGCCTGCGACGTGGAGTCCCCGGGTTCGATCCCCGGCCAGGTCATGATGGAAAACGATCTTTTCCTGATTGGCCTGGGTCTTGGCTGTTTATCTATATATGTGTCTATTATAAATATAGTATCGTTGAGTTAGTATCCCATAACACAAGTCTCGAACTTACTTTGGGGTTAGCTCAATCTGTATGATTGGTCCGTATATATTTATTATTATTATTATTTACTGGTACCTGAAACCAAACTTTTCAATCCTTACTAATACTATCAGAAAGTGAGTTTGTTTGTCCCGCTTTCACACCGTAACTACTAAACCTTGCTTTGAAATTTTGCAGACGTAAAGTTAGAAGTCCGTATTAAATAATAGGGTACTTTATCCCGGAAAAGTTTGATATTCCCGTGGAAAATCTAAAAAAGTGCTATACAGTATGTTAACTAACAGAGGGCGTTCCCGTTAACCCGAAATAGTATAGGATACATACATGCTAAAAAAAATATTTCCATTCGAAAACAAAATGTTTTTAAAATTTTTCCAATAAGAAAATATTCAATAAACGTTTTAAATTGACATGTAAAAGAAACACACTGTACACGCACATGAAAGATGGCAACGTCGCAATTTATTTATACATGACGACTACTATTTTGATTTAAAACAGGAGGTTTTAAATTTATTTCCAATTAGAATTTTTTTTATTCGGATTTTTTTATGCTTATTTTTCTATGCTGATAATTTTATTTTAATCTATTAATGATATATATTAACGAGTTTAAGGGAACGCCCTCTGTTATTTAACATACTGTATAACCAAACTCCACGCGGGCGAAGCAGCGGGCGGAAAGCTAATTTGAAATACCTAAACACATCACTAGCACTGAGTTTATTGTAATATTGGCAAGTAATGTGGAATGTTATTGACCTACGTAGTATGGCGGCACGTTTCTTATGGTTTGACTTTATGGAAACAAACGAAATAAAAAAGAATATATTCTTAGAGTATTTTATTTTGAGTTGGAAACCTTTCAATACCATTTCATATCATTCTAAGAAGCCGTGGCCTTAGTTTTTCATACCATTTTCGCTACACGTTTTATATAAAGAAGCGAGAGTGTAGGTAGCACTTTCAATCCTTACTTAATATTATAAATGGTAAAGTGAATTTGTTTGTTTGTTTGTTCCGCTTTCACGCCGTAACTACTGAACCGATTGCTTTGAAATTTCGCAGGCGTAAAGTTAGAAGTCCGTATTAAATAATAGGGCACTTTTTATCCGGAAAAAAAATTGATATTCCCGAGGGATATCTAAAAAGTGCGATATAACCGTACTCCACGCGGGCGAAGCCCCGAGCGAAAAGCTAGTTATCTATATACAAACACATTTTTTTTCATTTCTTTTTGAGCCTTTACACTTTCTATTTAGTTTTGATTTTACTTTGAACAGAGTATGATCTCGGTGTCAATCTATCAAAAACTACTTCCAATTTCTCTACATTTAGACAAGTCTTTGACATTTGCTTGTTGCCGAAATGATGATTTTGAATGTTTTAAATGACAAGAATTGACCTTCTGATGACGAAACTAATGCTTAACCACAACCCGCCTGATGGTAAGCAGTGATGCAATCGTTGATGGTAAAGCACAATAGTTTATTAAGAACCTATTCACTCTAACCTTGAAGACCATTAGCCTTTTAGCCTTACTAGCCTTGAGGAAATTGAAGTCAGACGGAACCACCGCCGCTGGCAAATTGTTCCAGTAACTCGATATAAAAAACGAAACGCTCCGTCTGAATCGTAGTAGTAACAACGATGTAAGGGTGGATCCTGGCCGTACGACGGGTCGTCTGATGATGGAACGGAGATGGGGGAATTGATTAAGTCAAGCAATTACCTCGCACACTCTAAAATGCATCCTCTAGAACACCGACAGGCAGGCTACTCTTAGCCTGTGCTCCAGACATTGGAGACTATTTTCTAAACTGGAGACATTCTCCGCCATTGCATATAACAAGAAGCTCTTGAGTCGATATAAAAAAATGTCGAGTGCATAGTCTCTCCTATTCTTAAAAAACAGATTTAGCAGAGGCTTAAAAACGCTGCGCCGAGGATTCAGGAAATTGGAGTTTGTTTTTTGAAACCGCTTAGAATAAACAGAATATGATGAAACGTATCAGCTTACCCGGGCTGCATTATGAGATGTGGCCGTTCAATCTACCCAGGGGATCGCTACATAAAGACTCCGTTCAATATCCGTAACCCGAGTACGAGTCACTAATTGATACTCATGTTTGGGAACAAAGATAGACACAAGGTATATATGTCTGCCAATTTGGATTATCATACGATATTTACATAGCTTTGTAGCGTAGCGGTAGTGAAGCCTCCGTAGCGTAGCGGTAGTGAACGCGGCCGCTGCACAAGGAGAAGCGGGTTCGATCCCCGCGGAGTGCAAATATTTGTATGCATGATTATCAATATTTGCACTGGTCTGGTTGTGCCTCGGAAAGCACGTTAAGCCGTTAGTCCCGGCTGCCATACGAACATCTAATGGCAGTCGTTACGGGTTTTTGGAGCCCTCAAAAGTCCAACAACTGGTCTAACTGCAGAACTTCGATATCGCCTTCGGGTTGTGGTGGTCAGACGGCAGTCGCTTCACGGAAAATATCGAAGTTTAGCCAAAAATCAGCAGATAAACTGGTAAAGCTGACACCAGACTCCAACGCTGAAAAAGCTTCGGATGCGACTGGGATTAACGCTGAGATGATGATGATGATTTACATAGCTTTGTATTGTTCGTTATCTTACAACAGGATCTGAGTAATAAAATAATATATGCTTCCCTATTGGAAGTATATTAACTCTCGGTAAACTCCGACACACATTCAGTTTCCCGACACGGTTGGTACAGTCGCTGAGCGATCGCCTGCTGCGCTGAGTGTCGCGGGTTCGATTCTCGCACGGAACAAATATTTGTATGGACTACAGGTAGTTGTTCCGGGTCTGGCTGTTTGTGTATGTGAGTTTATTTATATATTTGTAAACGCACCCACAGTACAGGATACGTTTTTTTTCTTTAAAAAAATCCATATACAATTAGAATCTATACTAATATATAAAGCTGAAGAGTTTGTTTGTTTATTTGAACGCACTAATCTCAAGAAGTACTGGTCCGATTTAAAAAAATATTTTTGCGTTGGATAGCCCATTAATCCAGGAAGGCTTTAGGCTATATAACATCACGCTGCGACCAATACGAGCGGGGCACATAAAAAACACGGGCGAAACCTCGTGGCGCAGCTAGTACATAATAACACATTTTTTTTGTCATTAAAACAGTACAATATTGGTCTTAATAATAGGATAATGATCTGCATGTCTCACCACAGACTGGTATAAAAATATTTTAAACATATCTAGTTCTGTTATAGGTTTGATTCACGGAGTGTCGACGGCAGCCGTCGACACCTGTCGACACACGTCGAGGCCTACCATCGAGCGCCAGCGGCTGTCGCTCATGTATTTGAGTACGGTGCTCAAAATAAACGAGCGGCATGTAGTCAATGCAATCATCAATCCCACGTCCTAGCCCTTGGGATTGGCGATAACAGAGAGTTCATAATTAATTCACTTCTTCACAAATATAGATAAAATAAGTACTTATATCATTATCTCCTTTTTTTTTAATAATTATAAACTAGCGCTTGACTGCAATCCCGCCTATAAGCACCCGCCGGTAAGCAGTAATGCAATCTTTGATGGTAAAGCGCGCTGGTTTATTAAGCCCAATCACTTAAAAAAAACTTAGTAAATAGGAAGGAAGACGGCAATTGAGCGAGGTGGTGCAACGTTAAACCCAACAACACGACCAACGATGCTGCGCCAGAGGGAGATAGATGTGGAGACCCTCCACGACCAAACTCCCGACACAACAACATTTAGCGCATCGTACCCGGCACACATTGCAACACAACTGCTCAGGCCCGTCCTCCGTACGGCTTCACCAGACATCATGCCGGAACACGACAATCTCTTATTGCTTTGTGCTGTTACTAAGCTTGATTTGCATTTGACCATTAGAAGGTCATTTGTAACGGGACATTGGACATTAAAGCGCTTTTAGACATCAGTTGTGCTCTAATTGCGACAGTCCATGATGTGACGAGCAAATTATGCATAGTTGCAATTTAAATCCAACATCAACGTACTTGTTTGAGAATAGAAATGGCTATGCATTTTCTGACACATTTGCATTTGTGACGCAGTCAGTAAGTGTTATGTTCTTCATGTGATTATTCGTTGTCGGTATAAAGCGCTCTTCACACCAAACCCGCCGACCCGGCGGCATATGTCGATAACATTTTGCCGGCGGGCTAGCTTGGTGGCTTCAGTCATCGCAAGACGTAAAACTTTGCCGGCGGCATGTCGGCGACTCGACATCAGAAACTTATTTGGCAGTTAAAATACCAGCACGTCACTACAACTAAATGTCGCCGGGAAACTGAGCACTTGAGTACGCTAGCCGCCGGCAAGCCGCCGACGTATCGGCGGGCAACACGCGCGGACGATGGTTACAGACATGCTTCTTTCACCATAAGCCATAGGTTGCGTCGGCGGGCTGTGCCGGCGGGCCGGGGCAGGCTAGGTGTAGTGTGCTTAATGGTCACTAGAGTGACTACTGAGCGTAGGGTCTTGGCTAGATTTCCAGGTTGGGCACTGTTATAAGATATTTCCATTGAGAATTTCTCAGTAATATTCCAGAGTTTGGAATTTGGCAATGTTGCCTCGTGCTTTAGAAAGCACTTTAAGCTGTCGCAATTCGAGTTTGCGCTTAATCCCTCCCAGGAAATGTCGGATTGTCGTCCTACCGGATAATGAGAGTGACAGAACTTGTGCACCACAATATCTCCCTCATCGATAGCTAGTCTCCGCTAAGATTGGTCGAAGTTTGGTCTGAGGAACTTCATTATTAATTAGTGTGTGAGTGATGACTGAATATACACAGAAGTTATACTATAGTGTACTCAACCAAAAATAAGAGAAGGCACATCCATACGTGCCTTCCATTATTTTACACCTTGTTCCGGATACTTGAAGTTATCTCATTCTCCATAGAAAAGAGAGGATCCTCCGACCAGACGACTATTGTCTAGTAGGCAATGGCCCATCGGTTAATGTTTGGAAGCTGTATGTATGCTAGTTGCAGAACAAACTTTGTATGCGAGATGTTGGTCTGCGTGACGTCAGTATGACGCGTTACTTGCATGTGGCGTTGCGCTACCGGAAAGTAATAAGTGCCAAAACAAAATAATATTAATTAACGTAAAATAAATTCACTCCAGCCGATCGACTCTGTAAAAATCTTACCGTGTAAAGTTGAGTGAAGTCAACTTAGATTAAGCAATCAAAAGTGAAAATAGCATCAAGCGGAATGACATGGTTTGTCGTCCTCCGTGGCGCAGCGGTCAACACGCCTGCCTGCGACGTGGAGGCCCCGGGCGGGATCCCCGGCCAGGTCATAATGGAAAACAATCTTTTCCTGATTGGCCTGTGTCTTGGATGTTTATCTATATATGTATATATTATAAATATAGTATCGTTGAGTTAGTATCCCATAACACAAGTTTCGAACTTACTTTGGGGCTAGCTCAATCTGTGGGATTTGTCAAAAAAAAAAAAAAAAATGACAACTCACTTCACACACATTTCACGTACGTTGTCAATGTTAAATGGCTACAGAATCTTACAGCTGTAATCTCGGAAGGGAAACCAAATTTAGCTCGTATAAGTTCGATGTAATAGGGGCGATTGAAATAGCCATCAACCGGTCCTGAAACCAAACCCTAGGAGAGATACCTGATGGAAAATCTAAAAGACCAGAAAGAGAAGAAAAAGACCAGGGAATTGCCTTCAGAATCAGCATAAGCGCAGTACACATCAAAGCCGCCGACGTTGAAAGAAGCATGTCGGCAACCTTCGCCCGCGCATGTTGCGCCGGCTAGCGTACGCAAGCGCGCAGTTGCCCGGCGACATTTCAGCTGTAGTGACGTGCTAGTATTTTAACTACCATATAAGTTTCTGATGTCGAGCCGTCGACATGCCGAATGCAAAGTTTTACAACTTGCAGTGACTGAAGCCGTCAACCTAGCCCGACGGCAAAATGTTACCGACATATGCCGCCGGCCCGCCGGCTTTGGTGTGCAGAGCGCTAAACAAATACCAATGACAGACAGATGTTAATTAAAAAACCAGCCAAGTGCGTGTCGGACTCACGCACAAAGGGTTCCGTACCATTGATTTATGAAATTAAAGGATTTAAGTTATTTGACTAGCAGCCGCCAGCGACTTCATTCGCGTGGAATTAATTATGCTCCGCTCCTATTGGTCGCAGCGTGATGTTATATAGCCTAACGCTTTCCTGGATTAATGGGCTATCCAACGCAAAAATAATTTTTCAAATCGGACCAGTAGTTTCCGAGATTAGAGCGAACAAACAAACAAACACACAAACAAACTCTTCAGCTTTATACATATATTAGTATAGATTACGCAGTAATAAGCGGTTTACGATTTACGAGGTATTAAAAAAAAAACTACTTACTAGATCTCGTTCAAAACAATTTTCGTTGGTAGTTTTTATAGTAATGTACATCATATGTTTCTTTCAGATTTTTCATTTTCTTAATTTAGAAGTTAAAGGGGGGCAACTTCTTTTCACTTTGGAAGCGTCTGTCACGCAAACTATTCAGTTTAGAAATAAAATGTTTTAGAAACCTCATATCATTTTTGAAGACCTATCCATAGATACCCACACGTATGTGTTTGATGAAAAAAAAAAAAATCGAGTTTCATTTCTAAGTATGGGGAGCCCCCAATATTTATTATTTTTCTTTTATTTTTGCATCAAAATCTTAATGCGGTTCACAGAATACATCTACATACCAAGTTTCAACAGTATAGTTCTTCTAGTTTCGAAAAAAAAAATGGCTATGACATACGGACGGACAGACGGACAGACAGACATGACGAATCTATAACGGTTCCGTTTTTTGCCATTTTGCTACGGAACCCTAAAAAGGATGGTATTGTGGCATAAAAATACAATAATAGTTTGAACATAAAGAAAACTAAAGTTAGAAAATAAATAAATCTCATAAGTGTATTGAACATGAAAACAATGCCTTATATGAACCTCAAACCATTAATATGGTTCGAGGCGTAGAAGGCTATTAATCATGTAGACATTACACGTGATGTCGGAATTAAGTAAAGTCTACCAACAAAATTCTCAGATATTAGCTGAAAACATTGCAAAGTTTTGTATGGAACATCAACTTGGAGTACGCCACCAAGTTTCGATTTTCACCTCGTTGTTACTGTTACATTCTGGCATAGATACTTATATGTACATAAGACAAATGGTCCTTTAGTTAAATGGATCGAATGCTAGATTACTATTTTAGGCATCCCTGCGTTCTCACGAAACATTTGTTCTAACTATTGGTTAGTTATGGACAAATGTGGTAACTGTAGGCAGATAGGTATTAGTGCCACAAAAGGTCTACGAATTTTCCCTAGGGATTGATTAATGAAGTTACAACAGAAATTCTAGGCCCAATTATTATCGAACCTATTATTACAACACTGTAATATTAACATTTCTTTTTGATAATAATCTCATCATTTTCGTAAATTATTATTATATTCTGGAAAAACTCTTTTTACACGAGTTAGCAGTTAATTTAATTCTTTTCGGAGTGTTAACTTTCGGTGACCTTGTGTCGTAGTGAATTTATGAAGGGAATAAAATATACATTCTATAATATCTTTAGTGGAATTGAAATATTTTTATTTTGAAACTAAGTTACTTCGAATATAGGGTGACGTTTAGACGTAAAGTTGTAAAATGTAAATGTGCTATTTTATCTGTGTGTGTGTGTGGTGTTTAAATGTATTGTGCATGTGAGATGTGCAGATATTTATTTCATAAAATGTCTTATTAGATGTCTTTTATACGGTTAGAAGAAAGACAGTTGTTATAATCTTCTGCAATAATCATCTCTAATCACCTGTATCTAAAATATTTACAAATGTTACATTACATTTTTAAATCGAAATATATCTCAATCTTTTTGCTCTACACCTAGTAGTCAAAACGACAACGAGTCACTGCAGAACGAATGGTTATGCCATCATAAAGTTGTTTGCAAAGATGTCATTTTTTTAAAATACACGAAGTTTTTACAAAAAGCTTTATTGTTTTAAACAGAAAATGTTTATTTTCTTTAACAGAGACAGGTGTTGTCATGCTCAGCACTTAAATCTAAATGTGGACTGCTGAACACTACAATATAATAAATACTACCCGCGTTTATAACTGCACTAGTGGCTGCCAGCGACTTCGTTCGCGTGGAGTTAGTTATGCTCTACTCCTATTGGTGCAGCGTGATGTTATATAGCCTAAAGCCTTCCTGGATTAATGGGCCATCCAACGCAAAAATATTTTTTTAAATCGGACCAGTACTTCTTGAGATTAGTGCGTTCAAATAAACAAACAAACTCTTCAGCTTTATATATTAGTATAGATTAGTTTCGATTTCGTAGGAACATCCGGTTAAAAAGTATCCTATGAATTATTTGAGATAATAAACTATCTTTGTGTCGTAGTTTTTGCGTGAAAGAGTAGCAAATATCCAATAGGTAATATTTCATCCATTCTCACAAACACATTCATAATATTAGTAGGATTTTCTTCTGCAAAATGAAAGGCATTTTACAATTTCTAGCTTAGGACATACGGTCACAAACGAAGCCATGCTTTCCAATTTTAGTTGACCTCACTTTATATAGGCTTTTCGTACAGTCACAAGTCAGCTTATACTAGTATATGTATAGCTTGAACGATCACGAAGAAAATTCAAGCATGCCCAATTATCGTGAGGATAGTTCTCATAGTAATTGGACATCCCTGAATTATTTTCACATTTATCGTAATATTTATTGTATTATTATCGTAAAAATACGTTTTTATTAATTTTGTTTATTTTATTTACGTATTTTATGTGCGGAGATGAAAGTGAAGAAGTGCCCTTCCATGGCTACAAAGATGAGAGGGAGGGGAAGATCCCCAACTACATGGTTGACGAATATCCAAGGATATGAAGCAGTTGGGGCTTTCCGATGACGACGTTTACCAGTGGAATAGGTGTAGCCTCAGCAACAGGAAAGCCGACCTCGCGTAACGGAAAAAGGAGAGGCGAAAGAGAGAAGATGTGCGTAGGTTACAGAGGTTATTTTGAAAGGGCCTGCTGTGAGTGATGTCAGCTGGACCTATCAGAATACCAGCGCCGTGTTGTTTTTTTTCTTACATTGTTTCGATTTCGGCTAGATTAGCCAAAAAAGATTGTGGTATTTATATTTCCTCAATACTGTAATGTAGGCGCACTTTAGGTATATTGAAATTGAAATACGGAGAGGAACCGCAAGCAAGCACAGTTAAGTAATGAAGAGGTTGAGCTAACAGGGTGATTCAGGCGACGTACTCCTGGTGTGTTGGAGTGGATGGAGTGCTCCACCAGATGTTCATTTAGCGTTATAGACTTGTCCATAAGCTTACCAGCCGGTGGCTGCTGGATTTTGGTTACTTGATGTTGTTCAAACCAGGGTTCTTCTTCTTCTTCTCTTGATCAATGGCCCCTGTGGAAGAAACACCACAGTTTTGCCAATAACACGTGTGAAAAATTATAGAAATTCTTTGAAAATTTTAATTCACAATAATGGCGGATATCGCTAATCACAGTCGGATACGAAGCAAAGATTCAAACCAGGGTTAGGGAGAGAGAGAGAAAAAATTACAATTGATTAGAAAACTTGTTGAGTTTTGTTCGTTCACCATTCCTTAATGCTGATTGGATGCTCCACTAGGGAATATTTGAATATGCTTGCTTAATGACGTATTTAATTGTTATGTAAATTAACATACATCGTCTTTTCCAATTTTTTTTCTTACTATATATAACGTCAAATTTAGTTTTTACAGTCAAAATTTCCTGATCAAAGACCTACATCAAACCTTGTATTCCACTATAATTTCCAAACACGGACAGTTTATTTACTTCTCTCTATTATATTAATTTAATAGAAAAGTTTCGAAGAAAAAGCAGGAGCATGTACATAAACCGTCTGCAATAGCGATGGAAGCTTTTCTTAAGTCCTTCAGTGCTCAGCTTGTGAAGTAGCTAGTACTCGAGTAAAGTTCACCGCAAGGCAAAAGGTAAGTGTCTCTGCCATCTCCTAAGACTGAGGTGGGAACTAAAGGTAAGAGAGAAATAATTGGGACAAGTAATTATCAAGAAAGTATTTTTATGTTCTGTATCGGTGAGCGTACTTTGGACCGCTGGAGGGCGTTCTAGATGGACCGACGACCTTAAGGGCTATATTTCACCGGGGCACCATGGCGTAACTGGCGGCCAGACTGGCGGCCGAGTGAGTGAGGCACCATACAGCGTTATAGTAATAAGGGTTGGCGCGACCACAAAGCGTCATTTCATTTCATTTATTTCATTCATATAAAAACAATTTACATTGTGTCGAATGTCTACATATGCGACCTATACACAAATATAAAGAACTGAGAATTTTATAGACAAGACATTTTATACATTATAAGCCACCAGTCGCACCAGTAACACTCTGTGCACGCGTCCCAGTTGATCGCACCAGTAACACTCTGTGCACGCGTCCCAGTTGATCGCACCGCTAAATTGGTTGCGCAACCAAACGAACACCAGGTAAGGAACACTCTATAGAGCTGCATACATTTTGTTGTTAGCGGCGACTGGTTGCGCCACCACGGTGTCCCGGTGAAATATAGCCCTAAGAAAGTGGCTATGGAAGGCGGGGAACAGGGTGTTGTTCAGAGGCTACTATAGAGATACTAGCAGTGGTCTGCACTGGGCGAAATTGAATGAAAAGTAAAGATCATTAAGTCGGGTCCGAGCAGCTGTGTTGCGATGAGTGCCGGGTACGATGCGCCAAATGCTGTTGTGTCGGGAGTTTGGTGGTGGAGGGTCTCCAGATCAATCTCCCTCTGTACATTGCATCACCTCGCTCAACTGCCGTCTTCCTTTCTTATTTTCTTCACTCAGTTTTTTGAGTGAATGGGCTTATTAAACTAGCGCGCTTTACCATCAACGATTGCATCACTGCTTACCATCAGGCGGGATTGTGATCAAGCACTAGTTAATAATTAATAATAATAAAAAAGTATTGAATGTTATTTTTTTATTAGACTATACTGTCTCACTTTTGGGCAAAGGCCTCCCCTAAATTCTTTCAAGAATTTATTTACCGTGCAATGTCGAACCAGCCCTCGCGGTATGCATCCAGATCATCTCGCCATCTCTTTCTTGGCCAGCTAAAACTATTTTAATTCGACTAATATTACACAGTAGATCCGTGTACAGTAGTTTTAGTTAATGTTATATTATTTATGTATTTATAGTATTTTAAATTTTTATGTTAATATAGTATTTTATATGTTTATATAGGCTTTGATGCCTGAAATAAATGGATAAATAAATAATCGCGAAAGTTTGTGAGTATGGATGGATGATTATTACTCTTTCGGGCATAAACTAATGACCGGCTGTTGATGAAATTTGGCACACAGATAGTTTACACATAGAATATTTTTTTCCATATATTCCAGCGGGATCGAAACTTACGCACCTGCGTAAGTTGCGAAGTGTTCTAGTGAAAATTAAAGTAGCTACATCTGGTACCCAAAGGTAATTTGTTTTTGTGGGTGATGATACCCAGAGAAACAGACAATTAATGTTTTTAATGCAAAATTATCAATCAAATATCAATTCCATTCAAGAACCTGGTGGCACTTCTGATATATTTCCATGATCTAAGGCAAGAACCTACTTACGGTAACTTTATCAAAGTATTCGAAACACTTCGTTAGCTTCTCGCTGGACTTTGTACTGTGGCAATCATAGAAATTGTTGACCAAGTATTCTACACCTCGAAGCTCGAGGCTGAAATATTAGTTTATATGAAAATATCCAGTATGTAGATGTCAAACAATTGAGCGGTGCGGTGAGACTTTGTAGCAATAAGCGTAAATGCATTTGTGAATTGTAGATTTACTATTGAAGATGATAATAAATCTACAATCGACAGCGCGCGGCGGTTTGTATCTTGACAAGAGTCGTTTTTTAGGGTTCCGTACCTCAAAAGGAAAAAACGGAACCCTTATAGGATCACTTTGTTGTCCGTCTGTCTGTCTGTCTGTCTGTCTGTCAAGACCCTTTATCTCAAGAACGCGTGGACGTATCAAGCTGAAATTCACATGAAATGCTCGGATCTATTGTCCCTTTAAGCTGTGAAAATATCAAACTTCTAAGCCAAGCCAATCAAAAGATATAGCCGATATGTCGATATTTTCAACAAATTTTCGACACTCGCAAAGGAATCAAAACCTACAGGATACTTCCCGTAAACTCAGAATCTTGAAATTTGGCATGAAGGATTGTCATATAATGCAAATATAGGGAAAATTGCGAAAATCACATTTTTTTAGTTATATAATATAATAAACATATTTTAATAAAATGGAACTTACTACCTTATTTCTCACGAACGAATGAAGTTATCAAATTGAAATTTATACCAAATACCTAGGTCTATTGTCCCTTTAAGCTGTGAAAATATCAAACTTCTAAGCCAAGCCATTCAAAAGATACAGCCGATATGTCGATATTTTCAGCAATTTTCGACACTCGCAAAGGAATCAAAACCTACAGGATACTTCCCGTAAACTCAGAATCTTGAAATTTGGCATGAAGGATTTTCATATAATGCAAATATAGGAAAAATTGCGACAATCACATTTTTTTAGTTATATAATATAATAAACATATTTTAATAAAATGAAACTTACTACCTTATTTCTCACGAACTAATAAAGGAATCAAATTGAAATTTATACAAAATACCTAGGGCTATTGTCCCTTTAAGCAGTGAAAAAATCAAACTTCTACGTTAAAGCAATCAAAAGATACAGCAGTTTATACCGACACCTTAGACGAATTTCCGTCACACGCTAGGGAATCAAAACCTACAAGCAAAGACATTAAAATTATATTTACAATAGACAGGACATCACGAACAAAATCGTAAACCAATACTTTTATCGACTTGGTTAAAGGTCGTTCAGTCTAGTCTGCGCGTCAGGACGTAATTTGTGTCCACCAAGAATAAACATTTTCTAAGGAAATATACCATGTTGCGCTTTGTGTTACTGTACTATCAGCTGTAGAAGTCCATTCCCACCTTAAAGACTACTGTCGCCTGCGCTAAACCGGTCACGCACACTACCGCATTATTTTTTTATCGCAGTCTTCGTCTTGCTATCATAAGCGAGCGATTGTGGGTTCGATCCTTATTATAGGCAACTCTTTTTGTTGTTTCATATAATTTAAAATTATGATAATTGATTTGTATTTTAAAGTAAAAATGTTTGCAAATAATATTTAAACAAATAGGAAAATTTATTGAATATTTATCCCAAAAAAGGGTTTTATTATATGTTTTAGTTTACTATAGAGGTAATATAATTAAAAATATATAAAAATAAAACAATAAGCATATTATAATGCAATATATTATAAAGTTATATATTATTCGGTATAGATATACTTATACTAACAAACGAAACAAACGTTGAAACGGCAGCATTGTAATATTTTATATAAAAGTAATCCTTGACAAACTTATGATATTGTTATGGTAAAAAATAAAAAAAACATTTTTGGTTGTTAGATATGAAAAACATAATATTATACATATATTATGATTAAAGAGGTTATAGCTTAATTATTCATTTTCTTAAAGAAAAGAGGATTGAAGCTTAACCTGAATATTATTGCCATCATAAAATAATGTATACTTAGAACACATAATAGTGCTTATTATATTTACAATTTTTTTGCGTGTATAGCATGGTACTAATGCTGCCATCCTGTAGTGACTTTTTTCGGAGTTTGATGGCATGAGATTATAATCTTCAAGCGCTTTCTTAGTTCAAAAGTAAACGAACTTATTTCTTATCGAATTCCGAAATTATAGTTTTTATAATTTACCAAAAGTAATTTGTATTGAAATTGCAAAAGGCGACATCTGTTAGCCATTAGGCCAACCGAACATATTACTGTCACTTAGCTAAATTACTTTAGAGATGGTTTAGAGTCCGTTATTAAGATATTTATGTCGTGGTCTTGCGGGTTCTTCTGTTAGTTTAGGGCAGCAAGGACACACATTTATATTTGTGAAGACATTTATTAAAACAACTTATAATTCTTACATAGACTTGACAACATGCAGCTATCGCTGGCGGGCGGAAACAGGATGCAGTGTTGCCAGTGACATAATATCATATAACATCTTCCCTTTTTTGAAAGAAGTTATGGCTATCACAATAATATAATAATCTTATAAATTACAAACATCACTATCGTATTACAAACGTATCCGAACGTATTTAGTATTGACACTGACACATGTGACAAATGACATTGACAGTGACGTGCCAACTCGGATAAATAATAACAAAACATTTCTTAATTCTTAGTGCAAGGAAGTTGAATAACATTAAATTATTACAGTCTATATTATTATTACAGTCCAAAGTTACTCAAATTCAAGATAAATAGCGTTTTGGAGTTTTTACAGTACGACCCGATCTAGTTGTTCTAGGTGTCTTGGTAATATCAGGATCAGATGTTTTACTCTCTATCCCTTCCTGAAGTGAAGGAGTAGGATCACATGACGGCTTAAGAATTTGTTCCCTTTTCCTTCTAAAGGAACCTTGAGGAGACTGAATTAAATAACTTCTTGGAGTTTCACATTTATTTGTAATTAAGCCTGGGATCCATTTACTATGTGGTTTTTGTTTAAAATAAATTCTATCACCTACATTTATATCTGACAAAGTTTTGCTGTGTTTGTTATAATAAATATTTGAATCATGTTTTTGTTTGTTTATTTGTTCATTAATTCTTTTAAGACTGACTGGCTTTGGACATAGTTTTGATTCGCTTACTGGTAATTTTGTGCGAAGCATTCTAGACATACATAACTGAGCTGGAGAATAGCCTGACTTTTTAGGTATATTTCTGTAATTTAGAAGTGCTAAGTAAGGATCCGTGTTGTCCTCTTTACATTTATTTAATAAGTTTTTAATTATTGCTACTGACCGCTCTGCCATTCCATTTGAGCGACTATGGTATGGACTTGTTGTAGTATGTTCTATGTTCCATTCTTTACAAAATAATTGAAATTCATTACTATTGAATGGTGGACCATTGTCAGAAATAATAATATTAGGAATTCCATGACGAGCAAAAATTGATTTTAAGTGTGTTATTACTATTGCAGAGTTGGAACTAGACTTTAACAATGCAATTTCTATAAATTTTGAATAATAATCTACAACTATAAGATATTTTTGACTATCAAATTCAAACAAATCTATGCCCACTTTGTTCCATGCTAGTAATTTGTATTCATGGTGAACAAGTGGTTGCTTGGAATTATTTCTGCGATATGTAAGACAGACATGACAGATTTTCACATATTTTTCTATATCACTGCACATGTTGATCCAAAATACTGCACTTTTAGCAAGACTGATTGAACTATTTATTCCAATATGTCCAGAATGAATTATTTTGAGTATTTCTTCTTTCATTGAATCTGGAATTACAATGTTACTGCCTTTTATAATTATATCATTTATGACACTAATTTGGTCTTTAATTAGAAAATATGGCTTAATCAACTGTGGCACTGACCTTTTGTGTTCTGGCCAACCGTTTTGACAAAAATATAAGACTTGTTTTAGAACTGCATCTTCTGAAGTTGCTTTTTGTAATTCCTCTAACTTTTGCCGACTTATTGGTAAACTTGACATGACTAAATTAATATGTAAATCAATATCTTTATCTAAATCACAAAGAGAATTATCGGGGAGAGCTGACCTTGATAAAGTGTCTGCTATATAGAGATATTTTCCGGGTTTGTAAATAACTTTCAAGTCATATGGTTGTAGTCTTAGCATTATTCTTTGCAATCTTGCTGGTATGTCATATAATGCTTTTTTAAACAAAGTAATTAGTGGCTTATGATCTGTTTCCACAGTTATCTGTCTACCATAGATATACTGATGGAACTTCGTGCATCCGAACAATATTGACAAAAGCTCCTTCTCGATTTGAGAATAATTTTGTTGAGACTTACTAAGGGAACTTGATGCATAAGCTATAGGTTGACAGTTGTGCGATATAACTGCACCCATTGCGTCTTTGGAGGCATCTACAGACAAAATAAGATTTTCGTTAGGGTCATAGTATGTTAAGACTGGGGCTGTAGTTAATAACTTCTTAATATTTTGAAATTCTTTTTCATGTTCTTTAGACCAAAACCAAACTACTTGCTTTGACAAAAGTGACCTCATATGACTAGTTTGTTGTGACAAGTTTTTAATAAATGGACTTAAATAGTTTACCATACCCATAAACCTTTGAAGTTCTGGGACTGACTTTGGACTAGACATTTCACAAATTGCCTTGACTTTTGATTGATCGACTTTAACACCATTCTGACTAAATATATGACCAAGATATTTTACTTCAGATTTACAGAATACTGACTTTTCTTTATTAAATTTTAAATTAATTGACTGTGCCCTGTCTAAAACCTGTTTTAGTATTTTATTATGTTGGTCTATGGTACCTGCATAAATCAAGAAGTCGTCCATCATTATTTTGACTCCGTTTATGTCTGAAAACCGTTTTACCATCTCCCCATGAAATATTTCTGGGGCTGCTGAAATACCAAAGGGTAATCTAGTAAATCTGTAACGACCATAGGGTGTAATAAATGTACAAAGTTTTGATGATGACTCAGACAACTTAAAAGACCAAAAACCTTTGTTGGCATCCAACGTAGTAAAATATTTAGCACCTACTAGTTCAGACTTTATCTCATCTAATGTAGGGAATTGATAATGAGACCTCATGATTGCCTTGTTAAGTTTTCTGGGATCTATACATAAACGTAATTTGCCATTCTTTTTAGAAGTTAAAACAATTGAACTTACCCAATCGGTTGGTTCGTCTATTTTGCATATAATACCATCTCTTTCAAGACTAGTGAGTTCCTCTTTTAATGCCTTTTGTAGTTGAAAAGGTACTCTACGACAAACATCTATAGAAGGTTTGACATCTGGCTTTAAGGTTAAGTCACATACAAAATCACTGATACAACCAATACCTTCGAACAATTGTTTATAGTTCTGTACAATTTGTTCACATGACTCTTCAGTTTGTGTAAATGAAACTTTATTTACCTTCTTGACTAGTTTTAGTATATTACAAGTAAATCTTCCCAAAATATTTTGACAATCTAAGTCTATGATGTGGAAATTCACATTATAGCTATTATCCTTGTAGTTTACTGTTATATTACACTGACCTACTGAAGGTATGACTTCTCCGCTGAAAGTAGACAATTTATGATTACTCTTATAAATTAACTTAGGTGAAAGGTTTAATCTATTAAATGTTTTTAATGACAATATATTTGTGTCTGCACCAGTATCTAATAAAAAGTTAATTTTGTCATTATTTATTGACAATTCACATTTCCATGATTCATCTGAAATATTACCTGACTGTTCATTATAAACGCTGTATACTGATCCAATAAATAGACTGTTTGCTTCAACGCTGTTGTCTTGACAAACAATTTGTATGTTTTTGGACTTGTTCCTGCACATCTTTGCAAAATGATTTTGTTTCTTACATATGTTGCATGTTTGACCTTTGGCTGGACACTTGAACTTATGAATTTGACCACAACGACTACATTTTTGACCTGGCTGCTGCTGCTGTCTTGATTTTGAGACTGATCTTGACCGTTTATGATATGACTGTTTCTTGACTTGACCTACGACTTGTGAGCTTGACGTTGACTCTAATATTTTGGCTTCTTGACGAGTGACCTCCATTTGTTTAGCAATATCGACTGCTGCCTCTAGTGACTTTGGTTTTTCCATTAGCAATTTTTCCTTTATATACTGATTTTGACTGTTCAAATTCCAGCTGAAAATGTCTCGAGTAATACTATCTTTTAATTTATCAAATTCACACTGATTACTAATATTTTTTAGGTCTGTGACATAGTCTTCTATCGATTCAGATGATCCTTGTTTTCGATTAAACAGTTTGTGCCTTTCCATGGTGACATGTACCTGAGGTATAAAGTGCTTTTCGAATTTTGAGACTAATTCGTCGAAAGATATATCATCTATGTTGACGTTAAATGAGTAGAATATTGCTAATGCTTCTGTACCGATGAAATGCAGTAGTATTGCAACTTTTCTTCTGTTTGTCTCTGTTTCTAAGTTGTAAGCCCGTAAGTAGATCGTAAAATTTGTTAACCAATTTTTCCATGCCACTGACATATTACCACTTTTAAAGTCTAATGGTTTTAATGAAGAGCTTATTACGTTGTTACTCTCGCGGCATTTTACAGATTTTCCTAATTTGTCGTCGTCGGCCATTTTGATAGTTTGGTTGCGCGTGCCTTACCTCTTGTTAGCCCTTTTCCTTTTTTTACTATCAGATCAGTTCTGACACCATGTCGTGGTCTTGCGGGTTCTTCTGTTAGTTTAGGGCAGCAAGGACACACATTTATATTTGTGAAGACATTTATTAAAACAACTTATAATTCTTACATAGACTTGACAACATGCAGCTATCGCTGGCGGGCGGAAACAGGATGCAGTGTTGCCAGTGACATAATATCATATAACAATTTATTGGTATATATTTAATACACTCTGTAGGACACTTCTGCACTGTTTTTGTTATAATTTTTTTTTTTGTTTAGCTCGATAAGACTCCACCAGCCTCGCCAATTTATTTTTAAACCACAAATGCAACCTATCTTCTTCGCACGATTTAAAAGTTTATTCAACGGTAAATATTGTCGTTTCGTTTCACTTGTCTCGACAGCTACCTTCGTCTTCCAACCTCTTGACCTTGACCTCCAACGGCTTACAGTATTTCTCTAAAACAATAAAAAATTTATTTTTTACACTTGCTACAAGCGATTGGTTTGCACCTTACATAAATAATAATAAAAACAACTTACACAAAAGCCGGTTTCATATGATATTTGAGATATATTGCTGCATATGCCTGCATATTGATTAAAAAGTAAAACAAATAACACAAACTGGTAACTATATGTTCACCAACCAACAACAACTAAGTAATATTATTTGAGTTATTGTAGCTAATAATAGTTATTGTAGGTAGCGGAATATTTTTTGTGAAGTAGTGATTCAGATTCTTTTAAGTCTACCGTCATCTTTTTATAATGACTCTAATATAGAAAAAATATTAAAAGAAAGTATCATCTTTAAGTTGCAGATCGGTATTTTTAGATAAATTTTTGTTGTCAGCATTCATAACTCACCAATAAACATTTAAAAAATATTTTTGTAAGTTATTAGATTTGAACTCAAACCACCTTGAACGCCTATCAAGGCGAAAACCGTTAGGCCATTGAAACACTTACTGTGGACGTTGAAATTAGTAAGTAGTACCTAACAATCATAAGCGGGCAGCAAGTGTATGAGTGTGTATCAAACTTTATTATAGAAGAAGGTCGTAACTACAACTAGTATTGCTTGGCCATAGTTTTGTGAGATTGCAACTCGACTTTTGGTCTTGACTGTACATCTAGTTATAGTAAAACGACTGGACCTAACTTCGGAATGTTTTTCTGTGAATTATTTGTATTTCGTCTGCAATTCAAATTTTAAAATAATCTTAAATAGTTCTAGAAAATTTTCCATTATTGTAATAAGCGCCCTCTATTGTTGAGTAGTTTTACTATTATCTTGTAGAGATGTAGTAATGTTGTTTATCGATTTAGTTATCGATAATACTTATTAAGATGAATACATTTTGTTGCATTTTATTGACATTTAAAATATAGCTAAATAAACTTAAAATATTACTATATTTCAAGTTTATTTATTATTAACTCTATTTAAACATAATCATATCATATTAATAAACAAAATTGAATGAACAATCACTATTCATTTATCTAGGTTTTTGTTATTTTTGGTTTCCGAATAGAAATAATGTTGTAGGGAAAAAGTGGATACGATTTGTCCAGATAGACCGTAGAGAAGAAAATTGGCTTCCGTCTCATTCGTCGAAATTATGCTCAATTCATTTTAAAAGAGAAGTTATCTACTTTGGAAAGACTTGTCGATCAAATTAAAAAAAAAAAGAATCGGTACCTTGTATTAGAAATGAAATAGTAAGTTATTAATTTCAGTACTTTTCTACTTAACCGTAAAAATTGGAATAAAATTTACGGTTAAGTGGATAAGTACATAGATTACATAACTTATTTATAATGAAATATATTCATAAAATATGTAGGTACGTATATGTAGTACAATGATTGCGAGCTACTTTGTGATTTTGAGGATTCCGTACCTAAAAGGTAAAATGAACCCTATTCATGAGACTTCTCTGTTCGTCTGTCCGTCTGTCACCAGGCTGTATCTCATAAACCGTAATAGCGAGACAAACCCGCCACACTGTTCCCAATACACTGCAACTCCTGAAAGCCAGAATCAACAGTGGAGACCGCCAGAAAAACGCCGAGCAATGAAGCTCGACGAGTCCCGGAGAAACGTTTCAACTGTCTTGGGTCCCGCAACGAAATTAATCAGAAAAGAATAGCGGAGGAGTAAGAAAAAAGATATTTTTTCCACTTCCCTCCATAATAAGCAGGAGACAGAATAGAACTAAGCCAATCGGTACAAAGGGACATTATTGCAACTGGGAGAAACCCAGATTGCCAAGCACCACGGAATAACATTTGATCAAGTTAATGGTTCCTAAGTAGGTATTTGCTGTTACAATTGATTCCAATAATAGGTATGGCAAAAGCGCCTGAACGCATGGAAATTAGTTCTAGTTTCAACAAGGTCCGTATAATAAACAACTCCGGATGTAACTTGTACACTATCAAACATAATATTGCGTTCATTCTGCCAAAGAATACACTCCCACAAGATGTGATGTGCGGACTGTTCAAATTCACAGTTCGATGTAGAACACTGACACAAAGGCGAAGGAACAAGTTTAAAAGAATATAGTTTACTATCATAATGCGACAAAAGATCGTCGTAGTAACTTCTTTGAATATTATCGATAACTTTATATCGAAATGATACAAACCCTACCACAGTTTTTTGCATTGCCATTTAAAAATATTTGCAAACAAACGTGTAAAAAGAATAATTTTGCTAAAAACGAAATGCAAACGAAAATTGCAAAACAAAATGCGCTTTATGGCCTGAAAGGTCTATTACACTCAAAAATCACAATAAACTGAGCGTTAAAATAATTCGTAAGCATAAAACATCTAAAATGCCAATAGACGGTGTCACGGTAAATGAATAGTAGCGAATAAAATTCTAAAACAGTTTTTGTTTGTACAAGACAAGTTTCACTTAATTTGTTTACTTTTCAATATTTATTTACCCGATTTGAACTATACTAGGGTATTAAATCGGATGTGGCAACATAGACCACACTGGCCACCTACCGGGCAATAGCTGAATATATTTTATATAAACTTATTTCATTTTTACTATTTGATGTCTCCAATTGTCGATCTAATTTTGCTATATTGTACTAGATGGCGGAACTGAGCCATGGGATCACAGTTTTTCTATGCCATTTTGACACATGCCCTCTCTATATATCTTAAATCTCTTTGCCTACAAGGTACTTCCCGTGAACTCAGAATCTTGAAATTCGGCACGAATCAACGTTATATTATAGTACAGACAGATAAAGGAAAAATTGTGAAAATGATAAATTTGAAGTTACATAAAATAATAAATATTACTAGCTTTCCGCCCGCGGCTTCGCCCGCGTGGAGTTCGGTTATATCGCGCTTTTTAGATTTCCCTCGGGAATATCAATTTTTTCCGGGATAAAAAGTAGCCTATCTTCTTTCTCAGGGTCTAAAGATTGTCTGTGCCAAATTTCATTAAAATCGGTTGAGAGGTTTAAGCGGGAAAGCGTAACAGACAGACAGACAGACAGACAGACAGACAGACAGACAGACAGACAGACAGACAGACAGACCGACAGACAGACAGACAGACAGAGTTACTTTCGCATTTATAATATTAGTATGGATTTTTGCTTACATGACATGAAATATTTTTTTAATAATTATAAACTTACTACCTACCCTTTTTCACATGAACGCGTAGAGATATTAAAGTTGAAATTCATATCAAACACTTCTTAAATCTAATTGCCTCTATACTGTGAAAAATTCTAAATCAATGCTAGTATTGTAAATGCGAAAATAACTCTGTCTGTCTGTTACGCTTTCCCGCCTAAACCTCTCAACCGATTTTGATGAAGTTTGGCACAGACAATCTTTAGACCCTGAGAAAGAACATAGGCTACCTTTTATCCCGGAAAAATTTGATGTTCCCGAGGGGAATTTAAACAGCGCGATATAACCGAACTCCACGCGGGCGAAGCCGCTGGCGGAAAGTTAATGTTTAATAAAACTCTTACGAGTTCACTCAATGAACACGAAAATATGTTCAGTCTTTCATGGATTTCGTTCACCATAAGGATTGCACGCGTGAGGGGTACGTCATAAATTGTAAACCGCTACGTTTGTACGGCGGAACCCACGGTGTGCGAGTCCGACTCGCATTTGGCCGGTTTTTTAAATTCTTTAATTTCCTTCTAAACAGACATGTGTAAATATAAATTATGGCAATAACCATAAAATAATGATAAGCAGCTAACGATACTTTTTGACTGCACGGTTAGCGCAGTGGTTAAACTGCTTGCTGTTGCTGTTGACTGCTGCCCTGCGTGTCGCGGGTTCTATTCCCGAACGGAACAAATATTTGTATGACCTACAAGTAGTTTTTCCGGGTCTGGATGTTTGTGTAATTGAATTTATATGTTTGTAAACGCACCCGCAATACAGGAGAAATTCCTAGTGAGGGACAAAGTTTAAGAAAAAAAAACAAAAAAAAATCGCTTTATTGTATACTAGCTTTCCGCTCGCGGCTTCGCCCGCGTGGAGTTCGGTTATATCGCGCTTTTTAGATTTCCCTCGGGAACATCAATTTTTTCCGGGATAAAAGGTAGCCTATGTCCTTTCTCAGGGTCTAAAGATTGTCTGTGCCAAATGTCATCAAAATCGGTTCAGTAGTTTTGGCGTGAAAGCCGGACAGACAGACAGAGATACTTTCGCATTTATAATATTAGTATGGAAAGCAGGTGTTTATGCACAAACTTTCCAAATTACGTGCCCTCACTACGCGGCGATCTTATCGCACAACTGACCAGTGTTTAAGCGAATAGGTAACATCATCAATCAAACCACCGTCAAAACCTCGATAGGACCCAAAACCTGCCTAGGATACAAAATCGATGATCTCATTTCCCTATTAAACAACAACAATTCTTTGCATAAATATGATATAAAAACATCCATCATTTACTTAAAACTGTAAGTAGTGATGTGTCAAAATTTTGCCTCAATAATTATGTTTTTTTGGCTCTTTAATGTATAAAAGTAATTATTGTTTTATTAATCGTTGTTTCATTTTATTACAGTGAGAAATTATCAAGCTGGCTTGACGTTGTAAGAGATGATATGCGTGCCAACAAGCTAACCACACACCACACCCCACAGGGTGCTAAAGATCGTGCGAAATGGAGGAGAATGTGCAGGAAAGTGAACCCCGGGCTCCAACGCGAAAGCCGCGGATGCAATCGGGATAAACGCTGTTTTTTTTTTAATATGGCATCTCGTAGTTGACCTTGAGAGGTCGGGACTACTTCACCGGGCTATCCTGTCCGCCTGTAAAGCCTCCAGCCAGGGCTACTAAAAGCTAAGCGACTACAAGCTAAGGGCACCCCCTGTGGGGGACGAACCTCGGCTTAGGGTGTCGCTAGAAGAACAGCAAGGGACGGCTGGATCGAATTTTTATATTTATTTCGGTTTGATGACGTCGGCGTTTCCTAGTACTAGCTCTGAGAAGAAACGGCCGAAACAAACTCAGAGGTCATAGTCGGGAATTTATATTTCCTGGCTCAGCTGCGGCGCGGGCTGGCCTTCATCGGACAAGATAAACGCTGAGATGATGATGATGAGAAATTATCAAGCCGATTTTTTATATTACTGTTACGGGCTAGGAGTTTTAAAATGCGAATAAGAATTTCAATGTAATGAAAGATGCGAGAAGGTTTACGAAGTCTATTGACAACGATGGTACAGTCGATAGCAGGCAATGACAAGTAGAACGTAGCTGATGTCGCACCGACTATAGAGAATTATAATCTTTATTCGTTCATCCATGACTTTATTTGACATCAAAATTTTTCAACATACATAAGAATTACCATAACTATACACAAACTAAAATACAGCGTCGAAATATCCCTCTGCATCGCTGTCGACTGGTAATGTACCCAAGAGACTGTCAGCATTGCCACATTGTATGGTAATGCTTAACCTCTGGCCAAGGTAAAAGCCCTTTCGGTCACGGGAAGTGTCAACAAGCCGATAAGTCAGTTCATTGAGCAATGAGCACTGATTAAATTGATTGATATTACATGAAATAGTCATTCAATACGATTATATGAACTTGGATGTTGTATTGATAGATTTAATGGTTATGATTATGTAAAAATATACTCTTTATTGTAGCGAATCATATTTTGTTCAACATTTAACATGACACTGACTTGCGAATTCCGTGTAAAATATGTAAAAAAAAACGATTATTGCGGGCGCGTTGTATCATAAAATTAATTTTAGGTAAATAAAATATTCGAAAGAAATAATGCCAGATTTTTTGCTCCGCAGATTGTTTACCTTCAAAATATTTTCTTTACCTTCGTTTCGTGTTCGTAATACTTTCCTAAGTTAATAAAAACGTTGTGTTTATTTAATGCTGCCTGGTGTTTTTATTTTTGCAAATTTTATATATTTTTGCTTTCAAAATTACCGACTGTAAATATGTTAAAGAATAAAATGAAGCGCGGTTCAAATTATTTTATGAATTAGACGTGGTTTGCCCTCTAACATTTTTGTAGTTTTATTGGGCAACAGTTAATGCTAGAATAACCCCCCCCCTATTTTCCCCTTAAACTAAAGGGAAAAATATATAAAACCATGATCCGACCTGCTGTCTTGTATGGATCAGAATGTTGGGCTACGAAAGGGATGAATGAAATGCAATTGCATGCAGCCGAGATGAGAATGCTAAGAGGGATGTGTGGTGTTACACGAATGGATAGAATAAGAAATGAGTACATAAGAGGAAATCTGAAAGTGGCACGGGTAGCTGAAAAGTTGTGTGGAAATCGGTTGTCATGGTACGGGCATGTGTTACGGAGAACTGAGGAGAATGTCGTGAGGAGAGTCTTAATTATGAATATTGATGGCTATAAGAGTAGGGGAAGACCAAAGAAACGATGGATGGAATGTGTGAAGGATGATATGGCTAAGAAGAGGGTGACTGCCGAGATGGCTTCTGATAGGGATGCATGGAAGAAAAAGACATGTTGCGCCGACCCCAAATAAATTGGGATAAGGGCAGGAGAATGATGAGTTAATGCTAGAATAGGTAAAATAGTTAGTATCAGTGCAGTAGGATTTAAAACATCAACAAACATGGCTAATCATGGTAAACAAACACGCTAACCAATCGACCATAAAGTATAGTTGAATCCAAATCCCAAGCGGGTTCAGCTGAAGCAAAACACCGCCTATCCGTATAAAAGGAAAAATAAAAAGCGCAGGATATACCAAAATATTTCCTTCCTCCGCAAAGTGGGGAGACGATAAAACAGGTGTATTTTCTTTGCAGAAAAACAAAAAGTATTAGTACCCACTTCTCGTGTGGAGGGACGATTTCACGCGTGTAGACTGGTTTCCGCGGTGTGGCCGCTTCGCAAACCAATGAGAACAATAAATTGTGGAGTGTTCAACTCACCGAGAGAGATTTAAGGCAGTCGATAAGCGAGTGTTGTTGAAGGTGCTCCCACAATGTTGAAGGCGACGCCGGATTTATGCGTCATGAGAATTGGTAACCGTTCAATATTTTTCTGGGAAAATAGTGCTTGTTGAAACTGAAAACGACTTGAAGTTAATGCAGTCTGTTATACTGAAAACTTCTTTCGATTGAAGTTGGGGATCTGGTCAATTTAAAGAGGAATCTTAGTAGTCCAGTAATATAAGTTGATAATTTCAGAATATAATAATAATAATAATAATAATAATAATAATAATAAATCATTTATTTGCATTAAACATGACACACAACAACAACAACTATCTAGATCATGTACATAGATATTCTGTAATTATACCCTCAATCAATTATAATGCTAACCTATTTGACTATACATAGGTATCCTGATAACATTATTCGATTGTTCATCATCATCATCATCATTTTAGCCGAAAGACGACCACTGCTGGACATATGCCTCCTCAAGGTTCTCCACGACGACCGGCCCTGCGCCTCCCGCATCCAGCGTTTTTCCGCGACCTTCACCAGGTCGTCGTTCCACCTTGTCGGGGGCCTACCCACGCTGCGTCTTCCGGTGCGTGGTCGCCACTCGAGAACCCATCGGCCCCATCGGGCATCGGTCCTACGGGCGATGTGCCCGGCCCGCTGCCACTTTAGTATCGCAATTCATCGGACTATGTCGGTTACTCTCGTTCTTCTACGGATCTCCTCATTCCTGATTCGATCGCGCAGTGAAACCCCAAGCATAGCCCTCTCCATTGCCCTTTGGTTCTATTGTTACAAGTTGTTCAAATAATAATATAGGTAGGTATGTAGATAGATAAAATATAACATAAAATAATCAGCCTATAATGTTTCCCATTCCTGGGACACAGGCCCCCTCTCGGGAGAGGGAGTGGGCCGTAATCTACTAAGCGGGCCCAGTGCGGGTTAGTAGATGTCACATGTCTTTGAAGTTTTGCCTCTAGGACATACCTAACGATTTTTTGTTCACCGTTTTGAGAGCAGCGGTGGTGAAAATATTTATACAAAGTAAAGCGCCTGACGGGGTTCGAATCTACGACCTACAACTTGTAAGTTGCAACCGAGGCCACCATTGCTATTAATACTAAATATTGAACAAAATAAATAGCGTAAACATTGATACGAAATAATATTCTATACTTACTAATATATAAAGCTGAAGAGTTTGTTTGTTTGAACGCGCTAATTTCAGGAACCGCTAGTCCGATTTGAAAAATTATTTATATTTGCGTTTGATAGCCCATTACCCTAGGAAGGCTTTAGGCTATATAACATGACGCTGCGACCAATAGGAGCCGTGCATAATAACTAACTACACGTGGACGAAGTCGCGGACGGCCGCTAGTATTTAATAACATCACACTAGACACGCGCGGGGAAGTGTTATAAAAAAATAAAACTATTACTACCAAATAATCACAAACTTCGTTCAATGTTCAATAATAAAACGAAAACAATGGCGCCACGGCAAGAATGCTAATTGTTATTAATTATTTTAAATGTTTGTGTATCAAAAGGTAATGAAAAATACGTGGTTTCAATTAATGTGATAATCCAATCCCTGCACTGTGTAACCAGTTCTGATTACCACATTAATGGCAAGTAGGTATACCTAATCGAGAAATTTTTACAGTAAGTCGTTTTTTCGGTATCGATGGAGCAATATTACTGATATAAGGACACTTCGTGTAGACAAGTCGTGGTGGCCTAGTAAGTCGTGGTGGCCTAGAAGTCGTGGTGGCCTAGTGGTTAAAACACCAGCCTCTCAAGTATGAGTGCGCGGGTTCGATTCCAGGTCAGGCAAGTACCAATGTAACTTTTCTAAAGTTATATGTACTTTCTAAGTACATATATCTTGGACACCAATGACTGAAGGTGAAGGAAAACATCTTGATTAAACCTGGACTTTGGGTCTGAAATCGCCAACCCGCATTGAGCAAGCGTGGTGATATCCTTCTCTGTATGAGAGGAGATCTGTGCCCAGCAGTGGGACGATAAAAAAAAGGTTGATGATGAAGGACACTTCAGAAATCACCAATACTTTTATAATTTAATCAATACTAGCGGCCGCCCGCGACTTCGCGTGGAGTTAGTTATTTGAACATTTTATTTTAATCCCAAAATATACAGCACACATTTTGAATTTTTATTATGCTCCGCCCCTATTGGTCGCAGCGTGATGTTATATAGCCTGAACCCCGCCCGCGACTTCGCTTGGAGTAAATTATTTGAACATTTTATTTTAACCCCAAAATATACAGCATACATTTTGAATTTTTATTATGCTCCGCTCCTATTGGTCGCAGCGTGATGTTATATAGTCTGAAGCCCGCCCGCGACTTCGCTTGGAGTTAGTTATTTGAACATTTTATTTTAACCCCAAAATATACAGCATACATTTTGAATTTTTATTATGCTCCGCTGCTATTGGTCGCAGCGTGATGTTATATAGTCTGAAGCCCGCCCGCGACTTCGCTTGGAGTTAGTTATTTGAACATTTTATTTTAACCCCAAAATATACAGCATACATTTTGAATTTTTATTATGCTCCGCTGCTATTGGTCGCAGCGTGATGTAATATAGTTTTCAGCCATTCTGGATAAGTACAATCGCACATGTAGTAAAACCGTTTACGATAGCACTTACTTCGCAAATGCACTAACCGTTACGAAAGTTCCATTAATTAAGTTTACAACAAAATTAATAATGCATTAAAACCTACTGGACTAAAATTAATAGTTTTTCCAAGTGTTCAACGTATCGTTTATTTCCGATAATAATAATTATTGGTTAATATCCCGCATAATGAGAACCTTGTGAAAGCCGAGGGAGATAAACAAATCAAGTATCTTGACTTGACTTGCAAGGTTGTCGATGTGGGATGTGGATTCAGCAATCATTGTATCGATAGTCGTGACTGACAATTTTTTTTTTTTGTTTTTTTGTTCTCCCAGTGGAAATCTGTACCAGACCGTCCTCCGTCTGGGGGTCGACGGAGGCTGTGCCGGGCTCTCACCGGCTAAAACCACTAGAGCGTTCCTCTTCTTGCCTATAGCCGGGGGTGCGGGGCCTGGTTTGCCATTCACCGCATCCCCGGCAGGCCTTGACCCGCCGCCCGCGAGATCGGCGGGTCCCTCTTCCTCCCCTCCTTCCATCAGGTAGGCGTGTAGGAACAGCCACTACACGCCTACTCCGGCCCTAGCGACGGACGTCGGACTCCCCCGGTCCTCGGTCCGTCGGCCTCTCGTTATGGAGGAAGCGGATCGACCTCGGCTTCCCTCCTTCTCCGGCCAGCGCGCCGTCGGCGGGACGGGAGAGTGCTCAGTGCTTCCCTCTCCCGTTCGGCCGTCTCCTTCGCGGAGATTACCTCCTCGCAGAAGGAGACGACCGCGTCCCATGACTCCCCGCTGTCGACCATGGTTCTGACCACGGCCGGCAGCGAGAGGTCGTTTCCGCCGATCGCTGCGGTGAGCGCACGGCGCTGCTCGTCCCATGCGGGACACTCCTCGAGGGTGTGCCGCGCCGTGTCCTCTGCCCGGCCACCGCAGTGATGGCACGCCGGTGTCGGCTCCCGACCGATACGACACAGGTAACTGCTGAAACACCCGTGTCCGGTCAACACCTGCGTCGCACGGAAGGTGAGCACCCCATGCCTCTTCGGGTCGATCCACTTCTCCATGTAGGGTCTTACCGCCGCTATGACGGCGTGCCCCTAGTCGTGACTGATAATGGCTTAATAGACAAGAGCCTCGACCAACACCTCAGGAGGCTCTCGTTAGGCAGCTGGATCAAAGGCTTAATACGGATAATTTATTATAAATAATTGTATATTTTATTGTAAGGGCTGACCAAGATTAGACAATTTTTTTTAGTTTTGTAGCCAAATTGATTTTGATTTTTGAACACACTTTTTTGCTTATTATCTAACTAGCTTTCCGCCTGCGGGTTCGCCCGCGTAAGTTCGGTTATATCGCGCTTTTTAGATTTCCCTCGGGAATATCAAATTTTTCCGCGATGAAAGGTAGCCTATGTCCTTTCTCAGGGTCTAAAGAATGTCTGTGCCAAATTTCATCAAAATCGGTTGAGAGGTTTAAGCGGGAAAGCGTAACAGACAGACAGACAGAGTTACTTTCGCATTTATAATATTAAGTTTGGATATTATAAATATCTCTCAAACTTATTTAGGAATTACAGATTTCATTGTAAATAAAAAAAGGAATATAAGAAATAATCGTATTCACGGATGCAGGTTATATCTAATCTTATAGATCTTCCTGAAATCTACTGACTTGACATTAAAGTAAAAAAACAAAGTTTTGCAGCTAAGATGTAAAGTGAGCTAAGGTTTGGAAATCCTTTGGTGACACAGAAGGATATTTTCCGATCATAGTAGTGCTGTAGATAACTTTGTTCTAAAGAATACCAAAAAGGATAAAGGACTTTCATGTATGTAGGCGTATTGGAGTACAAAGGGTGCACCTTTGCGTTAAATGCATACTAAATCGCTCGGAAGCTAGCGCAGGTATAAAGATCTATTTTTAGTTTATGGCACTTTTAGTTTCATTTTGTTCAAACTACACGTCACTGTAACATACTTATTCTGGAATCTGGAACAAAGTCGTCTATCAGAAAAGGACAAAGTCGTCTATCAGAAAAGTAAGTGTAAACAAACCTTGTTCAAGTTTAATTCTTATGCACTCACTAGTTAAGGTGAATTAGTAACAAATTCATTTGTATTTAGTAGATTTTCATTTTATACCTCACCACGGTTTTCATTAATATTATTATCTATTTCTTTTTTAATTCTTCATCTCATCATCGGCATGATGTCTGGTAAAGCCGTACGAAGGACTGGTGTGAGCAGTTGTGTTGCGATGTGTGCCCGGTACGTTGCGCCAAATCTTGTTGTGTCGAAAGTTTGGTCGTGGAGGGTCTGCAGATAAATATCCCTCTGGCGCAGCATCGTTGATCGTGTTGCTTTGTTTCACATTGTACGACCTCGCTCAACTGCCGTCTTCCTTCCCATTCACTCAGTTTTTTGAGTGAATAGGCTCTTGATAAACTAGCGCAACCTTACCATCAACGACTGCATCACTGTAAACAGTAGATATTGCGGTCAACCATTAGTTTATAATTATATTTAAAAAAATCTCTCTAGCCTTTTTTCTGAGTAGTTCAGGTTCCAGTCTAGCCTTATTCTGCTGAATACAAGTATTTTAAATTGAGCGACTGGTGAATTTTTTTTTTTTTTTTACAAATAACACAGATTGAGCTAGCCCCAAAGTAAGTTCGAGACTTGTGTTATGGGATACTAACTCAGCGATACTATATTTATAATAGATAAATATGAAGATAAACATCTAAGACCCATGCCAATCAGGAAAAGATCGTTTTCCATCATGACCTGGCCGGGGATCGAACCCGGGGCCTCCACGTCGCAGGCAGGCGTGTTGACCGCTGCGCCACGGAGGAGGACAATTGACTTCGACAACCCAAATATTGAGTAATACTTGTTGGTTGTTAGGCTTTCGGGCTTCTGGCTATCCGTAACTGTTGAGATCTATGAATGACAGCTTGGACCTACAGCTTAACGTGTCTTCTGAGACACGGGGGGGAACCGTATGTCCAGATCGTCACCCATCCACAGACCAACGCAGGAGACAGCAGGTGTAGCTTAAACTGATCGATCGACTTGTGCAGCTGTTATTATTATTATTTATTTACTAGCGGCCGCCAGCAACTTCGTTCGCGTGCAGTTAGTTAGGCTCTGCTCCTATTGGTCGCAGCGTGATGTCATATAAAACCTTGCTGAATTAATGGGCAATCCAACGCAAAAATAATTTTTCAAATCAGACCAATAGTTCCTGGGATTAGCGCGTTCAAACAAAAAAAAAAATAAAACAAGCTCTTCAGATTAAATTGTAATGCCAGACGTGGAAGTTCACCTCTAAAGCCACAGAAAAAATCAGTACCTGTCAAAGAGGGTTAGAGAGAAGCATGCTCAGCATAAGGAAGATAGATAAAGTAAGGCATACAAAAATAAGAAAAACTACCAAAGCGACCGACGCTCTAACGCATGCACTACAACTGAAATGGAAATGGGCTGGCCATATTGCGAGATATAAAGATGATAGATGGACAGCGAGAGTGACATCGTGGAAGGGCCCGACTGGCAAGAGAAGCCGAGGTAGACCACTAACAAGATGGGAAGATGATCTGAGACGTACAGCCGGCCCAAACTGGACTGTCTTAGCAAGAGATAGGGATGTATGGGTATCTTTGGAGGAGGCCTTTACCCAAAACGGGGTTCTTGCTGAATAATTCTATTGCTATAGAAATAAAATGTTTTCTTTTTGTAAAAATTTCAATTATAAACTAACAAAACTAACACACAATACAAATATTATCCTTATTCTTATATAGTTATAGATACCTTCATATCGCATTTAAACTTATAATATGTAAAAACAAGAAATAAATGGCTTATTTATTTATTTACTTATAAATTGTAATGAAAAAACTATTAAATTAACACAATCTTGCGCTTCAAAACAAAAATGACTGACGTGGATCAAACAGCTGCAAAATGGGACAGCATACAACTGGTGACCTGAGTCAATGATTCGGAGGCGAGGTCGCGGCAGACCATGTTGGATTTGGCAGGACGAGCTGGATGGGTTCCGTAAAAGCTCGATCGTCGACGCGCGGGCTGGAGCATTATGGTAGGCCAGGAATGAGGCGATTTTCCCAGGATTGGGACAGCTTTATAAAAAATACAGGGCCAAAATTTGAGGTTATAAAATTAATGTCAATTGTTAAATGAAAAACATCAGTAAGGATATTTAAAATTTCACGTTATTAGCGATAAAGAAATAAAGAAAGATACGCATTACAGCAAAATTAATACATCTTAAAAGTATAATAAAATAATTCGGGCCTATTTTTGTTTGGGATGGGAAATCATCAAATTACCTCTCCCTCTCTGGGCGGAGCGGAAGGGCGCACTCTCCATGTCGCTGAGAGTGAGTGAGATCCCACTGGAGCTCTGCCCGCCGTACCGCAATTTCTCGCGGCAGCACAGTTAGCCTCAAGATCCCATGGCAGCCATCCGGCAAGGTGGCTCGCCGCCTCGGCAAACAACTCGGGCCTCAGCTTAGCATAATCATCATCATCATCATCATCCTCTACTCGTCCACTGCTGGACGTAGGCCTCCTTCATGGCACGCAAACAAGTTCGATCCTGAACAGTTCTCCGCGAGCCACTACCAGCCACCTATTTGATGTCGTCGTTCCATCTCGCCCAAGGGCGTCCTACGTTACGTTTGCCGAGACGTGGTCTCCACTCGAGGACTCGTTTACCCCAACGGTTGTCGGTCCTGCGGCATATGTAACCAGCCCATTGCCACTTCAGCTTGCTAATCCTCTCTGCTATGTCGGTGACTCTGGTTCTCTGTCGGTTCACCCTATTTCTGATGTGATTCTTCAGAGAGACGCCCAACATAGCCCGCTACATAGCTCGCTGAGCGGCTTTAAACTTTTGGATTAGTCTGACCGTTAGGGTCCACGTCTCGGCTTCGTAAGTCATGACGGGTAGGACGCACTGGTTGAAGATTTTAGTCTTCAAACATTGGGGTATGGACAACGAAAATACCCGACGAAATTTGCCAAATGCTGCCCATCCCAGCTGGATCCTTCTATTCGCCTCCTGCTCGAAGTTGTTTTTCCCTAATTACAACGTTTGCCCAAGGTATATATATTCTGAAACAACTTCGAGCGGCATTGCGTTTACGGCAACCGGCTCAGCATAATATCAGATAATAATACATGGTTTACCACCTTATGCTGATTTGCAGCCGCAGTCTGCAACCCACTAGTGATGAAACTATCGAATGAAATCATTCAGCTTAAGAAGCACTAAAATTGTCATCCATAGGTACATTTGATTTTATTTTACCAGAAAGGAACAGACCACACTTTAAAAGTTGGATGCCCTAGATATGAAACAGAGCAACTGCCGCATATGGGAGTAACTTAACTTTACCTACATACTGTAAAATCGCTATTCGGTTTTGCGAGTGAATTGTAAATGTAATGAAAATGTAAAACTGTCTCATAATTACCACCCACCAGACAAAGTCTTGCCGCCAAGCGATTCGTTTTGTTCTGGCATGACGTCTGGTGATGCCGTACGGAGGACGGGTCTGAGCAGTGTGTGTGTTGCGATGTGTGCCGGGTACGATCCACCAAATATTGTTGTGTCGGGACTTTGGTCGTGGAGGGTCTCCAGATCAATCTCCCTCTGGCGAAGCATCGTTCGTCGTGTTGTTGGGTTTAACATTGCATTACCTCGCTTAATTGCCTGCCTTCCTTCCTATTCACTAAGTTTTTTAAGTAAATATTTTTTTTTTATATATTATTATCTAGCGCTTGACCGCAATCCTGCCTGATGGTAAGCAGTGACGCAATCGTTGATGGTAAAGCGCACTAGTTTATTAAGAGCCTATTCACTCTAGCCTTGAAGACACTCAAATTGTAGTCCGACGGAAACACCGCCGCTGGCAAATTATTCCAGTCCCTCGATGTACGCGGTATAAAGGAGGAGGCAAAACGCTTCGTCCGGATCGTAGTGGTGTTAACAACGTAAGGGTGGAAACCAGCCATACGACGGGTCATCCGATGGTGGGACGGAGATGGGGGAATTAAATCATGCAATTCCCTTGCACACTCCCCAGAATGCATCCTATAGAACACCGAAAGGCGGGCTACTCTACGCCTGTGCTCTAGGCTTTGGAGACCATCTCGAGTTAGATATTCTTAAGACGCTGTGAATAGCAAACTTTTAGGTATTTGAGGGGGTGAAGCAGACGAAGTGGGACACGACTAGCCCCGCCCACTGCGGGGCGCGGGGCGCTCCGCGCGAGTACATCGATGCGTGAGGTGAGGCGTCGTGCATCGAGAAATACGCACGTTCTATTAAATCTATACCAACCATTCTCTATTCCATCTACATTTAGAACCGTAATTTCACAACCCAACCGCAGAGGTACGGTTGGCTCTGTTCGTCACAGTCCCGGTTCGCATGAGACGAGCAGCAGGTTCGAATCCCACATCCGTTCACTTTACCTTGCGATTTTCGAAAATGTATATTTTATACATATTTTCATTTTTTATTATTACTTTTGTTTTCTTTTTTATTTTTATAATGCGCTTTGTCCGTTCTGCTTAAATTTTTTGTGTTATGTCCTTTTTTCATGAAACTGTTAGAAATATATCATTTCTAGAAATTACTATTTATAAACAGCTGTTTAGAGTAACTGTTAAAAAAAATGCATTTTCGGATATTTAAAAAAATAAAAGATTTTTTCTTCAAAACTGCAACTCTTATCGAAGTCGGGTTTGTACGAGTGCTTAGAATAACACAACACAAAAAGATTGAAATAGATGGAGGCACTTGGAGGAGGCCTATACTGAAAGGGGCCATGAATAATGCAACAAAATGAAATCTAAATTTACTGTTTTGAACTATTATCAAATCAACTGTTATTTTTATTGTTTTTCTTTTCTATTCCATTTACATTTAGAAGGGTAATTTCACAACCCAACCCCGAGGTACGGTTGGCTCTGTTCGTCACAGTCCCGGTTCGCATTAGACGAGCACCGGGATCGAATCCGACTTTACCTTGCGATTTTCGAAAATGTGTACTTTATACATATTTTCATTTTTTATTATTTTTTTTGTTTTCTTTTTTATTTTTATAATGCGCTTTGTCCGTTCTGCTTAAATTTTTTGTGTTATGTCCTTTTTTCATGAAACTGTTAGAAATATATCATTTCTAGAAATTACTATTTATAAACAGCTGTTTAGAGTAACTGTTAAAAAAAAATGCATTTTCGGATATTTAAAAAAATAAAAGATTTCTTCTTCAAAACTGCAACTCTTATCGAAATCGGGTTTGTACGAGTGAAATAGATGGAGGCACTTGGAGGAGGCCTATACTGAAAGGGGCATGAATAATGCAACAAAATGAAATCTAAATTTACTGTTTTGAACTATTATCAAATCAACTGTTATTTTTATTGTTTTTCTTTTCTATTCCATCTACATTTAGAACCGTAATTTCACAACCCAACCCCGAGGTACGGTTGGCTCTGTTCGTCACAGTCCTGGTTCGCATTAGACGAGCACCAGGATCGAATCCGACTTTACCTTGCGATTTTCGAAAATGTGTACTTTATACATATTTTCATTTTTTATTATTTTTTTTGTTTTCTTTTTTATTTTTATAATGCGCTTTGTCCGTTCTGCTTAAATTTTTTGTGTTATGTCCTTTTTTCATGAAACTGTTAGAAATATATCATTTCTAGAAATTACTATTTATAAACAGCTGTTTAGAGTAACTGTTAAAAAAAATGCATTTTCGGATATTTAAAAAAATAAAAGATTTCTTCTTCAAAACTGCAACTCTTATCGAAATCGGGTTTGTACGAGTGAAATAGATGGAGGCACTTGGAGGAGGCCTATACTGAAAGGGGCCATGAATAATGCAACAAAATGAAATCTAAATTTACTGTTTTGAACTATTATCAAATTAACTGTTATTTTTATTGTTTTTCTTTTTTAAATTATATTATGAACTAAGAAATTCATGGTTAAATAAAGGCTTATTATTATTATTTATTATTAATTTCTAGAAATTTGTAGAAAGAAAATTATAACGAATTGATTTTAAATATTAGTTTGCATTATAATTGTTACAAAAAGAATATATTTAAAAGATGGAACAATTACCTACTACAAAAAATACAGAAAATCGGATAAATTAATAATAATTAAAAAAAAAAAAACAATTGCAAATAAGAAATCCAACAAAAAGCATACAACGTAAGGCTGGGGTTTGAACCCGAACACATACAGGTGAAGAAAAATGTGCCGCGAAAAAGTAAAAAGAATAATTACAGAAAAAAATCAAATAAAATATCGGCAAAAATACAACAGTAAATTAAAAAGCATTTATTTCAATTAAAATCTACAAAAAGCATATAATGTAAACCTGGGGTTTGAACCCGGGCAAAAACGAAATATGATTATTCATCAACAAACAGACACGTAAATATAATTATTTTCTGTGCGGGGTAAAGCAAAAAGTGACATAGGTCCGACAAGCACCACGCCTCAGCGGTCACTGTCGCTAAGCATAGAAGTGAAAGAGAAGGCAATGGACGCCGCGATGGAGCGACGTTTAGTTCACGTTATTTATCATTAAATACATTATTTATTTTAGAATATCTTAGTTAAATCGATAAACAAAAACAATGGTTTCATTTACTATTATATTTTACATCGTTCTTCTCAATTTTATCAAGATTTGATGATTAATAATACAGTTACAACTGTTATAAATTCAATTTTAGGGGTTACTTTAGGATTTTTTTTCTATCGAGAAAATTAATTCAAAACGTGTTTTGAAAACAATGGTTTCCTGCTACATATAATCAAGATTAACATATAAATTTTTGGCTGCTCTGAAATGTATACATTTGGCTAAAAAATTGTTTTAAGAAGCCTATTTTTACTGAACACAGCGCCTTAACAAACTAACGCACTTTACCATCAAGGATTGCATTACTGCTTACCATCAGGCGGATTTGCAGTCAAACACTAGTTTATAATTATTTAAAAAAAATCTTGATAGTGAGGACAATTGTGATGGTTTTTCAAATAAAGATGCTTCACATTTTTTGTAAAATTTAAACAAAGAAGAAGATTGTTGCTATTTAATAACCGTCGCACATGTTAATCTTTAAAGATGAGCATCGCATGCTGAGGTAGTGGATGGCTGACCAGCTATATCATGTGGAAACGCCCATTTGTCCCGAAATGCACATTAAGCAGTTGGTCCCGTATGTAATTTGAAGATCGTTGACGGTCGTTACGAATAGACAAAAGTATGAAAGTCTGATATATGTATGTAGATATATATAACTCTCATCAAAATGTTTTATGTTACCTATACTCTGTTTTTTAATCTCGTAGACTAAACTGACATTACGAGTGTTGGCAGTTTATTGCAATCCTTAAAATAATGCCGAAACTTAGCGTTCATAAAATCAAGTATAGTTTTTTTACAATAAGTTATCCTGAAATAATGTGTAGGTACTTATTAAAAACGTAATAATACAAAATTAATCATGTAAATTTGACATTTGCATGTGTCAATTTAGTCTACGAGATTAAAAAACAGAGTATAGTAACGGGTGGTGGAAATCAGAAAAGCAATCGCTTTATAACCTGTTGTTCCCTTGTCAACAAATGTCGACGTGACATAACTATAAATGTAACACAAGTTTCTTCTTCTTCTTTTTCAGCCTATAGATGTCCACTGCTGGACAAAGGCCTCCCCCAAGGCTTTCCACGATGACCGGTCTTGTGCTTCCCGCATCCATCGGCTACCCGCGACCTTCAACAGGTCATCGGTCCACCTTGTTGGGGGCCTCCCTACGCTGCGTCTTCCGTTACGAGGCCGCCATTCCAGAACCTTACTGTCCCATCGGCCATCGGCTCTACGAGCAATGTGCCCTGCCCCCACTGCCACTTAATTTTAGCGACTCGAAGAGTTATGTCGGTGACTTTGGTTCTTCTTTGGTGTGAGAAACTCCGAGCGTAGCTCTTTCCATTGCCCTTTGTGTGATTCTGAGCCTTCGTATTGAGGCCCATTGTGTGCGACCGGAACTGAAACGTGGTCGCTCATAATGGGCCTCAACACAAGTTTAAATTAGAATAAATAAAGTGTGCGATCCTTTTTGATTTTTCGAAACTGCCTGCATTAAATATATAGAATCAAGGTCAGCGATAACACTGAATGAACAAAACCTAACCTATAGAAAGGAGAACTAGAGAACAAAACCACAATACGTGTGTGTGTGCTGTATTCTAGATACTTATATTTTTGCTTTGTCTGTATACTAATAACATTTTTGTTTTGAACTTTTATTTATTTATTTATTTATTTATTTATTTATATATTCTTTATTGTACACCAAACAAATATCGAACAAAAAAAAAAATCAACACAAAAAAGAAACATACAATGGGCGGCCTTATCGCTAATGCGATCTCTTCCAGGCAACCAAAGAATGGACAGATTCTTCCAAACCACAAATGGGACTGTCGTTGGTGCAAATATTATTACTACAACATACTAAGATAGATACACAAATACATACATATACATAAATAAATACATAGGTACTGAGCAGAACAAGTTAACAAATAAATTAGCGAAACAGTGTTTGTTGGACGAAGATCATAACGACAAGTAGTGCTCCTTCACAAGTCTCTTGAATTCTTGCAACGACTGCGCACGTTTTATTTCAATTGGCTTTTATTTTTGCTGAACTTTTATTTTTACCATGTACCTAGTTTTAGATTCTACCATATCATATTGACGCTATGTAAACATTGTTAATGAAATAAATAAATAATAAAATCTACAAACAATTTGACTAAAACTTTATCAAGACATATGTACTTTAGATATCTTGGTAGCGCTCCAAGTTATAAAAAATACAATGTAATAGCTTTAACGACTGAAATACTGCTACTATATAACCATTTGGTAGACATACAATCACTATGTAATCACTAGTTCTGGTCCCTACCCCACACAAAATTGTATCCGTATCTACCATTAATTACGTATTATTAAAATTCTACGAAAATAAAAATAATAAAATAAACATTGGACCATCGCGTGAGCTTCCTCTACCAAATTAAAAAGAATCACGTAAATCGTCTCAGTTATCATGAAGAAATCGATAAACATCTTCTCCTTCAGTCTGTAGAGGTCGACTGTTGGACAAAGGCCTCCCCCAAGAGCTTTGCACAGTGACCGGTCTTGTGGTCCATCGGCTTCCCGCGACAGTGCAGCCGCGACCTTTAGTACCGGGCTTAGAATAGTACTAACCCGTATCCTCCCGTAGGAGTCGACTAAGGGAACTCTCATCAGGGAAGCGGGCAGCTGCGCTTCTCTTGTGGAATATCAAATTACTGCGATCTCCAATCCGCCTGCCAAGCGTATGGGTTCATGCAATATGGGATTATGTAAGGCATACGACGCAGCGCAGGGTACTAGTCCCCGGCAGCTCCGCTATTCCAGTCTACGGTAGCGGAATCGGTTTCGGCGGAGCTAGGGTACTAAGAATCTCAGCCAGCGATCCGGCTACTACGATAGATAGATGGTAGTAGATACCATCGACGATAAACATACATGAAAATAAATATGGACATACAAACATAGAACCTCTTCTATTTAAAAAGAGAACCATCGGTGCAAATCTTGGTGGTAGTAGCAAATACTCCAGCGAAGCCCTGGAGGACCGACGTGGAGAAGTGTTTCGCGTGAACAGTAGTTGCTAGCGAGTCAACCGATCCTAAGCTCAAGGAGAAATCTTATGTCGATGTGGCGTGTTTTAAGTTGGTATGTATCATTACTAATATTATAATTGGGAAAGTGTGTTTGTTTGTTTGTTCCGCTTTCACGCCGTAAATACTGAACCGATTGCTTTGAAATTTGGCAGATGTAAAGTTAGAAGTCCGGATCAAATAATAGGTAGGTACTTTTTATCCCGGAAAGAAATGATGTTCCCGAAGGAAATATAAAAAGCGCGATATAACGGAACTCCACGCGGGCGAAGCCGCGGGCGTAAAGCTGGTTATAAATAAATCTACATGGCCACTTATGAAATGCCTGAAGGTACGCCGTTAAAATTGGTTGTTTCCTATTGAGAAGAGGCATAATAAATTACATTATAGCTCTTTTAAAAATAATAAGTTTTTTCAATGTTTTGAAAATACAGTAGGTATGGGATGACAATACATGCTCACAAATGTATATCCAGAATTATGTAGTAGCCTTCATACCTAAAATGCCAAGATTTAAGCACGAGTGAAAACCTTATCACCGGGTTTTCACTCGTGTCTAAATAGTAGAATTAAAATAAAAATACGAATGGTAGGTATATAAAGTACCAAAATAATTTACAGTGAAACACAAATGAAATTCCATATTAATCTACTAACTGTTTAAATAACGTGGAAAGTACATCAAATGAACGTCCAAAAGAGAACTCTCTAGTGTATATTAGTTAAAATAACAAAACTACCTTGTATTACGTCGTGCTTACACACTAAATGTATTTGCCCGTTCGTATTACACAGCGAAACATTCTGGAAATGCAACCAGGTTTTCCGTTCCAACTTATAATTTAAATAACTACTTACATAAAATGACTAAAATGTTGCTCAAAGATTTCTTGTTGTATTCCAATTTGTTTTCTTCACAGAAAAAATCTTCCTTTCCTCACGAATTCTGAGAACGTTCCTACGATTATATTCGCTTACTAGCTTTACAACAGGAAATAAGCATTTTCCTTACAATACTAGGGGAAATACATATTTTCCGTTGTAAAGCACATCCACATAAGTTTATTTGCGTCGGAACTTCTCGTGAATGTAACCGCAGATTTTAATTTCGCCGCTTGTGCTCTTAATTTAGTGTGCGCTATTTCCAGGCTCCCTGCGTACCAGTTTCGCACTCTCTCACGTAATATAAAAATGTTCTGTTACATGCTTGAATACCTTTTTTATGTTGAGTAATATTCTCACAGAAATTTTGTACGAAGTATACGAATGAAGCAAACGAGTATCCATACAGGTCTGATGGCTATTTATTTACGAGATTTACCGCATCAAAGGAATTCAATGATGCAACTATCCAGTTGGTTATGTTAAGTGGCTTTTGTTCTGTATTTTCTGGTGATATGATGAATCCGAATTCCATTATAAAACGGTAATTATATGGAATATCTGTTGAAGTGAGGTTGTTGAAATAATTTCACGGTACTACCTTTTCTACATTTTATTTTCTCGGTGGTAGGCCATAACATCGGCTGCCGGTAGAAGTTACCACCCACCAGACAAAGTCTTGCCGCCAAGCGATTCGTCGTGTTTCGGCATGATGTCTGGTGAAGCCGTACGGAGGACGGGCCTGAGCAGTTGTGTTGCGTTGTGTGGCGGGTACGATGCGCCAAATGTTGTTGTGTCGGGAGTTTGGTCGTGGAGAGTCTCCAGATCAATCTCCCTCTAGCGCAGCATCGTTTGGTCGTGTTGGTCTTGGGTTTAACATTGCATCACCTCGCTCAACTGCCGTCATCCTTCCTATTCCTAAGTTTTTTAAGTGAATAGGCTTAATAAACTAGTGCGCTGTACCATCAACGATTGCATCACTGCTTACTATCAGGCGGGATTGCAGTCAAGCACTAGATTATATTAAAAAAAAAAAAAAATTAAATGACGTTTTCAGTAAGAATCGATTTTTGTAATATCATTGACATAAATAAAACCACAAATAAGGAGTATGTGTACACTACACAACCCATTATAACAATTGTACAGTGGCCAACCACTTTGACCTCTCCTTTAAACTAACGAATGTGTCATTGCTAGTAGTAGCTTATTTTAACTGCTGCTTAGTTGAGTAGTGGTTTAGCGGTCCGTGTATAAAGCTGAGATGAAAAAGATAAGAGTTCAAACCCTGCTTCGAGGAATATTGCTTTGCTTTCAATTCAGAATTTATTAAGACTCCATTTTGTACCCTTCACGCGTGCAATCCTTATGGTGAACGAAATCCATAAAAGACTGGACATATTTTCGTGTTCATTGAGTGAACTCGCAAGAGTTTTATTAAATATTAGCTTTCCGCCCGCGGCTACGCCCGCGTGGAGTTCGGTTATATCGCGCTTTTTAGATTTCCCTCGGGAACATCATATTTTTCCGGGATAAAAGGTAGCCTATGTTCTTTCTCAGGGTCCAAAGATTGTCTGTCCCAAATTTCATCAAAATCGGTTGAGAGGTTTAAGCGGGAAAGCGTAACAGACAGACAGACAGACAGACAGACAGACAGACAGACAGACAGAGTTACTTTCGCATTTATAATATTAGTATGGATTGGGCCCGATTCCCTTGTTTACAAACTAAATTAAATTGTAGTTCAGTGCATCTCTTTCTTACTATTTCATTAAGAAAAGGACAAAATATAAAATGTCAGTTTGGACCTGTCAAATTAGTGCGCTTCTGAAGTAAACTGGCGTATTTTTAATCGCCACCTTTATAATCGCGTCTAAACTGTCTATGGAGTATCTTAATTTGACAGAATTAAACTAAAATATTGAATGTCGACAGGTTTTGGCGGGAAGCTAAGATGAGTGCCACGCTCATTTTTCATTGGACTTTTAAATTATTTATAATGTCGTTTACTAAATAAAAATGCGTGATTTATGTAGTAAAAAGTGCATTAAGTGAATAATTCATAAAGAACAGTGAAATATTGTAGCATAGTGGCCACATCATGGCTTTGTACCAAAACTTCCTCCGTGTTCGGTTCGCGCGGCCGTCTTTTTCGACATGAATAATTCATTACGTGACATTGGCTAGATGCACAAACCGTGCAAAGCCATAAGAGAAAGAAAGAAGAACTTTTGAAGATTTTTATTTTACTTGAAATTGGTACAAAGTCATAACTAAGCCACACTACAAAAAAAAAAAAACTAAAATGTTATCTTCTATCCTTTTCTTAACGAAATGGAAATAAAAAGATGCAATTAACTTAAAATTAGTTTAGTAAGTGAACACAAGAATCGGCGCCATTGTTAGTTATATTTAAGAATTAGTGTAGGTATATTTAAGTATTAGTGGATAACTGCACTGTCGCATTAGGGTAAGACATGTAAGGACAGTTCTAAAAGTGATAAATAAATAAATAAATTTTGCCCAAGAATATTTGGATTTTAATTGGGAAGAACATGTCGTTATATTTACTGAAGTCCTTCAAATCTGATAAAGCTTGACGAAGAATTTTATAGCGAAAGAAAGGTGTCTATTATAATTTTATTTGTTTACTATCGTGTAGAACTAGAGGATCCCTTCCATGATACCTGGTGAACCTTTACAGATTGGTGACCGATTTAATAGTCATCAATATTGGGATATATTTACTTCGTGTAAGATAATTGCGTCATACACACAGTTGGTATGGTGCAAAATTGTGTATTCAGTCAAGAAGATGTCAAAACTATAACTAGATATTCTAAAAGTCCTGACTTAAACCCATTAGAATTTTTTTTGGGGTCAAATGATTTTAATTTGATGAATTGGATTCATCAAGACAATAGAAAGTTTGGCTCAAATTTTCTTATGAAAGGAAGTGACTATCGCTAAGTGAGTTCGCTATCAAGAATGTTAATTCTTGATAGCGAAATGGACCACCATCACATTCCATCATTTGTTGCATACGGCATCGCATACCGCCAAGCATCACCAAGTTCCAACAAACATCACTTCCTCTCATAAGAAAATTTGAGCCAAACTTTCTATTGTCTTGAAGAATCCAATTCATCAAATTAAAATCATTTGACCCCAAACATTTTCTAATGGGTTTAAGTCAGGACTTTTAGAATATCTAATTATAGTTAGTTTGGTCTAGGTATAGTTTAGTTTGTTGATTGAGGGCTGTGGTAACCCACCGCCCTCAATCAACAAACGTGTTAATGTGTGTTAAATAAACTGTAAATTTGTTATCATCCAATCGGTCGGTAGGGCGCAGGCCATGTTCCAGCAACAGGCCGCGCGCATCATCATCAACCTTTTTATCGTCCCACTGCTGGGCACAGGTCTCCTCTCATGCAGAGAAGGATTGATCGCCACGCTTGCTTAATACGGGTTGGCGATTTAAAGTCCAGGTTTCCTCAAGATGTTTTCTTTCACCTTTTAATCAGTCATTGGTGTCCAAGATATACCTACTTAGAAAGTACATAATATATAACTTAGAAAAGTTATATTGGTACCTGCCTGACCTGGAAACGAACCCGCATACTCATACTTGAGAGGCTGGTGTTTTAACCACAAGGCCACCATGACTGGAGGCAGAGTGGCCTAGTGGTTAAAACACCAGCCTGGCGCGCATGTCGTATATGTACTATTTACACGAAGCGTTTTGACCCACATTTGACCTCACTGTAGTTCAGTACCTATAGCAAGTACAAATATAAAATTGTACCTTCGTAATTATATAGCAGTATTAAAGCAGTATGCCAAATTTCATGATTTAATGGATATAGCTTCAGTAGTACCTGAAATATGACAGGTAATCAAAACCTTTAGGCCACTTGCAAATTGTCCTAGCGTTATGAAATTTGGTCGTGTGTTATATGTAGATTCATAAAAAATTAAGAAATCGGTCAAGCGTGAGTTGGTTTAATCGAAAATGGATTTTTTAATAAATATATTGTTACGAATGGACCTTATGTCGATGGCATAAGGTTCAATATCGCGTGACATGCAGTGTGTCACTTTTGAGCCCTATTTCGCCAGATCTAGACATTTTCTAGGTACAATAATAAAACGCATTGCTAGACTTAGGACGGCCTATCGAATGGTACAGGTCTCAACAGTTTTGTCAACAAAGTGTCGACATCGAAATTTCTAGAAACCCGTTTCCGGGAATTACCGTAGGTACTTCCGAGTGACCTCGAAGTTATGTGCTATTATTATTACGTCTAGAGGAATCTGGAATGTTCGATCAGCTGGGCTATATAAGGCGTCGCGACGCCGGCACACAGTCAGTCTACACTCGACTAGCGATACGAAAACAGCGACAGTTAAGAAGCGATCTTTGAGAATACCTACTGCGACAACTGTAACGAGAACTGTGAGTACTACGGGAAGTAACATTTGTAGAGTTATTGTGTGTTTACAACACGGACTTCGTGGACGTAAGAGAAGACTTCGGTGCGACATCAGCTACATTCTACTTGTCATTGCCTACAATCGACTGTACCTTCGTTGCCAATAAACTTCGTAACCCTTAACCGGCGTTTAAGTACCCCTAGCCCGTAACAATTGGTGTCAGAAGTGGGATGCCGGTCACGCCAAGGGAAGACGAAAGGGTTCGCACGCGACGACAAGCAGCGATGGATTTGGCGCGTCAAGAGGAAGAATAGGTCGGTGTCCCTGCACCCGGAGTAGATGCGGCCGTCGTAACACCGACGAATGTGAGTGCGCCTACTACCACCACTATTCCCGGAAGCAGTGGATGCGATTTATCGGCGTTGCTGGCTCACTTGACGCTGCAAATAAAAGGTATAGCGGAATCCCAGGCAGAAACCCAGGCACAAATAAAACAATCCCAGGCAGAAACCCAGGCACAAATAAAACAATCCCAAGCAGCAACTCAAGCAAAAATAGAAAAATCCCAGCAACTGGTATTAGAATTAAATGAAAAATGGAAAAAAAACCAAAGAAGAGGTCAACGAACTTAAAATAAAAACAGCACAACAAGATACCCGTCTGGACCAGCAAGATACGCGCATAGGCCAGCAAGACGCTCGTATAGACAAACATGATGCGCTTTTCGATAAACTAGACAATACCATCATGGAGTTTGGAAAGGAAGTAGAATTTTTGCATGAGAAGGTACAAAAAGGAGTTATAAAAGGGGTGATACCTAGTGCTTTGCCGACGTTCCAAGTACCTCATTTTGATGGAACAACGTCATGGGTGGCCTTCCGTCTACAGTTTGAAAAAGTCGCAAAAGGCAACAATTGGGATGACGATCAAGCGGTAACCGCTCTTACGCTTGCTCTGCGTGGTGATGCGGTACAAATTCTCGAAAATATTTCCGGCGATTGCAATACCCTAGCTTGTCTGCTAGAAGCGTTGGAGTCTAGATACGGGGAGAAACACCTCGAACATGTTTACAGGGCTCAACTCCGCGACCGCACACAGAAAAGCAGTGAGGGTTTGCAACAATGGGCATCGGAAATAGAACGTATTGTTCGGAGGGCGTATGCTTCAACGCCGGGAGCAATTGATGCTACTACGGTGCAAGCTTTTACTGATGGAATCCGAGATGCAGAAGTCAGGGCTGCAGTTCGTCTGGTTCACCATCAGACTCTGAAGGCAGCCTTGACACACGCTCTGGAGGTGGAAGCAGTACGCCAAGACGGCCGACAACAGCACCGCATTCGCGAGGTAACCCCAATAATAAAAACTCGGCAAGGACCAACCTGCTATGAGTGCGGCGAAAAGGGTCATATTCGGATCAATTGTCCCAGGAAGTCTAAGGGAAGAAGTACTTCTGGGACACAGGTGGAAGCCGAGGATTTAAACTAAGAACAGCCAGGGCTATGGGGCGAGTACTGGCTGGTCGACCTGAAGCCCCCATTATAACAGTATCACAAGTGGGCGATGGAAACAGTCTTATTATAGAAGGAGAACTGAATGGTAAGTCATGCAGTTTCACGTTGGATACTGGTGCATCAAGAACTATTGCACGACCGGAGCTATTTCCTCGGACCATAGCATGGAAAAGAGGGTTTTCACAATGCCGATTACAAACCGCCACCGGCCAACCAGTACTCGTCCTTGGTGAAACGAATGTGACCTTGAAAATGGGTGATAAGACATTTACGCACCCTGTTTTAGTAGCGAATATTACAGATGATTGCATAATAGGACTGGACTTTTTGAAGAAACAACAGTGCATCCTTAATGTAGCAAAAGGAGTATTGAGTTTCCCAGAACAAGAAGTATTTCTTCAAGGTGGAAAACAAGGGTCAGTGTACTGTTTAAGGAGAACGGTATTACCACCAAGATCAGAAACCTTAGTAGATATTAGACTATCACCAATAGGATGCCGTAAACGTTGCATTATAATTGAAGATTCTGGAGATCACCCAGACTGGATAACAGCAAGGACACTGATGATGATTTCCGATAAACCAAAAGTGCGCATTATCAACGTTAGTAACAAAGAAATAATTCTTGAAAAGAATTGCATCGTGGGTGTGTGCGACCATGTAGCATCGTTGAGAAAAACAGAGGCGCACGAAAAGGAACGTGATAAGCAGTGGCAGGAACATGTATCGACACTACTCGAAAATTGTAAGGGCAATTTAAACAAGTTCGAAAGTCACAAAGTTAAGCAAATGTTGTATAAATTTCATGACATCTTCTCTAAGACCGACAGTGACGTGGGAAGGACCGGGCTCGTCAAACACCATATAGATACGGGCGATACACAGCCGATAAGACAGAGACCACGTCGTATCCCCTTTGCAAGAGAACAGGAAGTGTCGAAAATGTTAAGAGATATGGAGAAAAATCGGATTATCGAAGCGTCTACCAGCCCTTGGTCATCTCCAGTTGTCCTAGTCAAGAAAAAGGATGGCAGTACAAGGTTTTGCGTTGACTACAGGATGTTGAATGATGCCACGAAAAAGGACAGTTATCCCCTGCCACGTATAGATGACACTTTGGACTTGCTAAGTGGCATGAAATGGTTCTCCACAGTTGACCTTAAAAGTGGATACTGGCAGGTGGAAATCTGTCAGCAGGATAAAGAAAAGACCGCTTTCACCACTGGTCCTGGGAACGGTCTCTGGCAATTCAATGTCATGCCTTTTGGACTGTGCAATGCTCCAGCTACATTTGAGCGCCTAATGGAGCGCATCTTGGTGGGGTTGCTTGGTGATGCATGCCTGGTCTATTTGGATGACATCATCATTATGGGACGAAACTTCGCAGAGCACCTACGCAATTTGGAGAAAGTCTTTCAGAAACTGCGTGAAGCGAATTTAAAACTCAGTCCTAGTAAGTGTACACTATTCCAGAAAGAGGTTGGATACTTGGGACACATTATTTCGGCGCAAGGAATTCGAACAGACCCTGAAAAAATAAAAGCCGTGTCGAAGTGGCCTACGCCTCGTAATAAAACTGAGGTACGCTCTTTCTTGGGTCTGTGTGCATATTACCGTCGGTTTGTGAAGAACTTCTCCGAGTTAGCGAAGCCGTTGCATCGTTTAACAGAGGAAAAGTGTCAATTTGAATGGAACTCTGACTGCGAACAGGCATTTGCGCTACTGAAAACTCACTTGTGCGAGACTCCTGTATTAGGTTACCCTAGTCGGGAAGGTCGATTTTTGGTAGACACGGATGCTAGCAATGTTGGTATTGGAGGAGTTCTCTCTCAAACACAAGGAGATAGGCAGGTCGTGATTGCATATTTCAGCAAATGCCTTTCCAAGCCAGAAAGAAATTACTGTGTTACCCGCCGAGAACTTCTAGCCGTTGTTAAGACCTTACAACACTTCAAGAAATATTTGATTGAGAGACAGTTTACACTTCGTACCGATCACGCCGCCTTACAGTGGCTCCTCCAATTCAAAGACCCAGAAGGACAAGTAGCAAGGTGGATAGAGCACCTGCAAGAATTTGACTTTGTCACTGAACATCGAAAAGGCAAGTCACACAATAATGCTGATGCTTTGTCTAGACGACCTTGCGAAGAATCTTGCCGACATTGTGCCAAACAGGAAAAGAAAGAGAACGTAAGGATTATTCAGGTGAACGCTTTGGACGGAGACTGGGACAATCAATCATTGGAAGACGCACAAAAGGAAGACAGTGACCTGAAGACAGTAATCGAATGGAGGAAACGTGGCCAAAGGCCCACTTGGAGTGAGATATCAGCGCTCAGCCCAACAGCGAAAAGTTACTGGGCTCAATGGGACAGCCTGATAATTGATAATGGAGTTCTCAAGAGGAAATGGGAATCACCCAGTGGACAGGAGGTCACCTTACAGATAGTTGTCCCCTGTGATAAGGTCGCGTCAGTGCTACGACAGGTGCACGACGGAGTATCCGGAGGACATCTAGGAGTAAAGAAAACCCTGGAGAAGGTGAGAAAAAGATTCTATTGGGTGCATTGCCGTGAAGACGTTGAGGACTGGTGTAGAAAATGTGTAGCTTGCTCCTCAGTAAAGGGACCGCAAACGAGAGCCAGAGGTCGGCTGAAAGTGTACAATGTTGGTGCACCATGGAAAAGAGTTGCTGTCGATATAGCTGGGCCATTCCCTGTTACTGAAGAAGGGAATAGGTATATCATCGTCATGCAAGACTATTTCAGCAAATGGCCAGAAGCTTTTGCAGTACCTAACCAAGAAGCTCATACAGTCGCCAAAAAGCTAGTTCACGAGGTGTTCTGTCGATTTGGCATTCCTTTGGAGTTACACTCTGACCAGGGTAGAAACTTCGAGTCTTCACTATTTCAAGAGGTTTGCCAACTACTCGGGATACATAAGACTCGTACAACACCATATCACCCACAGTCAGATGGAATGGTCGAAAGATTCAATCAGACGTTGGAGAATCATTTGGCCAAAGTAGTGGAAGAACATCAAAGGGATTGGGACCAATACATTCCACTCTTCTTAATGTCATACCGCTCTGCAACACATGATAGCACAAACTGCACACCGGCGAAAGTCAACTTCGGCCGAGAAATTAGACTACCCATAGATGCACTAACCGGAACACCTCCCGATGCTCCTATCCTAGCCGTCGACTATGTGGCCGACCTGCGGCGTAAATTAGATGGAATACATGAGCTAGTGAGAGAGAATGGTCTGAAAACCAGTGAGAAGATGAAGATCCGATACGACCGCAAAGCTAACGTGCCCGGATTTGAAGAGGGAACTTTGGTATGGTTACATAATCCCATTAGAAGAAAAGGGAAGAGTCCAAAGTTCCAAGCCAAATGGGAGGGTCCGTACACGATAGTAACCAGAATAAACGATGTCACCTACCGGATTAAGAAAGGACCTAGAGGGAAGCTGAAAGTCGTACACGTAGACCGCCTAGCTCGCTATTATGGATCAAATCATGCTCGGGACGAGCATGACTAAGAAGGGGGCAATGTTACGAATGGACCTTATGTCGATGGCATAAGGTTCAATATCGCGTGACATGCAGTGTGTCACTTTTGAGCCCTATTTCGCCAGATCTAGACATTTTCTAGGTACAATAATAAAACGCATTACTAGACTTAGGACGGCCTATCGAATGGTACAGGTCTCAACAGTTTTGTCAACAAAGTGTCGACATCGAAATTTCTAGAAACCCGTTTCCGGGAATTACCGTAGGTACTTCCGAGTGACCTCGAAGTTATGTGCTATTATTATTACGTCTAGAGGAATCTGGAATGTTCGATCAGCTGGGCTATATAAGGCGTCGCGACGCCGGCACACAGTCAGTCTACACTCGACTAGCGATACGAAAACAGCGACAGTTAAGAAGCGATCTTTGAGAATACCTACTGCGACAACTGTAACGAGAACTGTGAGTACTACGGGAAGTAACATTTGTAGAGTTATTGTGTGTTTACAACACGGACTTCGTGGACGTAAGAGAAGACTTCGGTGCGACATCAGCTACATTCTACTTGTCATTGCCTACAATCAACTGTACCTTCGTTGCCAATAAACTTCGTAACCCTTAACCGGCGTTTAAGTACCCCTAGCCCGTAACAATATTTATTTATGAACCAGTGATACAATGAGAATACAATAAGGGGGAGGGGTGTAAAATATTGTCATGTAAGTATATACAGATTTGGACTTGGGAGGTTTTCGTGCTGAACGTAACATTTAATTAATTGTACAATATTAAATTTGTTATTTATGTAATTAAATTAACCTGCTAAGTTCAAACTTAGGAGTATTAGGATCAGGCTGTTGATAATGATGAATTTGATGTGCATCTAAACTTGGAATTGGATTGGATATCAACCTTTTTTTAGGCGAACAATTTAACGATAGAAACCTGGCACCCTTTTTAAGAAGTATGTTTTTGGTGGGATAATTTCTAAGGAAATGTTTCATACAATGAATAATCAGATTTACGATTTATAAACGTACTTTAAAATAAAAACACTTATAAAAGACCTGTAAAGTAGGCAAAACGGAAAATTAACAAGTCCAATAAATTAAAAAACAATATTCAAAACCTTACTTACCCTAATGTTAAAAAATTAGTACATTTTTTTATGGGTCAGCCAACAGCTACCCACTTCACGCTATTCTATTACCAACCTTATTGCTATTACCCACTTTACCTTTTATAGTTTAAATGCAATTTAATTATTAGAACAAAGCCAAATGAAAAATCGATCAAACACACTAACAGTTCAATCACAAAGCGTTCAAATGGTTCAATTAATTATATCAGTTAGTTTTCCAATAATTGCTTCGCTACTTGCCAACTCTCGGTTGAAGTAGGTACGTTCTTCTTTCGCTTTGACTTTTTTCATTGACTTCGTTTGTAAAGCTTTGTTGATTTCCCTTAATGGAAGAATTTCAATGCCTTTGGGAAGTTGTCCTCAACCAAATACGGGATTCTTATTCGGTTCCAGGCCTCACGAGTTTGGAAATATACATTTCTTGTAATTGTTAAGTCAGTGTAGGTCCATAAGTTTGTTGGACTCACCTTTGTATTCAATTCTATTCTAATTTTCACTATTGTTTTATAGACTTGGTTGGTAACAACAGTAGAATTGGTCGAGGAAACTCTTCGTTATTTAAGACTTTTGAAATTACTTCTTAATACCATCTTGATTGCTAAGGTTTGATGAGAATTTAAAAGACGTTAAAGGAATATTTCGTGAAGGTTTTACCTAGAGCTCCCGGTCCTATTTCAAGACTACTATTTCAATATATTTTATATACAATATGTAAAGAAAACCCTGTCCGATCCGTGAAGGTATTGTCAGTTATCGATAACTGTTTGTAATAATGCCTACAAAGCCGAGCTAAACTTATAAAAAATAATCCTCCTAAAAAATAAACATTATTTTGCAAAAGGAGGTAACTTAATACATGTGCGGTAGGCAATACATGCGCGGGCGAAGGGGGCAGGGCACGCGGCACGCGCTCGCATCGCCCATAATAATAACGTCCAAAATGGTGTTGTCACTTTATAAAAAAATACCAAATTTTGTGGAAGTTGGAATTAATTCGCGGAAAAAAAAATTCAAAATTCATCGATATTGTTAGTATGATGATTACGTAAAATTTCCGATGTTATTTGGTTATGTGTTTACCTAACCTTTATTATCCTTATGGGTCGGACGGGGTTTCCTTTACATATTGTATATTTTTATATTTTAATATATGTAGGTATATATGTAGTAGCATATGTTTCTATTTTAATAGAAAAACATTAAACGTCTACCAAAGAATTAGTTTTGTTAAAATAAGTCAGTAAAGTCTAAAATGGATCATATGGAAAAGGATAATTGCAAGTATAAGGTATAAAAGTTTCGTGGCAGATTGTTAAAGGTAGACTTAGCTGAACCTTTATTTATACCTTAACACAATCATCCCCTTCTATGTGCATATTCGGTAGTCGTTATGGATTGTCAGAAGCTTTGACAACCAGTCTTCCTAAGGCTTATCGTATTTCCCATTAACTTGGTTGTGGGGGTCGTACAGGCAAAACTATATAGGCAAAATACCAATATTTTACTAAGCGCCACTTTGTAAAATATTGGTATTTTTCTGCTTAGACTAAAAGCTGGCCCTGGTATAGTTTGAAAAAGACTAGGAAGAGATAAGATATAGAGGTTCGGTGTAACCATTTCTGTAGGAAAGTACAAATCAAATAATATTACGTGCCAACAAAGTTAAAAAACCTTCACGCGTATTGTTTTCAAGAACAAATTTTTAAAATAAACTGGGAAAGATAGCTTCAATACTTCCTGCATTGCAATAAAAAGCTTATGCAATAAGGAACCGACAATCTTTTCAAAATGTTAAAAATATACAATCGTTAGAAGAGAAGAAGCTATTGTAAACTATTTATTATGTACGACACTTTTCCGAAGAAGCAATTGCAGGTTTTGCAACTGAAAATAGTTAAGAGTTAGACTGGTTAAGATGAACTCACATTGGTGTGGATCAGGCAAATTTCTGCATATCATCCTATTCTTAATTCTGATATACACGATAAGTTCACTCTTAGCGATAAGATCTCCCATTTGTAAAATCTTCACTTTCTATAAATGTTCTGTAATAGGGATGTATCCGTCGTATGAAAATGAAAAAAAAAAAAAAAAAATTAGTCCATTTTATAGAAAATAAGACCCGTATTTTTTATTTTGTCGAAATTACCAAAGACTACTGAGATATAGCGTAATAAAGTTACGGAGTGGGAGCTAATTACGTCACGCCGTGGAATATTTTGTGCCACGGCGTGACGTCATGCGACATTTCAAATCAATATATCTTCCTAGTGGTGAAAACACCAGCCCCTCAGGTATGAGTGTGCTGGTTCGATTCCAGGTCAGGCAAGTACCAATGTAACTTTTCTAAGTTATATATACTTTCTAAGTATATCTTGGACACCCGTGACTGATTACAAGGTGAAAGAAAACATCTTGAGGAAACCTGGGCTATAAAAGTCTGAAATTGCCAACCCGCATTGAGCAAGCGTGGTGATTACGTTTAATCCTTCTCTGTATGAGAGGAGACCTGTGCCCAGCAGTGGGACGATAAAAGGTTGATGTTGATTATGATGATGATATCTTCTTAAGTATTTGAATGAAAAAAAAAAAATACGTGTACAATATTTTTTATAAATCTATCTGATGGACATTAAATAATTTTTAGGATACAGCCCAATTTATATGGTATACATAATAAAGAGTATTCTATTCCATTTTAAGTTGGCTAACTTAACAATCAACTACATGAACAACAACAATCAACTACAACGTAATAAGCTGGGACCAAAAGCATCATTGTTCATTTGATGGTCTTTGACAGTTGTTACGGGGTCAGAAGTCCAAAAGTCTGACAACTACTCTTACCCAGGGGTCACCAAGTAACTTGGTTGTGGGGTCAATAGGTAGTAGTTCCATATAAAATACGCATATTCAGATGCATCTGGTTGTACCTACAGTATGCCGAGCTCAATAAAGTTGGGGAGAGGTTAGACAGAATAGTTTTTGATTCGAAGTGACCGAAGTTACTGAAATAGAGAATTTCAGTCACTTCGCTCACTTCAAACCTGAAAAAAAATTCTATACGTTATATTGCTTCATATTTCGGTATAGTTACGTGGCTAAAACATAATATATCCATTACAAAATACACTATAATATCTCAAATCAACCACCTTTTTTTTTCTTAGGATTGGAAATCAACAAATGACTTCTCCCGCTCTGGGCGGAGCGGAAGGGCGTGTCAGAAGTCAACCACCTAGGGACATTATAAAGTCTTATTTAGAAAGTAAAAAATGATCAGAAGTAGTTTCAGTACACAACGAAAAAAAATAAGACAATAGAGCAGTGGTGGCCCAGTGTTAACGGTCTGGACTTACAAATTGTAGGTCGTGGGTGCAAATCCAGGTAACGACCATTACGCTGAAGGAAAAAATCGTGATAAAATCGAATCTTGTTTTTGAACCAAATACTTCGAAGACACATCTCGCATCTACCAACCCGTACTGGGCCCGCGTGTTGGATTAGGGCTCATTCACTCTTACTGAAAGGAGGCCTGTGTCCCAGCAAAATTGTATTTGCTCACATTTAGGTATGTTGCGGATTATTCCCCGTTCAGCAATGTAAATATTCTCAATTTAACCCACATTTTGTGAAAGTCGAAGTTCTTTTCCGGCTATGTGTACAGATCCTTTGAATTTGTTTACGTAGGTGTAGCTTGAGAGCCGCTCCGAGCAGTTCCAATTTCAAAATGCAACTGGGCGGATAGATCGTGTCACGTTACGAAGTAAATTTGAAACCACTTCAATTTACATCTGTAGTCTTAAAAAGTGGAGTCTCAATTTAAATTTCGTATGTGTTCCATAGAGTTTTCTATCTTAAATTTTAAATAATCGAAATAATTTACATTCTCCACCATTGACCATTCTCAGTATTTCTTTTTAGAACCTGACCCTGCCTGACCTGAAAGAATAATTTAACAGTTTTGGAATTATAATTATTATTTTTTTTTTTTCAGAATCTGTTATTTTACTTACAAATGATTGTAACTGTAAACAGTAGAATACATGCTGCCGATAAGCAATGCCAATAGAAAATGATGACTAGGAGTTTCTAGTACTGCACAAGTCGTTAGTCTAACTCCTGTGTGCACTATTAGGCAACCCGCTTTTCCATAATTGACTGCTGCAACTTGAGCATAGCAATGAGTAGTTGGTATTAAGTGTTTGTGTTTACGTCAAAACAGTTTTCGTTGGGTTTACTTATGACCAAACGGTTTTCGTAAAGCTTATGCTAAATTAGAATTTATATTTTAGACTAGCTGCGCCACCTACGCGGTTTCACCCGCGTATGTTTCGAAATGTTTTTTTATATACTCCGCTCGTATTAGTCGCAGCGTGATGTTATATAGCCTTGAGCCTTCCTGGATTAACGGGCTATCCAACGCAAAAAGAATTTTTCAAATCGGACCAATAGTTCCTGAGATTAGCGGGTTCAAACAAACAAACATACTCTTCAGCTTTATATATTAGTATAGATAAAATTTGGCCTGTATTTCACTTGTATTTTCCAAAGGGTCAGGAAGAACTCTACCTGACCTTTTGGAATACAAGTGTGTTGTTATATATTATGTATGGAGGAGGACGACGAGAAGTTGTTGCTAATAATAGTCATCATCAATAAATATGATGCCAAAAGCCTTCCTAGAATCAAAACTCTGTACTTAAAGAAAAACTTTCGGTAACTTAACTTTCACTATTCAATCTATAGAACTGAATTCCGGTCACGCTTCCGAATCCATTTGTTTTTTCGTACGTGACAAATACACTATTTCTAATTTCCACAAAAGTCCGGAAAAAAATGCGGTGACAGGTAGGTGAAATTTTAAAGCAATATTCGAAGCGAGAAACCGACTTGGATGCGGTGAAATGCCTTTTTCAATTCTCCGGCGGTATCGGATGCGTGGAATAAAATTCACGTCTGGGGTACGTGATCTCTGTGGCACAGATGCCAGAGGACGGCGTGACTAGCGTCTTGCGTCTCCAATGCGGAATGCAAAAATTCACAATTGATATTTTTATACGTCACATGGCATTGTTATGTGTAGAATTGTTGTTAAGTTGTAGAGAACTATTTCTAGTGGAAATTAAAACTCCTCAATGTGGGATACAAAATTTTCTAGTAAAAGTATCCATAATGGAAAATATGATTCGGTGAATTTCGCCTGTGTTTGATTTGGACAATATTTTCCTTTTATTTTACTAAGAACAGGGCTATTACATTATTTTTTCATGAAATAAAAATACATTAACATTTAAATTAGATTGAACAGCTGTTGCTATTCCGCCCTTAAGCAATTCAGCGAGTAAGACAATTTAGTAGGTACCTATTTCACGAAAATAAGACCAGTTCGCAAAAATAGCGAAAGTAAATTATTAACCAAAAAGCAAGAATAAATAATCCGAAAAAGACATTCATCTCAGTTTTCTGAAAGCTTTAAGCACATTTGATAAATGTTTGTTTGCGCAACTAACAAGTTGTGACTAATCTCTTAATCTTGCCGGCGCTAAGGCTGCTGCATCCAGACACTTGCATCTCTTATTGTCAGAAGTTAAACAAAGCCGTTTAAACTTCGCTGTTATTGTTCTAAGATCAAAGGTTTAAATTTGGATAGTAATAAGTTGCTCGTAAATGTCAAGAAACTATTGTCTGCTTCAGTACTAGCAAAACTATGTCATTTTTGAATTTATATGTTCATTTGTGAATCTATAAACGTCATTTTGTGGCACAATCAACTCATTTATCTACAAAGAAACTTGTTTTTGACCGAATTACTAGCAAGAATCCGATAAAACCACTTATTCTTCCGCCTGCAAGTTATAAACTAAAGAACTTTCCGATAACTTTCTCGGAACTACGGTTGGTAAAGGAAATTCAAAGTCAGCATCGTGTAAGTTATACAAATAAAACAAACGAAGCTTAAATCTGCAGTCCGCGATCAAATCCGCTAAGACAGCGATTTCTTTTTCCTCTAACTCATAAATAATTTCCTCAAAAATATGGCGGTCTCGTACGGAGAAGAAGACATATCTTGAAGGACAACGTTAAGTAAACGCAGTAGTAATGCGAGCTCAAACCGCTGAGGGCGTAAAGTTGGAAACACACTGGGGACGCCCCGGAACATTGTTCCCCGACACGGATTGTGCATAACGAGAGCGTCTTCTTAAAAGTTGTACCGCGATTATTTGGAGCTGTATTTGTTTGAACGTATTTTTCAATATAAGTTTGTTGTGATATTCATGAATCTTTCAGGCAATGAAACATTAAGTAGTGGATTTTGAGCTTTATATTTTTAACAAGCGACCCGCCCTGGCTTCGCACGGGTGCAATGCTATTACTAAATACACAACAGAAAAGCTGTGAACGTCGTAGTATAAAAAAACATGCCCGCTCGCGACGCACTTGGTCGGGGCGGACGCGACGACCCGCAATTTTTAAATCCGTAATATCTTCAAAAATATTAATTTAAATCTTATGCTGTAAAGGGCGATTTAGATCTATATTAAATCAACAATGAACTAAAGGTATTAAATTGGATAAGGATTAATGTTGTATTGGATAAAATCACTTCAAAAATTAGCCGGTATTAATCGTAAAAAGCCAGTGCCAAAAACACTTGCTTATACACCTTTTTAATGTGTACAATTTTTACTACATTATTTTGATAAATCTCGTAGTTCAGCCTGCGGTTCATTGCAAACACGAAAAAATGTAATTATTTAAGACATCCCATTAGAAACCTCAAAAATAATAGTATTTCACCACAATTTAGTGAATGTTATTATACATATAAACCTTCCTCTTTAATGACTCTATCTATTTAAAGAAATCGCATTAAAATCCGTTGCGTAGTTTTAAAGATTTAATCATACAAAGGGACATAGGAAATGAGAAAGTGACTTTGTTTTATAATATGTAGTGATAGTATATAAACTTACAAGAATAAATATAAACTTATAAGAATAATAGGAGTTTAATTTGTGTTCGTATTTACTCAATTATAAAAGATGTTTTAAATATAATGAGAACCAACGTTTAAAGCTCAAATTTTACTTTGAAATCGTAAAGTTATAAAGACTGGTTTATTGTGGTGACGTTTAGGTATAAATTGACGAAGCACAAACTAAATGGATTATTTCCAGGACGAGGATGGAGTGCTAAAAAGGTTGGCGAACTTTTTGAAAATAAAACTCATTATCTTACAAAAAATATTATAAAAAAAACCAACTTTTCAAACATCATTATGGTATCAATTGAGTTTCTGATATCTAAGTTGTTGATAAGGCTTTTAAAATACTTAGTAAAAGTAACAGAGTTTGCTGTATTAAACGAAGTCTTATATAAAAGAGGATTTTTAATATTCCGCTGTTGTAAGGTTTTGCAATCTAATTTGCAAACATACAAATAAAAAAAAAAAAATATTTTGAACGATCATCATCATCTCTGCGTTAATCCCAGTTGCATCCGAAGCTTTATCAGCTTTGGAGTCTGGGGTCCACTTTACCAGTCTAACCGCTGATTTTGGCTAAACTTCGATATTATCCGTGAAGCGACTGCCGTCTGACCTGCACAACCCGAAGGCGATATCGAAGCATTGCAGTTAGACCAATTGTTGAACTTTTGAGGGCTCCAACAACAAGATTTTTGTCTAACAACAATTAAATGTTCGTATGGCAACCGGGAGAAACGGCTTAACGTGCTTTTCGAGGCACAACCTTTTGAACGATAGAATAGTCAATAGATAATGGTAAAAAACTATAAAGTTGTTGGAAATAATAATAAACATGTCACTTTAATTCAATACAACGTCTAATGCGGAAATAAATAGAATTCAATTTATTTTTACTCAGTGTGCAAATTGCGTTCACAAGCGCACATTATGATAAATATGATGTCAGTACTCGCAAAGCGTTGGCATCGGCAGTGACGTATGGAAATTTGAGATAGGCTTGACCTTTTTTTTTTGTTCTGGGACTTCTCCCGCTCTAGGCGGATCGGAAGGGTGTGTCAGACTTTTACTGACTAAAACCCACCCGGGTTTCCGTGTTTTCACTTTCCTATGCGCCAGGGCCACGGTTTCTTTTTTATTTTTACCCGACTACGGCAAAGCAAAAGGAGGGTTATGATTTTGACAGGCTATGTATGTATGTACCTATGTATGTATGTATGTATGTATGTATGTATGTATGTATGTATGTATGTATGTATGTATGTATGTTCATCTGTTCCCTCGTAACTTCTAAACGACTTCTAACTATTGCATACTTCTAAACTTCGAAGTATGCAATATTCACCAAGTAGAATAAATTTTCATGTTTGGAAAGGCGTAGTCACACGTTCTCAAGGTGCTACGGTAGGTAGGTATATGTAACGTGTGACTACGTCTTTCCAAATATGAAAATTTATTCTACTTGGTGAATATTGCATACTTCAGAATAGTATTGACATTATTGTCAATTTACAACGAAGGCATCTTGGTAGAGTCTACTTTGTCCATTTACTTGCAACTACATTAGCAACTTTGTTCCGTTCAGTATTCTGAAAATCTTGTTTTATACTTTTTCAGCGTCGTTTTTTGTCGTAGTTGGGTTTTAGTTTTTCTTACTTTTTATTATTAAAACAGAGTCTAACTATACTAAGTACAGATTTTGATTCTAAACGAAACAGGTAACGTGCACAGTATAGTAAATTATATAAATCACGCCACAATTGAATAACAGGGTCTCAGTGTGCACATAGGGTTGGCAAGCGCATTTGATGAAATTGATGTCAGAGCTCGTGCCGACGCTACGTCGACCCACAAAGCTTCAGTGACACGCGGCAACCTACGACAGCCGTGACTTTAATCGTGATTGCTTCTTTCTTATTCGAAATATTATTTATAAGAGGCTTGAGACTCGAGACGGTCTCCAAAGCCTAGAGCACAGCCGTAGAGTAGCCAGTCTTTCGGTGTTCTATAGGATGCATTTTGGGGAGTGTGCGAGGGAATTGCATGATTTAATTCCCCCATCTCCGTTCCACCATCGGACGACCCGTCGTACGGCAAGTTTCCACCCTTACGTTGTTAATACAACGACAACAACAACTTGCAACAAATTGCCGGCGGCGGTGTTTTCGTCGGACTACAATTTGAGCGTCTTCAAGGGTAGAGTGAATAGGCTTTTAATAAACTAGCGCGCTTTACCATCAACGATTGCATCACTGCTTACCATCAGGCGGGATAGCGGTGAAGCACTAGTTTATAAAAAAAAATGTTTAAAAAATAATAATAAAAAAATATCTAAAAGTAACCCATATTTTCTTATATTGTATTGAATATAATATAATATAAATCTCTTTTATATTCTATTGAATAGAATAGTCTTATTAATATAAATTAAATTATTATAAAATTTATGTACTCATAACTGTTAATGAGGCAATCAATGTTGTTGAACCGTCAAACCGAAAACCATTGCTATTAATAGGCCATTATGCAATCACTCCATAGCTTTTTTATTTTTGAGTCATATACGTATCTCTCCATCTTAAAAGAAACTAGAACGGATTAGGACAAGAAAACGTACAGCGAGTGTAACGTTCTAGCCTTTTATTCTTCAAGGAAGAAACTTTTAAAATGCAGTGCCATGTGCTTTTATACCCTTTAACATTAAATAACGGCCACCAGGTGGCGTACTGAGCAACTTCAGAAAACAAAATATATTAGTTTAATCCAGTTTGCAAAGACTACCGTTTACTAATCCGAGACGGTATTTTGTGTATCGGATGTCAGTTGCAAGAAGTCTCAAATTATTTACACAAACATTTTATTACATTAAAATAAAAACCTAAAAGGAGAATGCCAGATTTCAGCCTACACAACTTTTAAAATTAAACTCATCCTCCACAAAGTTCTTACCACCAACAATTTAAATATAAAATATAAACTAACAAAATGTATTTAGTACTTTACTGAAACCTATCCATTAATAAGACATTTTAATAAGTAATTAATTTAGGTTGTGTCAATTCCAGATTTCAATAAAAAAAATGTTGCCAATCTTGCTACTTTAATCGATAACGCTAAATAAATAAAACGTGCCACTGTAATCGATAATTGTATTTTAAAAATATTATTTATTATTTAGATAGTTCTAAATAAAAAAATGTAGTCTACTTTTTATTTACCACCTCATTATTCTCATTTCTTCTTAGTATTTTCTTAACATACGTCCTGTTTTACAGTTAATAGTAGATTCATAGATGATTATAAAAAACGAAATTCAAAAAAAATCGATTTTCCATCTGTGATCGTCAAAATCTTGCGTACCTACTCAAAACTGACAATTGACATTGATACAATCTTGTATTGTTATTTGAGTACGATTCGGTTTTCTTTCGCTGTTTTTTTTTCGTATTCATTAATTTATATTACGTTTACGCAAGTTATATAATTATTGTGTTATATTTATACCACCACACATTTTGTGACAATGTCTCATCAACTACGTTGTGTTAATTGTGGTATAAATGTATTACGAATGCAGCGTCATTTAGTTGAATCTGAATTCTGATGATGTCCGTTCATTGTTATGGCAATGGACTTCACTTTCAGAGGTAAAGTACGATTCATATTAATAGAATATATACTAATTTAGCTAAGCTAAATGTTGAATTGTAACATAATTGTATTTTGTTTGTTTTAGATTCCAAATGACTACTCTGTGCATATGCCGTCAACATTGCAGGATGATGATAATCAGTTATCAACTTTAGAGGCAAACAAAACTCGGGCTGTTACTATCTGCAGATGGGTGATTGAAGTTGTGAATGGGATTTTTAAACAACGGTTTAAAATATTCCGACACGACTTCAACACCAGAGCTTCACCACATGTCATGATTGACTTTTCTATTGCTGCTGCCCTAATTAATAGATTTCGACCACTGCTCACAGACAGGTTTGATGCTGCCCAGATATTAGAAATCATCCAACAAAAAATGTTCCAAAATAATACTTTAAGTGAGTTTATTATACAAAATGATAATAATAGAAGAAGGGCACAGTTCTCAAACATAAATGTTAATTAATAACAGCAATGTAACTGAGTTTCCCCAGCTAGATTTTCACGATTTGATTTTGATAGCTCGTGGTACCTACCTACCAACTCCGTCAGGCTCGATCTTATTACGGTGAGCATATTAGTTTTAATGGCCGATATAAGATAGAAGTGTGCAGGGAGGTATCAATCAATAATCTAATAGAACAATTGTCTTTCTCAAAGCTCTTGGCTTTTAAGAGCAAAAATTCAAAGTCGCCATATAAGAAGAAAAGAATATTTTGTTTATGTGTTGATTGATAACAATTCAAATGGGAGGGAGGCAATAAGTCAATATTATTGCAATTGTAAGGTAGGCAAACGAACTGTGGGATGCTGTTCCCACATTATGACCATTTTATGGTATTTAGGTTGGACTCGGCATCAAAACAATATTGAACCCCCTGCACAGTTTCTTGATGAATTACTAATCGAATTTGATAATGAAATTGATGATGATGATAATAATTGATTATGGTAAAAAATAATAAAACTATTTATTAGTTTATTTGTGTTTAATTTTCTCTCCGTGAAAAAACATAACCTCCCATTTAAAATGTCTGAATAACTTCTTTCTTACAAATTCAATGTAAAAGTGGATATCACAGAAATACTTTTGACATTAAACTGCACAAATAAACATTGGAATATTCACTGTTAGGGACAAATTAATATTGAGCCAAAGTTACTATGGAGACCTGGCATTGTTCTTTTCTTGTTATTTTCATTTGATAAATCTGTCAACCTAAAGATAACCTAAAGAGATGCTACACTCAATTTCGGGTAAAACTAATTAGTATTTCCACTAAACTACTAAAATTACTTTGAAGCTCTTCGTATCAAAAGAACAGTACTTGGAAATACTCAATACTTTTAACAGCCGGTTCCAACAATTTTGGGGAATAGGAATTCATTTCCAAAATTTGAGCAATTTGATGTAAAATACACAAGATGTGACTTAATAAATAAAAATAAACTATAAATATCAATCAACTATAAATATTTTCTATGCTGATGTTAGGAATTCTTTTTTAATATAGTGAGTTAAATATGCAATATGGAAAGAAAACCCTGTCCGATCCGTGAAGGTATTGTTAGGTATCGATAATTTCTAGATTCTACTAATGATATCGATATAATTGATTTCGATAGATTCTATTAATGCCCCATGTATAAAGCCGGGCTAAAGTTAAAAAAATATATTATTTCGCAAAAGGAGGTAAATTAATACATGTGCGGTAGGCAATACATGCGCAGGCGAACGGGGGCAGGGTACCTACGCGGCACGCGGTCGTAAATGCGTCGTAAAAATTAGTTTTTGCGTAAGAGAGTAACAAAAATCCATCCATCCATTTATACAAACTTTCACGTTTCTATAGAAATTTCTTTCAGCATACCTACGACAGTAACAAGAGTTTTCATGGAGTTGCTTGGCCGTTCTTGTCCATAGGCAGCTACTACAATATGTAAAGAAAACCCTGTCCGACCCATAAGGATAATAAAGGTTAGGTAAAAACATAACCAAATATAATATAAAATTTTACGTAATCATCATAGTAACAATACTAATGAATTTTAAAATAATCTTTTTTTCCCGCGAATTAATTGCAACTTCCCCGAAATTTGGTAATTTTAAAAAAAGTGACAACACCATTTTGACGGTACGCTTATGCGATTCGACCACGCGTCGCGTGCCCTGCCCCCGTCGCCCGCGGAAGGGTGTCCTATCGCACATGTAATAAGTTACTTCTTTTTGCAAAATAATATTTATTTTTTTTAGGGGGATTTTTTTTTTAAACTTTTGTCCGGCTTTGTCGGCATTAGTAGAATCAGTTACCGATTCCTAACAATACCTTCACGGATCGGGCAGGGTTTTCTTTACATATTGTATGCTTTGGAATGGGCCACTAGCTCTATCTTTCTGACTGACCGACCTTGACAATTTAAAAGTTCCTGTAATTGGTTTGTTTGAAATAAGCGCAAGATTAAGTTTGTAGAGAATAATAATAATATAAAAATATTTTTAAACGAAAGTCTCACAAAAACAAAATATTTCCTTTCTGCAAATTATACACAGTGCGTATCCAAATGCGTATGTTTATGTAATGTGTGCATCATTATGATGGTTATTTTTAGCTAAATTAATATTATTTTTGATTTGACCTTTGCCATTAACAGTGGGGTGAAGATGTACGAACATATGAGGTTGATTCGGCTCCTCTCTCCCTTACTTGTTTACCTTTGAAATTGGATATAACGGCGGTATTATCAGAGGGATAGTAAGGGTGAAAATTTAATTACACTTCGGTGTTTTGCCTACAAACGATACGTGAAACTACATAGCTGTTAGTAAAGAATGTTTGTGAAGCTTTGAAACTTGAATTATTTTGGTGTTTTTTTTTATAATTATAAACTATGTGTATAGTGCTTTCAATCCTGCCAGATGGTAAGCGGTGTGTGAAGTGATGTAATCGTTGATGGTAAGCGCGCTAGTTTATTAAGAGCTATTCACTATACCCTTGAAGACACTTAAATGGTGGTCAGACGGAAACACCACAGCTGGCAAATTGTTCCAGTCCCTCGATGTACGCGGTTGATATAAAAGACGAGGCGAAAGGATTCAACATCGTAAGGACGGATACTCGCCGTAAGACGGGTCGTCCGATGATGGAACGAAGATGGAGGAATTAAGTTAAGCAATTCTCTCGCACTCTCTCCAAAATGCAGCACAGTTGTAGAGAGATACCTGCCGGATGCTCGGGCTAGTAGGGAATCAATCCGGTCCGAAAGAGAGGCCATGGTTGAGCGAACGAGTGTTGCACTGCAGGCAGTCTCCGAATGGGGCAATGCCAATCTTGTATCATTCAATGCCGCCAAAACACAGGCGTGTCTTTTCACCGCCAAAAGGAGCCCGTTCACCTTGGCCCCTACTTTTCGGAATGTGTCCTTGGAGTGTTCCGACCGCCTTCAGCTTTTGGGAGTTGAGATTTCCTCGAGCGAATAGCGATGCGACCACGTGCCGCATGCCCCGCCCCCCTTCACCCGCGCATACATGCGCGGGTGAAGGGGGGCAGGGCTATCGGGTTGCCTACCGCACATGCATTAAGTTACCTCGCTTTTTCGAAATAATATTTATTGGCGTTAAACTTGGCGTTATCGCAAAGGTCCGGCAGTGCTTCACACCTGGGCAGCTTCTAATGTTATACAAAGCACAGGTCCGTTCGTGTGTGGAGTACTGCAGCCACGTTTGGGCTGGTGCTGCCAAGTGTCACCTGGCCACTTTGGATTCAGTGGAGAGACGTGCAAAGAGGCTGATTGGAGACCCTGATCTAACTCGAGTCGGTCTCCAAAGCCTAGAGCACAGGCGTAGAGTAGCCAGCCTTTCGGTGTTCTATAGGATGCATTTCGGGGAGTGTGCGAGGGAATTGCATGATTTAATTCCCCCATCTCCGTTCCACCAACGGACGACCCATCGTACGGCTGGTTTCCACCCTTACGTTGTTAACACCACTACAATCCGGACGAAGCGTTTCGCCTCCTCCTTTATACCGCGTACATCGAGGGACTGGAACAATTTGCCAGCGGCGGTGTTTCCGTCGGACTACAATTTGAGTGTCTTCAAGGCTAGAGTGAATAGGCTCTTAATAAACTAGTGCGCTTTACCATCAACGATTGCGTCACTGCTTACCATCAGGCAGGATTGCGGTCAAGCGCTGGTTTATAAAAGGTAAAAAAAAAAAATGCATCCTATAGAACACCAACAGGCTGGCTACTCTTCGCCTGTTTTGAACTCTCGCTGTTTTGAACTAATTCTGAGTCGCCAATTAGCCCACCGAATCCAAAGTTGCCAGGTTTTGCAGCACCAGCCCAAATGTATCTACAGTACTTCACACACGAACGGACCTGTGATTTGTATACCATTAGAAACTGTCCTGGTCTGAAGTACCGCCGTACCTTTGCAATAACGTCAAGCTTTCTGGCAACCACCTTGGCTATGGACTTAAACCCCGCAAAATTTAGGTTCGAGGAAACTTCAACAACTCGCAGAAGCTGAGGGCAAGTTTGGGTTGAAAGTTTTTAAGACCATAAAATTTTCTTACTGGAAAAACCCCGAACTAGATAGAGAAATAGGTTTATTTTTCCCAGAAAGACGTGCGTACGAAAGATAGTGGCTGAATTGTGAGAAGGAAAATATAGTCAGAGATATTGAAGAAGAACTCCAAAAACTTTAACCATTTCAAATATCTATGTATAATCTAACAAAAGTGTCAAAATTTTCTTGTAGACTTTAGTATTCGAATACTATTCAAAGTCGTGACAATACGAACTAAAGAATTCCCAAGCGTTTTCGTGTAGGTACTAAAAGTATGAAGAGAAACTGAAAAATCAATTTATGTATAATATATCATTTTGATTCATAAAGCCTTTACTGAATGTGGTTGTAGAAAGCGAGCTTGCAGCATAAAGTATTTTTAGATAAGTGATTATGTATTTGTTGATTTTGTGTATTTCAGACGATATTTTCTGCATTGGTTTTTGATGAGGATGACATGTGTTATATGAATCTGGCTGGCTGAAAATGGCTTATTGTGTGGTTCAGTAATTTGGCGAAAATTATTTTTTTATTATTCATTCTTTAATCTACACAACGAAAATAGATAAAAAGAAATAAGTATATAATTTTAATGTTAAATTTCAAATTGGTATTATCACACAGTAACAGTAAGTTAATCTACAGCGAAATATATACGGTCCTTAAACCCAATTAAAAATAATTTGCCAAAAAGAAAGGAGCACAAATTCTCAAGCTAACAGTGCTTTCATAAGCAATTTCAGATAACAGACTGTATCGCTATAAATTTCCAAAGGATACTATGGAATAGTATAATCATGCATATCGGTTTCCTGAGGATGCATAGTGGTTTATGACGTCACTGCAAAGTTATGGCGGGTGTAGGTCACGTAGAGTGTCGGTTATAAACATACGCCATAAAGCGGGCGTGGACTGGTAACGACACAAAATTACAATGGGTATTTGAGCTTTTATGAAGTTGAAAATTTTAAATAAGTAGTATAAAGTTGTTATCGTTTGTGTTCTTATGTGCACTTTTATTGGTTTTGAATAAGCTTTGCGTTGTGTAATTCTTTGTGGCATCCTCAAAAAGGGATTTATTTAATACTTTAATCATTTTAGTGCTTCAGTTTCAGAAATGTGACTGGAGCTTATTGAGAGGTAACAGGAAGAAACCGTGGCCCTAGGCTACAGGCAAGTGAACTAACACGGGTGGGTTTTAGTCAGTAAAAACCTGACACGCCCTTCCGCTCCGCCCAGAGCAAGAGAGGTCATTTGATAATTTCCCATCCCAAAACAAAAAAGAGGTAAGAGTAATTATGAAATAGCGTTATTTCCAAGGTTGCCCACCAATTGCCTGGCTGTTATTTTTTTTTTATATATTATAAACCAGCGGTTGACCGCAATCCTGCCTGATGGTAAGCAGTGACGCAATCGTTGATGGTAAAGCGCACTAGTTTATTAAGAGCCTATTCACTCTAGAAAATCTGTTAGTAAGGGTGTTAGGGAAACAATTTCGTGTCCATCAAGAAGTAACATACATAGGTAGGTAGTACTGGTGTGCGATCCGCCGGGAGTTCCGGAGTCCGGAGATTGACATAACCTTTCGTGTTTTCTAAAGACAGGTTGCCCAGAGGATTTTCAGATGTAAAAACAAGTAAAGTTTTACTTCACCATTCAATACACAATTTCAATTTCAATGTGATTGCACGAGAAGGATTGCAGTCAGTGATCCTCGGATAAAAATGCACTTGAATAAAAAAAAAAAAATATTTTGTGCTAAATATTTTCATAAGGTACTTGAAAGCTGAAGTCATTATTATCATCTTAGCGTTAATCCCAGTCGCAACCAAAGCTTTTTCAACTTTGGAGTCTGCGGTCCGCATTACCAGTCTAACTGCTGATTTAGGTCAAACTTCGATATTTTCCGTGAACAAACTACCTTCTGACCTCTACCCGAAGGCGGTATCGAAGCGTTGCAGTTGGACCAATTGTTAGACTTTTGAACCCGTAACGACTGTCATTAGATGTTGGTATGGCAACCGGGACTAAGGCTTAAAGTGCTTACCGCGGATCGACCAGACCAGTGCAAATATTCATATTTATGCATACAAATATTTGCACAGCGCAGGGATCGAACGCTACGCAGGTTGACTTTAAAGCTGAAGTAATATTTATAATATGTATAAAACCCGCAAATATAAATAATGTAGTGTGTGTGATTTTTTTATAATAATAAACTAGTGCTTGACTTCGATCCAGCCTGGTGGTAAGCAGTGATGCAATCGTTGTTGGTAAATCGCGCTAGTTTAATAAGACCCTATTTACTCTAGCCTTGAAGACACTCAAATTGTAGTCTGACGGAAACACCGCCGCCGGCAAGTTGCCGCAAGTTGTTTGAACCCGCATACCTTATCATCAGGAAAGCTGCTTTAAAGACAAGCAGGATTGCCACGTTGTATGGCGAAGATTCTTGTTCAAAATAGGCCAGCCACGTTAGTTTAAATTGCAAAGTTTGGAAAATTTCAGGTTAAGTGTTTTTATTTTCCAAATATATATATGTACTTAACACTTACTGTTAGAATATTATTTTATTGTTTTTCTTCAATACAAAATACAGCAATAAAGAGTTGGATTTACAGTTTTCAATAATGCGCAAACTGTTAAACTTTGCCTGGGTAGAAAAGTATTTTTCGAGAATGTATTGAACCAGCGAACTTATTGTATTGTTGCTCTTACTTAAGATGCAAAAGTTTACGCTTAATAGGAAGAGTTTTCACGCTCTGTAAACTGGCCGCTAAACATGGAAAACAATCATCGGTACAAGTTACGGTCAAAAGGGTAATTACCACCCATGCTCAGCGTTTAAAGTTTGTTGTTTTAGACCTATGAGTTTGTTTCGGCTTTCTTCTCAGATATAGTACTAGCAAATGCTGCGGTCATCAAACCATTTCAAAACTTTTTGGACCCAGCCGTCCCTTGCTGCCCTCTTCAGCGACGCCCTAAGCCGAGGTTGCCGTACCCCACAGCGGGTGCCCTTAGTGCGTAGTAGCTCGTACCCCTGGCTAAAGGGTTAAAATTCATTTAAGGCTACCACAGGATAGGAGTCACGGCCTCTCAAGGTCAACTTCGAGTTGTCAATACATAAAAAAGCGCGTGCGTTCTGTTTAGCTGACTTTCGAATTCAAAGTAGATATTTTAGGAACATTTTGGTATTGATTATTGTCGTTTTGTTTTCTTTCAATATATTTTGCTTCTAGTCTCTAAGACCATATATTGTATATATATGTACATGTTGGAGAGGCTAGTGGCTTCGACGGAAGGCAATTTTTATCCCTCGACGCGGACTGTGTAGAAGAAATATAGAAGTAAAAACTGCTGCTACAAAATGTTTAGCCTAATGGGTGGATAGTAGGAAATCATGCACCTTACCTCCCTTATAAGCTGTTCGGTCGGCCAGTAGGAGTCAGAGCAGCTTGGGGTCTCTACTAAGGTAGTTCCCATATTCGTCAGGCAGCACGGTTGTTCACTTCACAAGTTCCGCTCGCCACGTGTGTTTTAGTTCGTGGATAACGGTATCATTTTAATAAAAGTTGCTTAATGATTTATGTAGTAGTGGGGCAACGCTGTGACGTTATTTTGTAATGGCGGCACGTGCCGGTTCCCTCACGATGTTTTACTTCACCATGGTGATAAAATAATTTACATAAAGTAAAGCGCCTGGTGTCCAAGATATACTTAGAAAGTACATATAACTTTAGAAAAGTTACATTGGTACTTGCCTGATCTGGAATCGAACCCGCGCACTCATACTTGAGAGGCTGGTGTTTTAACCACTAAGCCACCACGACCTACAATTTGAAAATTGCGGTCGATACCACTAGGCTACCGCTTCTCTACACCCTTTGGATCCTAAAAACAAAGCTTAATATTTTATAGATATAATAATATGCTTCAGCGATCTTTGGCTATTCTTCGCCATTATAGAATAGATAGTATAATTAACTTCGTATGCCAACTATAGTCACTAGAGAGTATGTATACACTTGGCTTTATTTAAAAGCAATTTAATTCATTTCCTTTACATTTTCGAACTCATAGCTTTACGTAATATATCGTATTTCAACATTGCTTTCGTTGTTTCTCGAAAAATATCGAAATTGCCAAGTATTGACTTTGTAGTCCGTAGCTGTATAGACATAGTGACGAGATTAGTCTGGCGTTGACCAGCATAGTAAAATAGTACCACAGTATAAAAATCATACAGTAGGTCGACGCCTTTGATCTCGTGTAAAATGCCGACATCGTCTAGACAGTAACGCATCGGCCAGGGTTGTCACAAATAAACAATATTTATGAAATTATTTATTTATTGCAGATCAACATCGATAGCTGTATTATATTTAATTAATTTGTTATTTTTACTAAGGGAACAACTCGAGACCCATTTAAGTTATTTAGATGGCATTTTCGTAACCAGCACCCCAATCCACCTCGGAATTAACACCCATATCATATTAATATACATTTAAATTGGCGTCCGCCATCTTCGATTTCAAAAAGGGTGGCTTTTTCGTAACAAGCACCCCAATTATACTCAAAATTGACACTCATATCAAATCATAAAAAAATGACGTCCGCCATTTTGGATGTCAAAAAAGATGGCTTTTTCGTAACAAGCACCTCAATTATACTCAAAATTAACACTCATATCGAATTATAAAAAAACAAACACGTGTTAGCCCTTAATGATAGATACCGAGCTACGAACATCGTTTTGTTCGCAGCTGGGGTGCCGCTTACCCGCGTCTCGTCCCTTACACCCCGCACGATTTCTCTGTCTAGACGTCTTCGTCGGACGACTGTATGATTTTTAGACAGTGATAGTAAGGGTACTATCGTGGTAAGGGGACATGCAGGGGCATGTCCCTTGGAATCGTCCAGAGGCGTCCGTCTCTTAGTGCGTAATAAATTTATTCTGGTTCTTGGTTTACTTTTAAAAAAGCAATCAGTAAAAAAAAAAATTCTAACCACAATCATTCTGCAAGTACTTGTGTATACCGTTATTCATCACTGGCCAGGTATACTTCTGGCAAGTTAAACATTTATCTCGCCATCGGTCACGGCCCCGTTCGATTGGGCCAGTCGACTGCAACGTATGCAAATGAGTTAGTGTGACATGAACGTGTAATTAGGTTCGCAAAACAGGTTTAATTTCACTTGGAAGTCTGCTATATATATGTTTAAATATAGGGGAAAACGTAATGCAGATCAATAGGTTGTCGGTCAGAATGTAGTGGAGATGTATAAATGAAACAATTTTCTTTCTACTAATTAGATTTTATTATATCATGAGAATTCATGTGAATAATATAGCGCATACCGCAATATTGTATGTAGCGAGTGCAATGTACTTACTGAAACGCTGTAACGAGTCACTGTAAGCGGTATAAATTACGTTGAGTTACGCTCATCCTGTTGCAAATTACATTTTTTAAGGATTTGGCTCATGCAATCTGTCTGGAGTTTTCCTAACTAAATTGGGGTCAGTTTCCAGTCTAACCTGAAAATGCTGAATTTTTCATGTAGTATCTCACCTCCACGCTTGTTTAGTGCGGGTTGGCGATTCAGACTTAAAGTCCAGGTTTCCTCAAGATGTTTTCCTTCACCTTCAGTCATTGTTGTCCAAGATATACCTGGGGTTGACTGGTAGAGAATGCCTAAGGCATTAAGTCCGCCTCTGTACATGTCATGTGTGCAAAAGAATAAATAAATAAATATACCTACTTAGAAAGTACATATAACTTTAGAAAAGTTACATTGGTACTTGCCGGACCTGGAATCGAACCTGCGCACTCATACTTGAGAGGCTGGTGTTTTAACCAAACTCAATCCTTCTCTGTATGAGAGGAGACCTGTGCCCAGCAGTGGCTCGATAAAAAGGTTGATGATGATGATGATCTCACCTCCACAACAAATTTACTGACTGACACAATACCCCTTGGTAACAAAGGTTATAAGACTTCAGCTTCAGGGAACCAGCTAGGAAACAGCTGCTTGACGTGTTTTCAAGGCACAGAGGCGTATAGATATGAATGAAATGGTAAACAATCCTAGAACCGACCGCGTCAAGCATAGCTTGACTTTTGTTCGGCCAAAGCAATTATTATTAGTTAGCCACAAAGCCTTCCAAAGGATTAAATGAATAGCTTCTATTTATTTCATCCACACAAAGTTGAATCAAACCGAAACTTTCCTCATTCCAAACTTATTATCAATAACTATCCGATAGCTTTAATCGCGTGTGTGATCCGGAAAATTAGAAAGATAACGAGTATCCGATATTGGGTACAAACACTCCCCCGGACACAAATAGTCTATCAAAACCAAACAATAGCAAAAAAAGAAAATAATAGCTAAATAAGTAACGGTGGCGTATCGATAGGCCTTTGTTCAACGTAATTTTTGCGAAGAACACTGGACATGAACAAAAGACCTTTTGTACTCTCTGTAACGGATACCTGAAAAAGCTAATTGGGGACCGCCTGCTTTTGTCATGAAAGACTCGTAAATAAAGCTGAGGAAACAACCTCAAAACTATGACTAGTGATCAGGAAGTTGTGCTGGCTTCTGTTGACAGGCAATCTTGATACTAGCCTATTGTTAAAAAGTTTTCTTTATTGGCTCGCGAATAAAATGTCTATATTTTGTTCTATTTTGTTGCTATTACAGAAGATAAATGGCGTGTTTATTGTAAGCTCGTAGTTCGGTACAGAGAGGTAGCCTTTTTTTTTTGTTCGGATGGGAAATCATCAAATGACTTTTACTGACTAAAACCTATCCATGTTTCATCACTTGCCTGTGCGACGGTAAGGGCCTAGGTAGCCTAGCAACCCAGCTGTGCTACAATTATGGCGTAAATATGTGCTCTGTCCATTAGGTTCACCATCTTAGAAATTTATTATTCCAGATTACATAAAAGTGAACTCTAAACTGCGGAATAAAATAATTTTACTAACCGTTTAATATCATTGAATTAACTTATTGGTGACTTCTTAAATATCTCAAAATACTGTACATGTATTAGTTTTGATATAAAAACTCGCTTGTTCGATCTGCCAAAAAACTAAGTTTATGTTCTCGATCAAACGACATTTGTCATAGGTATATTTAAGGTTGAATAGAGTTAATTTAATCTATCTTCTTGAAACTTGAATCAAGTGTTTATCCCAAGTTCAAAGGACAATCATTATCAATGACGTCAACCGGTCAAAATTGAAATTTAATCTTGATAATCCCCCGTCAATAGGACTAACTAATACAGTCTGTGCGGTTGTACTGAGGGCCAAAGGGATGGACCATTTCCTTTGTGAACTTTAACTAAGTTAATAGGACAAGTTACGTCGTTAGCGGTAAAGGACAAATTCATCATGTTTCACAGGCAACTTGAGCGTATTACAAAATTTTACACCTTTTAAAATTTAATTCGGCTGACATTCCGGACGTTTTTCATTTTTATTCATCGGATTTTTAACATGGCTGTCGATATAAATGTTAGCATACAAGGGTTCACGATTTAAAATAGGAATGTGATTCCGTATTTTTTGGTTAAAGCTTTCATGCTGACGAAAATGGTTTGAAATTCAAATGTTTGCTAATACCTTTTAAATTTGTATTTTTGAACTTATAGGAGTATGAGAAACAGTGTGTCAAGCTCACTCGATTTCCATATAAAAGTGAGGATCCTCTGACCAGACCGGCGTTGTGTCTGACGGGCATTTGCCCAAAGGAGCGATAAACTCTGCTTGCGAGATGCAGAAATTTGCTTGACGACAGTATGACGCATTGTTCGCATTGTGGCGTTGTAGATACCGCTAATTCAATTCCCTCCGGAGGCTGGAGGTCAATAGTGGGTTAAGGTCTTGCGATGCTTGTTAGTTCAGCTGAGGTTCCGGCGAGTCGGAACCAGTTGCCGCACAGTTCACGGTGAATTGGAACTGTTTACGGAGATATCCCTAGTGAGTGGAGGTGGCGCTGCGATATATTCCAGTACGTCGGATGTGCGACGTTGAGGCTAGCTGCTGCGTCGACTAAGAGAGGAATTATTGAAAGTGCTGTGTGTTGTGCCAAAGTTTTTGATGAGGCGGAGAATGGTGACCAGGTGTACATGCAAGTGTGGTAAATTAATTTTGCCATTGCAGTGGTACGTTGTACATGTGCGATAAAATACAAAGCCATTTCATGATTATCAATGCAGGTATTGATTGATCATGAAATGGTCCAATATAAAATAAAAGAGTTTTCTTAATAACTTTTCAAGTCATGCGTGACACAAGCCGGCTTGAAAACATCACCTTAAATAAACAAGAAGCCTTTATATACATTACAGTCATCCGACCGCCAACGGGCCGGCCCGGCCGACGGGCTCGCGAGTGGCGACCACGCACCGGAAGACACAGCGTGCGTAGGCCCCCGAAAAGGTGGACCAACGACCTGGTGAAAGTCGCGGGAAACCGCTGAATGCGGGAGGCGCAGGACCGGTTGTCGTGGAGAACCTTGGGGGAGGTCTATGTCCAGCAGTGGACGTCTTTCGACTGAAATGATGATGATGACAGTCATCATTATAATCTTGCATTATAATCTACGTAAGATTATTGATTAGAGAGAATAAATTCCGTCCACATTTCTCTATTATTATTTTTTTAAATACGTAATTGTAAACTAGTGCGTGACCACAATCCCGCCTGATGGTAAGCAGAGATGCAGTCGTTGATGGTAAAGCGCGCTAGTTTATTAACCCTGTTGACGCTTCCTGGAAGGGTCACTGCATTCTCCTATCAACCCCAGGGTCTCAAAGCAGGGAAAACAAACATGCAAAGCACTAACCTGGATCCAGCGGGACAGGAAAAGGGAATTACCAACGACGGGGCAGGCGCCGGCCGGTCAGCTATCTCCTTTTTCGTGGACTTGATGCTGTTTGTTCACTGCCTACACTCGTCAAGCACAGACACACCACCAATATGGAAACTGAGGGTTCATTTGGCCAGTGAAGCCCTTAGGAAGTCAGATATTCGATATTATTTAGAATACACGCGGCGTCGGATGAGCTGAGTTCGCCATCCTTTTTTGTTCTAGTTCTTTTTCTTGGCACTCTTGAGAGAGGCGCCACCAGCACGAGTTAAGCGAAGCCCGCGCTTATTTTACTCGTCGTTGACGTAACAAGGATGGAAAAATGGAAATGCATGGATAAATTATTAGGATAGTTAATGCTTACACAAAGCCTATTGACTCAAAAAAACTGAGTGAATAGAAAGGAAGACGGCAGTTCAGCGAGGTGATGCAATGTTAAACCCAACACCAACGATGTTGTGCCAGAGTTAGATTGTACTGAACACCCTCTTTGACCAAACTCCAGACATAACAACATTTGACCCATCGTACATACATCGCAACACAACTGCACAGACCCGTTCTCCGTACGGCTTCACCAGATATCATGCCGGAACACGACGAATCGCTCGGCGGCAAGACTTAAATCACGTAATAACATAACTCATAGCCTCGGTAGCCATCCATAATATTCCCAACCGTAATCACCATCATTCAAACAGTCCATTTATTGTTTATTTGTCTTCTCTTACTATCATACCTATCGACATTTTTTCCTTATTCCTCCATATCACACGCTCTTACCGTAAATAACGAATTCATAATAACTTTTTAGTTTACGATACTATTTTGAGACTTCAAAGCCTCTATGGTGTAGCGGTAGCGAACGCAGCCGCCGCGCAAGGAGGCGCGGCTTCGATCCCCACGCACTGCAAATATTTGTATGCATGAATATGAATATTTGCACTGGTCTGGCCGTGCCTCGGTCAGCACGTTAAACCGTTGGTCCTGGTTGACATACTAACTACGGGTTGTTAGACACCTCAAAAGTCCAAAAAATTATTTAACTGCAATGCTTCAATATCGCCTTCCGGTTGTGGAGGTCAGACGGCAGTCGCTTCACGGAAAGTATCAACGTTTAGCCAAAAATCAGCAGTTAGACTTGTAAAGCAGACCCCACACTCCAAAGCTGAAAAACTTCGGATGCGACTGTGATTAACGCTGAGATGATGATGATGACTATTTTTAGACTTTCTTTTATGAACTAATTTCTCATTCTATCCATGCGTATAACACCATCACAATATAAATAACCATAGGCCATAACATCGGCTGTCGGCAGAAGTTACCACCCACCAGACAAGGTCTTGCCGCCAAGCGATTCGTCGTGTTCCGGCATGATGTCTGGTGAAGCAGTACGGAGGACGGGTCTGAGCAGTTGTATTACGATGTGTGCCGGGTACGATGCGCCAAAAGTAGTTGTGTCGGGAGTTTGTTCTCTTTGTTTCCAGATCAATCTCCCTCTGGCGCAGCATCGTTGGTCGTGTTGGTCTTGGGTTTAACATTGCATCACCTCGCTCAACTGCCGTCATCCTTCCTATTCCTAAGTTTTTTAAGTGAATAGACTTAATTAACTAGTGCGCTTTACCATCAGCGATTGCATCACTGCTTTCCATCAGGCGGGATTGCAGTCAAGCACTAGTTTATAATTATTATTAAAAAGATAAATAAATAGAAAATACGATAGTGTTCGCATGGAGCACCGTACACTAATGTCTCACCGGTGTATAGATCACTTCTTCAGTTATCTGTGGAGCGACGTTGATTGATGGCGCCCTAAACAAGCGCCAAACTCTACGAAATACGTCTCCGTACATATTTGCTGAATTAACATCTTTTTGAAAGTCTTTGGGCAAGTAAAATTAATCATGCTAGTGTTTTTGATCAAATAAAGTAATTTGCTGTCATCTAAAATGGATGATAAATTATTTATTACGAGCAAACACGAGACTCATATGAACTTTTGTAGCAATAAAATAAAGTTACGTCTAATTTAGAAACATAAATAAAACAACAATTACACAGTATAATAGTCACTACTTCCGCAAGCTGAGATACTAGATCAGCGACTTCCAATACTGCAGTCCAGCCTGTCTGCAATGACTCCCAGAATGCTGTTTGAACTGGCTCATACCCTGCGCACTAAGAACGTACATCTTTTACGCATTATTGGGTAAAAGTAATCAATGCGCAATTACGCAAACAACCCCGATGCGCTACAGAAGCAAGGCAGAACAGTAATGCTTTTAGGGTGTTGATGAGACCCATCAACACCCTGACAGCATTATTGATCTGCATACAAAGGGCACTGTACTATCTCTGCCTTAAATTTAATGTTATACCGCGTACATCGAGGAACTGGAAAAATTTGCCAGCGACGGTGTCTCCGTCAGACTACAATTTAAGTGTCTTCGAGGCTAGAATGAATAAGCTCTTAATAAACTAGTGCATTTTACCAACAACGATTGCACTGCTTACCATCAGGCGGGATTGCGGTCAAGCTAGCAACTAGTTTATATTTTTTTTTAAAAAAGGCTGCCGGTGTATAATGAGGAACAGAAGGCTCTAAAAAGTGTTTTTTTTATTTTAAATAAGTAAATTAACGTATAAATTAATTTTCATTTTATCGCAGTTTTATCGACATCAGAGGGTATTCTGGTTATTTTCAGTACCTTCAGTACCTACTATCAATTTGATTAATTTTTTTTTATTAGTTATAAACTAGTGCTTGACTGCAATCCCGCCTGATGGTAAGCAGTGATGTTGATGGTAAAACGCACTAGCTTATTAAGCCTATTCACTCAAAAAAAAAACTGAGTGAATAGGAAGGAAGACGGCAGTTGAGCGAGGTGATGCAATGTTTAACCCAACAACACGACCAACGATGCTGCGCCAGAGGATGATCTGGAGACCCTCCACGACCAAACTCCCGACACAACAACATTAGGCACATCGTACCCGGCACAAATCGCAACACAACTGCTCAGACCCGTCCTCCGTACGGCTTCACCAGACATCATGCCGGAACACGACGAATCGCTTGGCGGCAAGACTTTGTCTGGTAGGTGGTAACTTAAGCCGGCGGCTGATGTTGTTGCCTACACCGAGGATTATGGTATATTGCTAATTTAATGCTCCATAATATAAATGTTTGACAAAGGTATTTATTCACTAACGTAAACAACGCAATGAATATTGTTGAATTATCAAAATTAAATCCATTGCTACTAATAATGTGTTACGCAAATTTAGCTACATTTTCAACAAGTTTTTGACATTTATTCGTTGCCAAGATTTGAAACTTAAATTACGAGAATTCGTCACTCTTATATAAAACTAGCGGCCGCCAGCGACTTCGTTCGCGTAGAGTTAGTTATGCTCCGCTCCTATTTGTTGCAGCGTGATATTATAAAGCCTTCCTGGATTGATGGGCAATCCAACGCAAAAAGAATTTTTCAAATCGGACCAGTAGTTTCCGAGATTAGCGCGAACAAACTCTTCAGCTTTATATATTAGTATAGATTACGTGTAATAACGGACGTTATCACAGTAGGATAACACAGACGAAGCACACGAATATATTAATCTATATCTACTAATATATAAACCTACAAAACAATCAAACAAACAAACTCTTCGTTTGTTTGTTTGTTTGTTTGAACGCGCTAATCTCAGGAATTACTGGTCTGATTACAAAAAATATTTTTGCGTTGGTTAGCCCATTAATTCAGGAAGGCTTTAGGCTATATAACATCACGTTCCGACTAATAGGAGCGGAGCATATAAAAAAACATATCGAAACTTACGCGAGTGAAACGGCATGGTGCAGCTAGTGTTATATAATATTGTTAGTTTATAATATTATATTAACATAAATGTCTTTCAGTTTTCAAACATAACTTTGTTCCTATTTACGTATTCTAATTAATTATGAGAGAGTGTTTGTCCCATCTACGTTATTATAAGTATTATAATATATTATATAATATGTGAAGAAAACCCTGTCCGACCCATAAGGATAATAAAGGTTAGGTAAACACATAACCAAATATAATATAAAATTTTACATAATCATCATAGTAACAATACTAGTGAATTTTGAAACAATCTTTTTTACCCGGGAATTAATTCCAATTTCCCCGATTTTTGGTAATTTAAAAAAAAGTGACAACGGCGGTATTATTATGAGTGAATAGCGACGCGACCACGTCACAGGTGCCGCGTGCCCGGCCCCCCGCTGCCCGCGGAAGGGTTGCTTACCGGGATTTTTTTTTAAGTTTAGCTCGTCTTTGTATCCATTGGTAGAATCAGTTATCGATACCTAACAATACCTTCACGGATCGGACAGGGTTTTTTTTTTACATATTGTATATGTACAAGCTTCCTAGTAATCTATGAATTCTAATGTTTTGTTCCTTTAGCAATAATAATTAAGCAGCGTAGAACTCACGTTTGATACTATGTACCTATACAAAGTTGATTTAAAATCTTTAACTGAAAAGTAGAATAAAGTAATTTGGTACTAATACTAGCGTAGAAAGTGGTAAGGTAACCTTGTTTAAAACGATATAATGGTTGAAAGTTTTGCCTAAACATTACCTCTTTGAAATTAACGTATAGGTTATGTAAATGTTTTCTTATGAACTTAGCCCAGGTACATATAATTAAAAACCTTAATTACTTGTACCCTGAACAAATATGAATTTTTTATACACAATTTCCTTTAATTTTACAAAATTCAGTTGTAAGTACAATGGCAATAAAAAACATGATGTGAAAAGAGTACCTTTGTGTAATTATAAGGCAGTCTGTTTACACTCAGTAAAATTTAAATTAGGTGCTAAAATAACAGGTGCTCAAAATATAAATATCACTCGTATCTGCCATTTATATAAATCTACGTCCTATTTAGATGATTATATAAAAAGGAAACGAGAGCAGTGGTGTTCTGAGAGCAGTGTTGGTCTGAGAAAAGTGGTGGTCTGAGAGCAGTGGTGGTCTGAGAGCAGTGGTGGTTTATGAGCAGTGGTTATCTGAGAGCAGAGGTGGTCTGAGCGCAGTGGTGATCTGAACCCAGAGGTCGCCTGAGAGCAGTGGTGGTCTGACAGCATAGGTGGCCTGAGAGCAGTGGTGGTCTGAGAGCAGAAGTGGCCTGAGAGCAGTGGTAGTCTGAGAGCAGAGGTGGTCTGAGAGCAGTGGTGGTCTGAGAGCAGAGGTGGCCTGAGAGCAGTGGTGGTCTGAGAGCAGAGGTGGCCTGAGAGCAGTGCTGGTCTGAGCGCAGAGGTGACATGAGAGCAGTGGTAGTCTGATAGTAGTGGTAGTCTGAGAAAAGTGGTGGTCTGAAAGCAGTGGTGTTCTAAAAGCAGTGGTGGTCTGAGATCAGAGGTGGCCTGAGAGTAGTGGTAGTCTGAGAGCAGAGGTGGCCTGAGAGCAGTGGTGGTCTGGGAACAGTGGTAGTTCGAGAGTAGAGGTGGCCTGAGAGCAGTGGTGTTCTGACAGAAGTAGTGGTCTGAGAGCAGTGGTGGTCTGAGAGTAGAGATGGTCTGAGAGCAGTGGTGGTCTGGGAGCAGTGGTGGTCTGATGGTATCGACAGCGACTTATACATTAAAGGTCGTAGGTTGAAATTTGTGTAATTTTTAGGGTTCCGTACCTCAAAAGGAAAAAACGGAACCCTTATAGGATCACTTTGTTGTCCGTCTGTCTGTCTGTCTGTCAAGACCCTTTATCTCAAGAACGCGTGGACGCATCAAGCTGAAATTCACATGAAATACTCGGGTCTATTGTCCCTTTAAGCTGTGAAAATATCAAACTTCTAAGCCAAGCCAATCAAAAGATACAGCCGATTATGTCGATATTTTCAAGAAATTTTCGACACTCGCAAAGGAATCAAAACCTACAGGATACTTCCCGTAAACTCAGAATCTTGAAAATTGGCATGAAGCATTGTCATATAACGCAAATATAGGAAAAATTGCGAAAATCTCATTTTTTTAGTTATATAATATAATAAACATATTTTGATAAAATGGAACTTACTACCTTATTTCTCACGAACGAATAAAGTTATCAAATTGAAACTTATACCAAATACCTAGGTCTATTGTCCCTTTAAGCCGTGAAAATATCAAACTTCTAAGTCAAGCCAATCAAAAGATACAGCCGATATGTCGATATTTTCAACAAATTTTCGACACTCGCAAAGGAATCAAAACCTACAGGATACTTCCCGTAAACTCAGAATCTTGAAATTTGGCATGAAGGATTGTCATATAATGCAAATATAGGAAAAATTGCGAAAATCACATTTTTTTAGTTATATAATATAATAAACATATTTTAATAAAACGAAACTTACTACCTTATTTCTCACGAACTAATAAAGGTATCAAATTGAAATTTATACCAAATACCTAGGTCTATTGTCCCTTTAAGCAGTGAAAAAATCAAACTTCTACGTTAAAGCGATCAAAAGATACAGCAGTTTATACCGACACCTTAGACGAATTTCCGTCACACGCTAGGGAATCAAAACCTACAAGCAAAGACATTAAAATTATATTTATAAAAGATAGGACATCACGAACAAAATCGTAAGCCAATACTTTTATCGACTTGGTTAAAAGGCGCTCAGTCTAGTCTGCGCGTCAGGACGTAATTTGTGTCCACCAAGAATAAACATTTTCTAAGGAAATATGCCATGTTGCGCTTTGTGTTACTGTACATCTCGTTATAGTAAAACGACTGGACCTAACTTCGGAATGTTTTTCTATGAATTATTTATATTTCGTCTGCAATCCAAATTTAAAAAAAAATCTTAAATAGTTCTAGAAAATTTTCCATTATTGTAATAAGCGCCCTCTATTGTTGAGTAGTTTTACTATTTTCTTGTAGAGATGTAGTAATGTTGTATATCGATTTAGTTATCGATAATACTTATAAAGATGAATACATTTTGTTGTATTTTATTGACATTTAAAATATAGCTAAATAAACTTAAAATATTACTATATTTCAAGTTTATTTATTATTAACTCTATTTAAACATAATCATATCATATTAATAAACAAAATTGAATGAACAATTACTATTCATTTATGTAAGTTTTTGTTATTTTTGGTTTCCGAATAAAAATAATGTTGTAGGGAAAAAGTGGATACGATTTGTCCAGATAGACCGTAGAGAAGAAAATTGGCTTCCGTCTCATTCGTCGAATTTATGCTCAATGCATTTTAAAAGAGAAGTTATCTACTTTGGAAAGACTTGTCGATCAAATTTAAAAAAAAAAAAAAAGTATCGGTACCTTGTATTAGAAATGAAATAGTAAGTTATTAATTTCAGTACTTTTCTACTTAACCGTAAAAATTGGAATAAAATTTACGGTTAAGTGGATAAGTACATAGATTACATAACTTATTTATAATGAAATATATTCATAAAATATGTAGGTACGTATATGTAGTACAATGATTGCGAGCTACTTTGTGATTTTGAGGATTCCGTACCTAAAAGGTAAATGGAACCCTATTCATGAGACTTCTCTGTTCGTCTGTCCGTCTGTCACCAGGCTGTATCTCATAAACCGTAATAGCGAGACAGTTGTAATTTTCAGAGATTGTGTTAGTATTTCTGTTGCCGCTATAACAACAAGTACTAAGAATAAAAATAATAAAATATTTAAGGGGGCTCCCATACAAAAAACGTGAATTTTTGCCGTTTTTTGCTCCATATTAATAACGGAAACAGACGCTTAAAATGTTCACAGAATATTTGGTTATATATTCAAATTACAAATAAATAATTAAAATAAAATAAATACTGAAGGCGGGCTCCCATACAACAACCGTGATTTTTTTGCCGTTTTTAAAGATAATGGCGTACGTATTTGGTAAAGGTCTTGTTCCAGCAGACTACCATTTTTGTCGTGATTTGGACAATTATCTACGTGACAAGAAGTTTTCTTCCCAGGAGGCAGTTCTGCTTTCACACAGTTTGTGCAGTCTAGATCCTCAGAGTTCTATCACAAAGGCATAAACGACCTTCGTATATATTGATTATAAATGAAATATTTAAAAATTAAAAAATAAGCAATTATTTAGATTTTCAGTACTAATCGGCAATTTTAAACTTTAACGCCTATTATATTAAAATAATTATATAAATAAGAAACTTGTAAACTTAAAATTACCCATAATTATTCTGTTTCCTAATTTTTTGTTTCATGCTATCATAATGCGACAAAACATCGTCGTAGTAACTTCTTTGAATATTATCGATAACTTTATATCGAAATGATACAAACCCTACCACAGTTTTTTGCATTGCCATTTAAAAATATTTGCAAACAAACGTGTAAAAAGAATAATTTTGCTAAAAACGAAATGCAAACGAAAATTGCAAAACAAAATGCGCTTTATGGCCTAAAAGGTCTGTTACACTCAAAAATCGCAATAAACTGAGCGTTAAAATAATTCGTAAGCATAAAACATCTAAAATGCCAATAGACGGTGTCACGGTAAATGAATAGTAGCGAATAAAATTCTAAAACAGTTTTTGTTTGTACAAGACAAGTTTCACTTAATTTGTTTACTTTTCAATATTTATTTACCCGATTTGAACTATACTAGGGTATAAAATCGGATGTGGCAACATAGACCACACTGGCCACCTACCGGGCAATAGCTGAATATATTTTATATAAACTTATTTCATTTTTACTATTTGATGTCTCCAATTGTCGATCTAATTTTGCTATATTGTACTAGATGGCGGAACTGAGCCATGGGATCACAGTTTTTCTATGCCATTTTGACACATGCCCTCTCTATATATCTTAAATCTCTTTGCCTACAAGGTACTTCCCGTGAACCCAAAATCTTGAAATTCGGCACGAAGCAACGTTATATTATAGTACAGACAGATAAAGGAAAAATTGTGAAAATGATAAATTTGAAGTTACATAAAATATTAAAATATTATTTTTGCTTACATGACATGAAATATTTTTTTAATAATTATAAACTTACTACCTACCCTTTTTCACATGAACGCGTAGAAATATTAAAGTTGAAATTCATATCAAACACTTCTTAAATCTAATTGCCTCTAAACTGTGAAAAATTCTAAATCAATGCTAGTATTATAAATGCGAAAATAACTCTGTCTGTCTGTTACGCTTTCCCGCCTAAACCTCTCAACCGATTTTGATGAAGTTTGGCACAGACAATCTTTAGACCCTGAGAAAGAACATAGGCTACCTTTTATCCCGGAAAAATTTGATGTTCCCGAGGGGAATTTAAACAGCGCGATATAACCGAACTCCACGCGGGCGAAGCCGCTGGCGGAAAGCTAGTACGTCATAAATTGTAAACCGCTACGTTTGTACGGCGGACCTCGGTGTGCGAGTCCGACTCGCATTTGGCCGGTTTATTTTCATCACCACTGCTCTCAAAATGGTGAAGTAAAACATCGTGTGGTAACCGGCATCTCCTAGAGCCATAAACTTCGAAGAAATGTGACACCAACTCGCAAACACCTCGCACTGGGCATGGTTGATTATGACCCATTCCCTCTCACCGAGATGAGGCCTGAGTTCCAACAGTGGGAACATTTTAGGTGACATTATGTAATGTAATAAAACGGGAATAAAATATTCACGTACTTTAAAATATTTTAAATAATGGTGGTGAATAAGTTGTTGATGAGAAATATTAAACATGTTCAGCCGTTTATAAAATTTCAAAACATTTTTTCAGAACTAAATCATAAAGTATGAAATAGTACAGACTACAGAAAAAGAGGAGAGGAAACTACAAATATTCCCATATAATGACGCAAATGAAAATAAGTAATACATTCATTTTGTGCAACAAAAATGCTATAAAAACAATACTATGAAAATTCATGAACTAAGAGCACTGGAAAAACTATATTGTTTGCACAAAGCTTGCCACTTCTACATTAGGACTTTATAGTTTTTATTTTTATATTGTCTGGGTAATGTACCAGCAACAGTGTTGATCAGGAATGGCAGCTCTGCTATAGTTTTCATTTATTTTTCTCTCGCTGGTATCTAATTTTGCTTAAAAAAAAAAAAAAATGTTAAAATATTTTCATATAAAGAAATTGCTTCTTTTTTCAAGGGATTTCTTTTTTCAAGGGATTTTTTTTCTCTGTCATGGATAGAACAGTTTCAAGTGGCTTGAGAGACGGTGGTCTTCGATGAACGAATACGCCGCATTCTTTTTTTGGCGCAACTGTTATATAACTATAATGTATAAATCGTGTGAGCGTTTCATCTTTTCATATTGATTTGATAAGATATCCTCGCCCTTTCCCCCAGGGATTGAAGAATTTCAAGTTGTTCAAGGTTACCGAGTGCAGACTAACCTTCAGGAGCCCTAGGCTCACTTGAGTCTGCGACCAATTAGCGTCTCCGAGAGGCGCAAGGCTACGAGCTTGAGCTCACCTGAGTCTGCGATCTGAAAGCATGTCCGAGAGACAAGCAAGCTTCTCCGTTTTGAGCTCCGAGGGATTTCTTCACGTCGGACTCGCACGAATGTACCTTTATTTTTTCTTAAAATTTATCTCTGATTTTGCCTCACCGAGCTCCAGAACTATATTTATTTTAAATTTATTATTCTAGACTAGCTAGTTGTGGTGGCCTAGTGGTTAAAACACCAGCCTCTCAAGTATGGGTGCGCGGGTTCGATTCCAAATCAGGCAAGTACTAATCAAACTTTTCTAAAGTTATATGTACTTTCTAAGTATATCTTGGACACCAATGACTGAAGGTGAAGGAAAACATCTTGAGGAAACCTGGTCTTTAAGTCTGAATTCGCCAACCCGCATTGAGCAAGCGTGGTGATTACGCTCAATCCTTCTATGTATGAGAGGAGACCTGTGCCCAGCAGTGGGACGACAAAAAGGTTGATAATGATGATGATGATTCTAGACTAATGAACCTAATCCCTAATCTAATCCCTAATTTAAGGTAATCTAAAGTTTAGTTAGTTAATAAAAAAAAAGTTAGTAAAGTAATATAAAGTTGCAATTTATTAAACAGCGAATAACCGTTTAAAAAATTCTATACACATATTTTCCAAAGCATTTGTTACAACTCCGCTAAGTATTAGGTTTTAACCAACTTCAAAAAAACTTTTTTACAAAAAAACAACCGACTTCCAAAAACCACTACAAAGTGAAAAATAACTAATTTCGGAAGTCGGTGTCTTTGGTTTTGTATATTTGTTTTTTGACACCGACTTCCGAAATTAGTTATTTTTCACTTTGTAGTGGTTTTTGGAAGTCGGTTGTTATTTGTAAAAAAGTTTTTATTTTAAACTTTT